>CM035801.1:302500-522500 GCA_020466265.1 Siphamia tubifer
AAACAAACACTGGATCTTTGGAAAGAAAGGTATGAAAATTATTACCCTTTACCTAAAGGCACTACCCTGTACCAAAGGTACTACCCTTAACCCAAGGTACTACCTTTTACCTAAAATACTATCCTTTACCAAAGGTACTATACTTCATATAAAAGGACTAGTCTTTACCTAGTGGTACTATCTTTTACCAGACATAATTCACTTTACCAAAAGTACTACCCTTTACCAAAGGGTAGTACCTTTTGGTAAAGGGTAGTACTATTCTATTGTTTTCCAGCGTGTGAGTGTTACGCCTTCTGCGGAGCTCTGTTGGGTATCTGCAGCATGATGACACTAACGGTCATCTCCGTCGACCGTTATGTGGTCATCACCAGACCGCTGACCTCGCTGGGCGCCATGTCCAACAAGAAGGCTCTGCTCATCTGCGCCGCTGCATGGATCTACTCTGCCGCATGGAGCCTCCCCCCGTTCTTTGGCTGGAGTGAGTATGCTGATGCTTTGTCCTGCAGGACCGTACGTCCCTGAAGGTCTCATGACGTTGCTTTGTCCTGTAGGCGCATACGTCCCTGAAGGCCTCATGACGTTGCTTTGTCCTGTAGGCGCATACGTCCCTGAAGGCCTCATGACGTTGCTTTGTCCTGTAGGCGCATACATCCCTGAAGGTCTCATGACGTTGCTTTGTCCTGCAGGGCCGTACGTCCCTGAAGGTCTCATGATGTTGCTTTGTCCTGCAGGACCGTACGTCCCTGAAGGTCTCATGATGTTGTTTTGTCCTGTAGGCGCATACGTCCCTGAAGGCCTCATGACGTTGCTTTGTCCTGTAGGCGCATACGTCCCTGAAGGCCTCATGACGTTGTTTTTTTGTCCTGTAGGCGCATACGTCCCTGAAGGCCTCATGACGTTGTTTTTTTGTCCTGTAGGCGCATACATCCCTGAAGGTCTCATGACGTTGCTTTGTCCTGCAGGGCCGTACGTCCCTGAAGGTCTCATGATGTTGCTTTGTCCTGCAGGACCGTATGTCCCTGAAGGTCTCATGATGTTGTTTTGTCCTGTAGGCGCATACGTCCCTGAAGGCCTCATGACGTTGCTTTGTCCTGTAGGCGCATACGTCCCTGAAGGCCTCATGACGTTGTTTTTTGTCCTGTAGGCGCATACGTCCCTGAAGGTCTCATGACGTTGCTTTGTCCTGCAGGGCCGTACGTCCCTGAAGGTCTCATGATGTTGCTTTGTCCTGCAGGACCGTACGTCCCTGAAGGTCTCATGATGTTGTTTTGTCCTGTAGGCGCATACGTCCCTGAAGGCCTCATGACGTTGTTTTTTATCCTGTAGGCGCATACGTCCCTGAAGGCCTCAAGACGTTGTTTTGTCCTGCAGGAACGTGTGTCCCTGAAGGCCTAATGAAGTTGTTTTTTGTCCTGTAGGCGCATACGTCCCTGAAGGCCTCAAGACGTTGTTTTGTCCTGCAGGAACGTATGTCCCTGAAGGTCTCATGACGTTGCTTTGTCCTACTGGGCCGTACGTCCCTGAAGGCCTCATGACGTTGTTTTGTCCTGCAGGAACGTATGTCCCTGAAGGCCTCATGACGTTGCTTTGTCCTGTAGGCGCATACATCCCTGAAGGTCTCATGACGTTGCTTTGTCCTGCAGGGCCGTACGTCCCTGAAGGTCTCATGATGTTGCTTTGTCCTGCAGGACCGTACGTCCCTGAAGGTCTCATGATGTTGTTTTGTCCTGTAGGCGCATACGTCCCTGAAGGCCTCATGACGTTGTTTTTTGTCCTGTAGGCGCATACGTCCCTGAAGGCCTCATGACGTTTTTTGTCCTGTAGGCGCATACGTCCCTGAAGGTCTCATGACGTTGCTTTGTCCTGTAGGTGCATACATCCCTGAAGGTCTCATGACGTTGCTTTGTCCTGCAGGGCCGTACGTCCCTGAAGGTCTCATGATGTTGCTTTGTCCTGTAGGCGCATACGTCCCTGAAGGCCTCAAGACGTTGTTTTGTCCTGCAGGAACGTATGTCCCTGAAGGTCTCATGACGTTGCTTTGTCCTACTGGGCCGTATGTCCCTGAAGGCCTCATGACGTTGCTTTGTCCTGCAGGGCCGTACGTCCCTGAAGGTCTCATGATGTTGCTTTGTCCTGCAGGACCGTACGTCCCTGAAGGTCTCATGATGTTGTTTTGTCCTGTAGGCGCATACGTCCCTGAAGGTCTCATGACGTTGTTTTTTGTCCTGTAGGCGCATACGTCCCTGAAGGCCTCAAGACGTTGTTTTGTCCTGCAGGAACGTATGTCCCTGAAGGTCTCATGACGTTGCTTTGTCCTACTGGGCCGTACGTCCCTGAAGGCCTCATGACATTGCTTTGTCCTGCAGGGCCGTACGTCCCTGAAGGTCTCATGATGTTGCTTTGTCCTGCAGGACCGTACGTCCCTGAAGGTCTCATGATGTTGTTTTGTCCTGTAGGCGCATACGTCCCTGAAGGTCTCATGACGTTGTTTTTTGTCCTGTAGGCGCATACGTCCCTGAAGGCCTCAAGACGTTGTTTTGTCCTGCAGGAACGTATGTCCCTGAAGGTCTCATGACGTTGCTTTGTCCTACTGGGCCGTACGTCCCTGAAGGCCTCATGACGTTGTTTTGTCCTGTAGGTACGTACGTCCATGAAGGCCTCATGACGTTGTTTCTTGTCCTGTAGGCGCGTACGTCCCTGAAGGCCTCATGGCGTTGTTTTGTCCTGTAGGCGCGTACGTCCCTGAAGGCCTCATGGCGTTGTTTTGTCCTGTAGGCACGTACGTCCATGAAGGCCTCATGACGTTGTTTCTTGTCCTGTAGGCGCGTACGTCCCTGAAGGCCTCATGGCGTTGTTTTGTCCTGTAGGCGCGTACGTCCCTGAAGGCCTCATGGCGTTGTTTTGTCCTGTGGGCGCGTACGTCCCGGAAGGCCTCATGGCGTTGTTTTGTCCTGTAGGCACGTACGTCCCTGAAGGCCTCATGGCGTTGTTTTGTCCTGTAGGCGCGTACGTCCCTGAAGGCCTCATGACGTTGTTTTGTCTTGTAGGCACGTACGTCCCTGAAGGCCTCATGGCGTTGTTTCTTGTCCTGTAGGCGCGTACGTCCCTGAAGGCCTCATGGCGTTGTTTTGTCCTGTAGGCGCGTACGTCCCTGAAGGCCTCATGGCGTTGTTTTGTCCTGTAGGCACGTACGTCCCTGAAGGCCTCATGATGTTGTTTTGTCTTGTAGGCACGTACGTCCCTGAAGGCCTCATGATGTTGTTTTGTCTTGTAGGCACGTACGTCCCTGAAGGCCTCATGATGTTGTTTTGTCCTGTAGGCGCGTACGTCCCTGAAGGCCTCATGATGTTGTTTTGTCCTGTAGGCGCGTACGTCCCTGAAGGCCTCATGACGTCGTGTTCATGGGACTACATGAGCTTCACGCTGTCAGTGCGATCCTACACGATACTGCTGTTCACCTTTGTCTTCTTCATCCCCCTCACCATCATCATCCTCTGTTACTTCTGCATCTTCAGAGCCATTCGACACACTATGCAGTCAGTGAACGCACCGCAGCCCCTGAGGGGGTATTCCTGTGTTGTTTTTTAATTCACTCTTTTTTAGCTGTGAAAAATGTTCTCTAAATTAATTTTATTTACTTGACAACTGAAAAAAACAAACATTTATTTACTGAAATAAATACAAACTAAGAGAAAAAACTGTGCACTGACAAAACAAACTAAAATACATAAAAATTATGAATAAAATCACTTTAGTTTTCAGTTTTGTCAATCATGTCCTGTTTATACACTTCTAATGTTGTTAACAATGCTAACATTGCTAATGCTTCTACTGTTGCTCACACTTCTAATGTTGCTAACACGTCTACTGTTGCTAACACTGCTAATGTTGTTGCTGCTGCTGCTAATTTTGCTAACACTGATAATGCTACTAACACTGCAACTGTTGCTAATGCTGCCAATGTAGGTGTTGCCACTAACATTTGGCAAATTTAATGTGAACAGAGCGATCACAAACATCAGCTGTGAAACCAGAGATTCATCCAAAAAGTTCCAGAAAATGAAGAAAGAGTGGCGGATGGCGAAGATTGCTCTCATCATCATCCTGCTCTTCGTCATCTCGTGGGCGCCATACTCCTGCGCCGCCCTCACAGCATTCGCTGGGTACGTGTTGTTTCCTTAATCGCTTTTTTCAACAAACTCTCATTTTGTTGAAGTTTTTAGATTTTTAGATGTTTGTGGACCTTAGTGTCAGCCTAGCGTTAGTGGCGTTAGCCTAGTGATCCAGACTTTAGGGCTAGTAGCTTCTAAGGGGATGTGGGCGGCACCAAAATCATTGTCTGTGGAGGGACTGGCTAAAGCAGTGATCTTTTGTCAGAGCAACAGAAAGCTGTGGGAGGCAGTTTACTGTGGAGATAAAGATGTCACATTAGCCTTTATGCTAGCAGTGGAGCGAGTTGCTAAATCAGCCAGTCGGTAAAAATACACACAGTGATTGTTTCTGTTCATCTGTTAAAAACAAATATCCGGTTGAAATCTTCTAAAACCGCTTCCAAATCCGAGTCAAAGTGCCGCTGCTTGCTAGCTGTAGCTCTCTTCCCGCTAGCTGTAGCCATCTTCCTTGTTGTGCATTTTCCATGGTCCCAGGGCCGTGTCTTCGTCCTTCCACACCCCGCCCCTTTACACTCAAACTGGGAAAACAAAACCTTGCCTGGTGTGGCTAATGGTACGTGTCTACACCAACATGCCAGGCTATATCTCTTTATATCTCTTGGGTCTGCATTATTTCCTTTCCTGGTCTGTTGTAGATACGCCCACCTGTTGACTCCGTACATGAATTCCATTCCTGCAGTGATCGCCAAAGCCTCCGCCATCCACAACCCCATCATCTATGCGATAACACACCCCAAATACAGGTAACACCCCCACCCCCTAAAACAGGTAAACCCCCCCTAAATAAAAAAAAAGAAACATACAGGTAACACCCCCCACCACAGCGGTAACACTTCTTATGTTGCTATTTCTGCTAAAAAAAACAAAACAATGACGTCACATCCATCTATTCTATTACAAACTGACTTATGACAATAAATGAATGGATGAGCAGAAAGTTTCTGAAATTAAATGAAGACAAAACAGAAATTCTACTGTCGGCCCAAAAGCAAAAAGAGAAATGCTGATGAGTAGGATGCTGGTGAGTAGGATACTGGTGAGTAGGATGCTGATGAGTAGGATGCTGGTGAGTAGGATACTGGTGAGTAGGATGCTGATGAGTAGGATGCTGGTGAGTAGGATGCTGATGAGTAGGATGCTGGTGAGTAGGATGCTGATGAGTAGGATGCTGGTGAGTAGGATACTGGTGAGTAGGATGCTAATGAGTAGGATGCTGATGAGTAGGATGCTGGTGAGTAGGATGCTGATGAGTAGGATGCTGGTGAGTAGGATGCTGATGAGTAGGATGTTGATGAGTAGGATGCTGATGAGTAGGATGCTGCTGAGTCTAGTAGTCCCTCTAGACTCAGACTATAACTTCAGTCCCACATAAATAAGGTCAAAGGTCATTCTTCCTCCTCACAAACACAGCCACAGTTAAACCAGTTGTAAATCAACAGGTTCCTTAAAACCATGTGGGTTCTTTTCTCTCCAGCAGACTGGACTACTGTAATGACTGCAGCTGATCCACAACTGTGCAGCTAGGTTACTAACCAGAACCAAGAAGGTCCAGTGTTGGTTTCCATGGTTACCACTAACCTACACAAGTCATTTTCAAATACTACTGCTCACTTCTAAAGCCTTAAATGGAACAAGACCCAGTTCCATTTCAAACTCACTGAGCAGTTTTGTCCAAACTAGAACACTAAGGTCATTATAGTGACTCCCACATATATGACAAAGACAAGTGTGGACGCAGCCTTTGGTAACTATGGTAACTATGAACCAAAGTTATGGAATAGAATTACAAAAGACACTTCACTGAGTAGATTTAAAACTAAAAACTGTTTGATTTTCATCAACCTTTGAAGGAAGAGAAAGAATGGAGTCACAACTGTGTTACTATGTTCTTTATATTCTTTATATTTTGTGTGTAATCAAATCTTAATGTATTTCTTATTTATTTTATTGAAATGTTATAATGTATGTATAATCAGCTTATCTTATACTTCTGTAATTTTATAATTTTGTGCAATCAAATCTTAATGTATTGACTTCACTCTTGTCTTAAAATTTTATTTTTATTTTTAATCAATGTGAAACACTTTGGGCTACAGTTTTGGAAGAAAGGTACTATACAAATAAAGTTTATTATTATTATCATTATTAATGCTGTGAACACTTCCAAAGTCCAATCGAATACTGAATTTTCTGGACTATAAGCCACTAAAGTCCTACGGTGAAGCGACAGGTGTGGATACGCTGGCAGTAATAGTCACTAACCCTAACCCTAGCTCAGGTCACATGGTCGTCTTCCATCGAACTGAAGCAGCGATGGGATTCGGCAGCCACCTGAGCAATGGAGCAGCACTGCTCACCCCCTACCCTGTGTTAACAATAACCCTGACCTGGGGAAGGGACTGGAAAATATGTCTCAAACATTACCTGCTTCACTTCACCATGGCCAGCATGTTGCAGCTGGCGAGGATCCCTCTACAGCGGTAAGAAGAAATCAAGAAGACCTGCAAAGATGATACCACTCATCTTAGGGACATGGAATGTGTCGGAACAGACAACCCTGAGAGGAGGACAGTGCTTGTTGCTTGAGAGCTGGCAAGGTACAGGGTACAGATTGCCGCCCTTAGCGAGACACACTTTGCCAATGTGGGTCAACTGTCAGAGGTACATGCTGGCTACACATTCTTCTGGATTGATTGCAAACAAGATGAACATCGTGAGGCAGGAGTTGGATTTGGCATTAAATTCAACCTAGTCAACAAGCTAGCGATGCCCCTGAAGGGTATCAACGACCGCCTAATGACTTCCACTACCCAGAAAGTGGTATGCCACACTGATCAGCGCCTATACATCTTCAATGACCAACCCTGATGTGGTCAAAGAAAAGTTCTGAGGACCTCCAAGCGACCATTTCCTCCATGCCTAGAATTGATAAACTCATCATCCTTGGTGATTTTAACACAACCGTTGCCACTGACTACACATGGGAAAGAGTCCTCGGGAAAAATGGACTCAGCAAATGCAACAGCAATGGCCTTGTACTACTGGGAACCTGTGATGCACATCAGCAACTCATCATCAACAGTCTTTTGCTTACCTAATTGCAAAAAGACATCGTGAAATGCATCCTTGCTCCAAACACTAGCTTTTTCAGGATTTCGTCATCGCCAGGCAAAGGGACAGGCAAGACATAAGAGTCACCAAAGCTATGTGTGGTACAGAGTGTTGGACAGGTCACAGGTTGCTGATCATGAAGCTCAACATCAGGGTTCATCCACCCAGACACCCACAGGGTAATGGTACCACCACACCGAATGTGAATTTTCACATTCGCACATCGAGATTACATACAAAGTCAATAGAGACACGATTTTGGAAGGAGATTCACCCGGGGCAGCGTGTTGGATGTGTTCCTGTGGTGCGTTGGTGTTTCAGTGCTGGGTTGGAGCATCGGGGTGTCGGAGCTGCGCGTTTTACTGCAAATACGCGTAAACGCTGGAGTTGAAAATATTGAACTTTTCAGGCAATTTTGTGTGACACCGTGCTATGAAAGCCAATCAGCGTTGAGATGTTGCAACGTCATAATGGAATGATGTATGATGCTCGGACCAACCTGGAAGGCTGCAGAAAGAAGCCTGAAATACCGGTGCAAGCAGACTGCATCCAGACTACTGCTCCTGGAAGAGGTGGTGGAATTCTCCGTGCTGCAGGCACTTCTACAGGATCAGGTGACAAGGAAGTGTCATAAAGAGTTGCCTGGGCCAGCTCAGCTTTTGGTCGTCTGAAGAACTAGTAGGGAGAATTATCAACAAAAATCGGCCAAATTGTTACACGGTGGATAGAAGCACCAAAGTTGGTATAGATACCCTTTAGGATGTATCTCATCATTATAGAAGGGGTGCCCAAAAATTTCAGTCCACTAAGGTAATTTTAAAAGGGAAATCCAAGATGGCTGCCAAAAATGACCCAAGAATAATAAAATGTTCAATAGCTTGGACATTATGGTTCCTTCTGCCATTTTAATTTTTTGCATGTGATGTATATAACTTGTCATCAATGAAAAAAAAAAAGCCGTCTGAAGGAGATGACTTTTGAAATTAATCTTCATATGAGTGGGGAATTATTTGTAAAATACATACATATACAGCTCTAAAAACCTTCAAAGACTAAGTTATTGACAAAATGTTCACATGAGCAGAGACAAAGCCTTAAATAGGGACACAACTCACTGGTATAATATCATGCAAATATTAGCATTAGCCAATTTAGACTAAGTATGCTACCCTGAAAATGATGATGTCAACAGAACTTTTACTTACTGAACAACCCACTTAACTAACTAATTAGGTTCACATGAGGCTAGTTTTGCTGGATAATACAACATGGGCCCAGTCTGATTTCCGCTAAAGATAGGGTTTAATTGAAAAATAATCGTAACCGCTAATCATTGATCTTGTACTTGACTATTAGTTGACAATAGTTATCCTTCTTATTAAGATTTATTTTGTGATTTTTTCCTCAGATTTAAAAGTGCATTTAAACGTGTGCGTTCATGTACTGTACATACAGGACTGTAAGCATGTGTTCTAGCCTTGTGTAGTCAATTGACATTTTATCCCCAGCCTGAACCATGGTACAAATTTACAGAAGCTCAGAGCTTCCAACCCCTAAAATATATTAGTATCATATAATAACATGAAAAGTTTCACATTATAATGTGATATGTATTATGTTATAACAGGATACTTATTACGTTATTTCATGATATGGTATTTTAAATGGTAAAAATGTTCTGCATTTATATAGTTCTTTTCCACCTTCATGGTTCAAAGCTCTTTACATTAGCTTCACATTCACCCATTCACACACACACTCATACACCAGTAGGTTTCGAAGGTCAAAGGTCAGTCTGACTGAGGACCAAGTTCAGTGTTTTGCCCAAGGACACTTTGACATGTGGACATCCAGAGCTGGGACGTGAACCGCCAACCTCTCGGTCATTGGACGACCCACTCTACCAACTGAACTACAGCTTTAACCTTTGACCCTAATGACCCACTCTACCAACTGAACCACAGCTTTAACCTTTGACCCTAATGACCCACTCTACCAACTGAACCACAGCCGTTATAACATAATTACATGTTGTAATGTGAGACTATCATTTCTTATTTCAGAATAACGTGATAATTTCACATCACATTATAACATGATAATAAAACATGATACTTTCTCTCTTTTCGTGATAATTTCATAAAAATACCATATCATGAAATAAAGTGATAAGTATCAGGTTATAACATGATACATATCATGTTATTACATGATACTGAGCCACATATATTTTAGGGGTTGGCAGTTATGAACTAAAAGTTATTTCTGCTGGACTAATGAAGTATCTATTTAATGTCATCCTTACAAAACTATATAACAAACAATATGTACATACATAATAACTAATGTTACCTATTTTCTACTGAATATTTCCATTACTTTATTTTCAACCTACAAACGACAGGAGGAAATCAAGGGGGCGTAGCTTCTCACTAATATCAGCTTTTGTTCTCTGGTTTTCTGTACAGTCTGCATTCGATTTCTGTGAGGGAGAAGACACCGAACTGATCTAGAGTAACAATATTTCTTTTTCAACCAACAGCTTTTTGAATTCTTTCAAACATGGATTGGAGTGAGTGTGTGATTTGTTTTGAGAGACGCGGTTGTCTGAGATGTCCTGCTGATTCTCTGCAAAAAAGTGCTGCAGAGGTTTATGGGTGTTTTCCTGAAGATCATGGAATTCGATGAAGAGAATTAGATGAGAAGCCAATGACAATAGATGTTAAAGGTTTGATACAGTTGAGTTTTCTGGAAAACAAAGCCAAGTGGCACAAGTCATAACATCTGAAATTTTCATTCACAAAATTAGAAAAAGTGTGAAATAGTCTTAAGAGAAGAACTCAGTTTTAATCAGTCTGTTTGAGGAGCAGATTTTCTTTTAGGCAAAGGACATATAGGTAGCCATTTCACATTCCCCTCCTATCAGGGTTATTTTGGGGTTTCCAGTAGCTTCCAGTAGTATGGGCGGCCATGTCTTATTCTTTCAAACAGTCACATCCTGTTTTAGATTTGTGCCACTCATTTTCCAGGATGTCTTCAGGTCATACACAGAGGATACTCTCCAAATTACATGGTTTTATGAGGCTGATGTGGTGCATTTTCTTGGGTTTGGAATCAGCTGCCAATTATATGGGTGGATATTTTGAAATTCTTCAAAAACTCACCTCCTGTTTGAGATATTTGAGACAATTCTTCTATGATGCTTTAAGGTCACCCAGAGATTATGTATACCAAATTTGATTCTTTTGTGAGGTTGTTTGTAGTGTGTTTTGAATCAGCTTCTAATTGTATGGTCGGCCATTTTGAATTTCTTCAAAAACTCACTTCCTGTTTGAAATTTTTTTGGGCACCCCATCTAGGAATATCCTAGGATCACCCAAGGGACAAATGTACCAAATTTCATGCTTCTATCCACCATGTAATGATTTTTCACACAATTGCCCCCACTAAACAGAGGGATCAGCCTTCAGACCAAAATTAACCTCTTAGGCCCCAACAGGGGTTTCTGGCAAATTCCTCCTGCATGCCCACATTAAAACAGCTATTGCTCTGCAACTACCAAGACCAGAGTCATGAAACTTCACCTGTGTGAAGATCTATTTGTTCCCCAATAACTCAAATACACAGCAGAAAAAGAAAACACATCTGCCTAGATTGAAAATATAATTTTAGAGTCAGTTTAGAGCCTCAGGATGTGATTTGACAGTGAAACTGTCAATTATGAATCTATTTGTCCAGTTGTGAACATGTCACACATGTGTAAAGTGTCCGTTTTTACACCAAATAGCAATGATTGTCCAGTGACGTCAGCACTAGGCCACTCCACAGTTACCCCCTAACTTGATACAGGCAACAAAATACTACTCATGTGTCTTATAGTATGTCGTGTACACACACTAAAGCCATTTTCTTTTACATTTGCCCTTTGTATTATGAAAAATCTACCATTGTGCATGGTTTGAATAACTACCATGAAGTATTTATTTATTTTAATATGTAACAGTATAATAAAACTGTAACATTTACAACAACATGCACAGAAACACACTGAACACAACAAACAAACTACCAATAATTATTACAAAAAACGGAACCATATTTACTGGTGCGTGTTTCTACCTGGTGCTGACTGGGACGCACACTGGGAGAGTCGGCCATGTTAGAAAGTTACACATAGCTGTAACTTATGAATTTAATTATTTGAAGTTTGTTAGACTCATGAAAGCTTATAGAATCACATGATATTATAGAGGGGCTAGGTTGTTATCGGTAGTCAACAGTTACGTCCAATCGAATAGAGATTATGTGTGTGTCCGGCCATGGAAACCGGGAGGACATACCAGGATTTTTCCACAGTAATAACATGCTAAATGGACTAAAGCGGACTATAAATAAGTTTCATTTTATTCTACACATGTGTGGGCAAGTGAAATTTTCTATCTACAACTGACCTTTGGTTCTAAAACACAGAAGGTAAGAAACAATTCAGACTTGTTATGTTTTTTTCATATCTCTGTAAATATTCATCCAATTTTGAAATGGCTTACACCATTAGAATCCTTGAAGTGTTGGCTTTCTTTATAACACATGGTATTACATATATTATGAAATACCATGCGATACTGGATTGTTTTGTAGAGAATACGCCATCGTATATGTATTTTTTTTTACATTCCTATTTACATACTCTGCATTATAACCGTGTTTGACTGACAAAAAATGGTTGATATGGCATTGTAGCCTAAAGTCTGACTGTTCCAATGATATATAACAAGATATTGAACAAGATTTCACAGTTGAGGAACCGGGTCAAAAGTTTAACTGAGGGGCTGTCCCCAGATCCAGGGGCATTGGGTAGGAAGTTAAGGTGTACCGTGCAGTCGTCTGGCCCTCACTACTATACGCCTGCGAAACTTGGATGGTGTACAGTCGGCATTGCCAAACCGCTGAACTCCTTCCATATGAAGTGTCGGCTGCACAAGACAAGACAAAGTGCCAGATACAGAGGTGCTCCAGTGAGCCTAGATGGTGAGTGTGCACACGATGTTCAAGCCCTCCCAACTCAGAAGGGCAGTGCATGTCTGATGAGCGACTACCTAAAAGACTGCTCTGTGGTGAACTAAAGGAAGGCAGGAGCTTGCAAGGAGGGCAGAGGAAGCACACACTGAAAGCGTCCCTGAAGTACTGCAGCATCAAACCTGACACTTTGGAAGCAATGGCACAACACAATGTTAACACTACTACTGTTGCTAACACTACTAACACTGTTATCACTGCTACTGTTGCTAGCACTACTAACACTGTTATCACTGCTACTGTTGCTAGCACTACTACACTGCTATCACTCCTACTGTTGCTAACACTACTACTGTTGCTAACACTGCCTTCACTGCTACTGTTGCTAACACTACTACTGTTGCTAACACTGCCTTCACTGCTACTGTTGCTAACAGTACTAACACTGTTATCACTGCTACTGTTGCTAACACTACTACTGTTGCTAACACTGCCATCACTGCTACTGTTGCTAACACTACTAACACTGTTATCACTGTTACTGTTGCTAACACTACTACTGTTGCTAACACTGCCATCACTGTTACTGTTGCTAACACTACTACTTTTGCTAACACTACTAACACTGCTATCACTGCTACTGTTGCTAACACTACTAACCCTGCTACTGTTAACAGTGCTAATGTGGCTAATGTTTTGGCTGTGCCTCCATCCAGGGCGGCCATCAGCA
This sequence comes from Siphamia tubifer, assembly GCA_020466265.1. Classification (NCBI taxonomy): domain Eukaryota; kingdom Metazoa; phylum Chordata; class Actinopteri; order Kurtiformes; family Apogonidae; genus Siphamia; species Siphamia tubifer. The sequence continues at coordinate 315,533 of CM035801.1, forward strand.
GGTACATACCCTACCTTGGTGCCTTCCTCTACGTCGCAGGCAGAGATCGCTTCAGCAGCAGCAGCGTCCAGTCCACCCACCTCTCCACGCTGGCTAACCAAACAGACGACTCCTGTCACAGCAAAGCCCTGTCCTCCATCTCCAGTGAAACAGTGAGTGACCCCCGCCTCCCCACCCCACCTCGACCCCCCTACTGTCCTGATAGCATTGCACCTGCACACGCTCACTTCCTGTCTCATCTCAGGCCGTCTGTGACACCGAAGAGGACTCATCGACTCGGAGTCCGGCCCTTAGTGGGGTCTCTCTCAACAGCAAACCGGCCTGCCACGCCAGCAAGGGGTCAAAGGTCAAATGTTATAACTCGGTGGATCTGCTGAGTAAAGGGGAGCTGACGATCAGTCACCTGTGCCACGGCACGATGAGTCCTAGAACTACAGTGAGTCCAAGAACCGTGACGAGCTCCAGAACCGCAACTAGTCCTAGAACCACAAATAATGAAATGTTCTCACATGTATGTTAGTGATAAAAAAAGTCCTGTTTTAAATGATGGTTAGATCCAGTTTACCAGATCAGTCTGGGCTGAAAATGTGAAAGAAGAGAAAGGGTTTTAGTCCAAAGGAATATTAGTGTCAGATCTACTTCCCAACACTGTCTGCACATTATGATCCATTGTCTTTACAGTTTGTTTCTAGTAGAATATTCATGAATCCATTATATACATGTAGATAAAGCAGCGTATATGTGGAATAACACATCATCATATACAGTGGTTCCTCAATTTACGGAATTGATTCATTCCAGAAGTTTCAATTTCAATTTTAATTTTATTTATAAAGCCCTAAATCACAACAAAGTCGTCTCACAGGACTTTACAGAAACACAATCAACTACAGAGATATTAGTCCCAAACATCCCGTCCTTTACCCCTCATGCTGTCCTTAAGCTCCTCCCCCTGTTCTTAAATCCTCCTTCTGTCTTTAGACCCTCCTCAGCAGAAAAAAAATTCAAAACCCAGTGAGAAAAAGAATAAATCTTGAGTAGAACCACACTGAAGGATAGATGCACTCCCATGGACAGACAGACTATAGATGAACGTCCATTTGTAAATGAAGGAGGGGTTAGATTTACTGATGCTAGGAGGAGCTAGTGTGGCTAGGCTACTACGATAGAACATTAGATTTACTGATGCTAGGAGGAGCTAGTGTGGCTAGGCTACTACGATAGAACATTAGATTTACTGATGCTAGGAGGAGCTAGTGTGGCTAGGCTACTATGATAGAACGTTAGATATACTGATGCTATGAGGAGCTACTGTGGCTAGGCTACTACGACAGAATGTTAGATTTATTGACGCTAGGAGGAGCTAGCATGGCTAGCCTACTACGATGGAATGTTAGATTTACTGATGCTAGGAGGGGCTACTGCGGCTAGTCTACTACTGTAAAACGTTAGGTTTACTGATGCTGGGAAGAGCTAGTGCGTCTTGGCTAGTACCATAGAACGTTAGATTTACTGATGGTAGGAGGAGCTAGTGCAGCTAGGCTACAATGATGGAAAATTACATTTACTGGTGCTAGGAGGAGCTAGTGGGGCTAGGCTACTACGATAGAACATAAGATTTACTGATGCTAGGAGGAGCTAGTGTGGCTAGGCTATTACAATAGAACATTAGCTTTACTGATGCTAGAAGGAGCTAGTGTGGCTAGGCTATTACGATAGAACATTAGATTTACTGATGCTAGGAGGAGCTAGTGTGGCTAGGCTATTACGATAGAACATTAGATTTACTGATGCTCAGAGGAGCTAGTGTGGCTAGGCTACTACGATAGAATGTTAGATTTACTGATGCTAGGAGGAGCTAGTGTGGCTAGGCTATTACAATAGAACATTAGATTTACTGATGGTAGGAGGAGCTAGTGTGGCTAGGCTATTACGATAGAACATTAGATTTACTGATGCTAGGAGGAGCTAGTGTGGCTAGGCTACTACGATAGAACATTAGATTTACTGATGCTAGGAGGAGCTAGTGTGGCTAGGCTACTACGATAGAACATTAGATTTACTGATGCTATGAGGAGCTACTGTGGCTAGGCTACTATGATAGAATGTTAGATATACTGATGCTATGAGGAGCTAGTGTGGCTAGGCTACTACGATAGAACGTTAGATTTACTGATGCTAGGAGGAGCTAGTGTGGCTAGGCTACTATGATAGAACGTTAGATATACTGATGCTATGAGGAGCTACTGTGGCTAGGCTACTACTTTAGAATGTTAGATTTAATGATGCGAGGAGGAGCTAGTGTGGTTCGGCTACTTCGATGGAACTTTAGATTTACTGACGCTTGGAGGAGCTAGTGTGGCTAGACTACTACGACAGAATGTTAGATTTATTGACGCTAGGAGGAGCTAGCATGGCTAGCCTACTACGATGGAATGTTAGATTTACTGATGCTAGGAGGGGCTACTGCGGCTAGTCTACTACTGTAAAACGTTAGGTTTACTGATGCTGGGAAGAGCTAGTGCGTCTTGGCTAGTACCATAGAACGTTAGATTTACTGATGGTAGGAGGAGCTAGTGCAGCTAGGCTACAATGATGGAAAATTACATTTACTGGTACTAGGAGGAGCTAGTGGGGCTAGGCTATTACAATAGAACATTAGATTTACTGATGCTAGGAGGAGCTAGTGTGGCTAGGCTATTACGATAGAACATTAGATTTACTGATGCTAGGAGGAGCTAGTGTGGCTAGGCTATTACGATAGAACATTAGATTTACTGATGCTAGGAGGAGCTAGTGTGGCTAGGCTACTATGATAGAACATTAGATTTACTGATGCTCAGAGGAGCTAGTGTGGCTAGGCTACTACAACAGAATGTTAGATTTACTGGTGCTAGGAGGAGCTAGTGTGGCTAGGCTATTATGATAGAACATTAGATTTACTGATGCAAGGAGGAGCTAGTGTGGCTAGGCTATTACAATAGAATGTTAGATTTACTGATGGTAGGAGGAGCTAGTGTGGCTAGGCTACTACGATAGAACATAAGATTTACTGATGCTAGGAGGAGCTAGTGTAGCTAGGCTATTACAATAGAACATAAGATTTACTGATGCTAGGAGGAGCTAGTGTGGCTAGGCTATTACAATAGAACATTAGCTTTACTGATGCTAGAAGGAGCTAGTGTGGCTAGGCTATTACGATAGAACATTAGATTTACTGATGCTAGGAGGAGCTAGTGTGGCTAGGCTATTACGATAGAACATTAGATTTACTGATGCTAGGAGGAGCTATTGTGGCTAGGCTATTACAATAGAACATTATATCTATTGATGCTACGAGGAGCTAGTGCAGCTAGGCTACTACGATAGAACATTAGATTTACTGATGCTCAGAGGAGCTAGTGTGGCTAGGCTATTACAATAGAACATTAGATTTACTGATGCTAGAAGGAGCTAGTGTGGCTAGGCTACTACGATAGAACATTAGATTTACTGATGCTAGGAGGAGCTAGTGTGGCTAGGCTATTACGATAGAACATTAGATTTACTGATGCTAGGAGGAGCTATTGTGGCTAGGCTATTACAATAGAACATTATATCTATTGATGCTACGAGGAGCTAGTGCAGCTAGGCTACTACGGTAGAACATTAGATTTACTGATGCTAGGCAGAACATTTTTACAATGTCAAACTTTAGAAAGTACAAGTTATCACAACTTAAAATCTGTGTTTGAAGGAGTATAAAGCACCACTCCTGAACTGACACACCCCTCCCCTTTACCCCTACCCATCTTCCTTAACTGAGGGGTAGGGCTAAGGACTGAAATGAGATTGAGCCTTGGTCTGCGGGCCACATGTTGGACACCACTGATGCACAGATGGATGCAGATGCTTTTCAGACTCATCCACAATCTGAGATCATCGTTGGTTTTGATAAAAGTGGAGTTCAGGGATTAAAGTGTGAATGTGGTAGATTAGTGGATTAGATTAATGACGTCCTCAGAAGACCCCGCCTCCTGCTGCTCTGCTGTCACATATGTGTTATGCTTCCATTGTTATTTTTGCCAAATTCTGTGATTAAACAGACACGCAAATGTTTCATATATGAAATCTCCCACAGAAAATGACCTTTGACCCCTCATCAGCTGTGCAGAACGCTGATTAAAGAAGCCTTGTTACAGTCTGAGTCAATTTTTTATTTGATTTATTTGAAGATTCTGTGTCTTAGTCACGTGAATTTAATTATTTATCTTACCTAAAACTTCAAATACCTTCAGAATAAAAGCACAGACACTTTAACTCCTGTCACTAATAAATTTAAATTTAGTCCAGATGTTGGTTTTCTGTAGTTTTCACTTATTTCATGCAAAATAACAACATTTATGAGGAATAGAATATTTTAGTTTTTGATGCGTAAAGGACTCAAAAACACTAGACAAAAGTAGTGTTTCATGCTTAAATTATCTGGTCATTTGTCCTTTCGCAACTGTAAATATCGCATAGAAGCTTCAGTTTGTCTTTTATCTTACTCCAATGGACCATTTTCACAATAAGTGTAAATACGTCAGAGGAGCGTTACCGAACTTCCTGTTAAACGTCCAGACAGTAGAAAGACGCTAATATTGAAAGAGTCTTTTCAAGTTCCTGAAGAAATTTGAGACTTTTAACATTTGCAGATATTGGAAGAATCGTGGAGGAAAATTCACTAATGAAAAAAAACTTGATAAAAGCTCCGATATTTTCAGTGAGTAAAAAGTATCAAAGTAAATAGAGATGAGTTCTACTGAAGTGATAAGTCTGTCCACCAGTCATTAGTCTGTCCACCAGTCATTAGTCTGTCCACTTCTACCTAGGACTAGGGTTCTAGGGTTATGTATGGATAGTATAGAGGACATGGACTATTTGACTATTTATATTTGTTCAAGTCAACATCTCGTTAGCATAATGCTAACGTTAGCCCAATGCTATCATAATCCGTTCCCATTTTTCTCTGGCAGTGTGTGTTTATGTTAGTGTTTGTTTGTCATAATATCTAATGTAGTAGACGGGCAGGTTTTTGTGAGGGTTAGATGTTACCCATGACAAATAAAAAAAGAGGATGGTCCCAAACTCCAGGTTTGATCAGTGTTCATACATTTACTGTGACTTACTGCTGTTGCACTAACTACTGTTCACTGTTCTATCACTATTTACACTCTTTCCTTCCAATGCTACTGTTGTTTACTGCTGACACTGATGTACTGGCATGGAAAGGTTAAAGGTCACAACTACAGTTTAAGGACAACATTACTTATTTGTGTTCACCATAACTTTAAAACCATGGACATTTGTTTTATCTCAACTCATAGCGACGTTAACAGCTGCCGTTTTTGACAGCGTTCATATACTGGCTCCTTTTTCCTGTAGGAATAGAATCATTCCAAGGAAAAATGCTAGGGTTTCAAACCGTCATCCCCAGATGTAGTGTTCTGATGTGAAGTGTCTGCTGCAGATGGAAGTGCTCCTGTTTTAATGATAAAACTGGGCCCTTCATAACACTGAATAGCCTGGACCCATTTTCCTCTAGCTTCACCGTTAACAGGGAAGGAGTGGAAGGAAATATAAGATGCTTCTGGACATGACAACAACATCCTGCTATGTTACAATAACTGTTGGTCCATGACAACAACATCCTGCTATGTTACAATAACTGTTGGTCCATGACAACAACATCCTGCTATGTTACAATAACTGTTGGTCCATGCTGTCATCTTTGGCTGGTGCAGAAGTAGGGCTATGCTGCACTTACGGATTTCCTGTGTGAAATGCGGAAGTTGTGAAAAAGGTCCATATGGCGGCCATGTTGTCATATCCAGCCTGCGGAGACTAGGGTTGTCACGATACAAAAATTTCCAACTCGATACCGATACTAAGGATAATACTCGATACTAATTTCGATACTGGAGATGTGAGGGATTCCTTTTAAAATGTCCTCCATGGACTGTTAAAAAAAGGTAGTGAGTGCGGGTGCAGAATAAATGCATGTCTATCTCTTGGTAAGTTAAGGTAGGTCTATCTTTTTGCTCAAGCCCTTCTGCAGTGCTAACTGCAAGACTCTTTATGGTCGAGCATTATGTGCGCGGGCGGCAGCGTATTGCATCATGTGACCACCGCGGAGACCTTGCGGGACTAGCAGCGCGCACGTCAAAAATGATAGGCTGACATGCTCACGGTGGCCTCCGTGGTGGTAACGTGATATAATGCGCTACCGCCTGGCTGCCGCCCGCGCGCATAAACGTTCGACTATATGGAGGCTTTTAAAAGCAAAGTTACATCGGATGGTCCAATCACAGACCTATAGAAATAGTGTATAGGTCTGTGGTCGCACTGGCGTCATCCCGTGTGCTGTCAGAGGCAGCTGGAGAAAAAAAGAGACTTTAACTTACACGCCGGCATTACGGCTGTGCCAGAGCTGACCGCGTTGATGCCTGTTTACAATTCTTAACATTACCCGCTACAAAAAAAGCGGCGACGCGCCATAAAAACAAAAATCGATTTTCCAGCAACTTAGTATCTAATTAGATACCAAGGGTCAATATCGATTTAGTATCTAAAAACGATTTTTTTGACAATCCTAGCGGAGACACAGCAGCATTCTGGGTAAAATGTTTCCTTTCAGGGTTTATGACATGAGTTGACCTTTAACCTTTGTGGTCTCCTGTCTGTCCAGAGTCCCACCCCACCTGAGGACATCTCCATGTGGGACATGTCTGTGGGAGCGTCAACACATGTGGGAGGAGCCAGTCCACGACCACAGGTAATTATTTAAAATTTTCTACTCAACACATTTCAAATATTATTTTCTAAATTTACTAAAATAATAGTACAGACAGAGAGAAAATGTTCTAGTAAAAGTACAAGTACTGATTCAACTCCTTTACTCAAGTAAAAGTAAAACTACAATTTCTGAACTGTAGTAAAGTTAAAAAAAAAAAGGAAACTGCTGCTTACTATTTACAAAGTTAGAAATATGAAGTATGAATATGTTATTATTATTAGGGACCGAGCACGCAGGGCCGAGTCTCTATTGTTATTCGTTAGTTGTTTTTTTTTCTTTATTATTTTTTTTCCCTCAACGCCTCTTTGAGCTTTAATTTGACCCCCTAAACATGCACGAAAACTCAGCTATCTCGGCACACACCTCAAGCCTGGTGAAAAATTTGATAAAATGAAAAAAAATACTCCCGACATCCCATAATTTTTGAACTATCAACCAAAAAAGAGGCAACATTTAAACATTAATAGCTCACCATAAAGACATGAATTCTACAGCATAAGTTGCGGCCGACATTGCCCGAGAAATAAAAACAAAGTGTGTTAGGGCAGATTGCGACCGAAGTTCTCGATCTACCCGTGAATGGAAAGGCTCCAAAATGATGTCCTCATAGGGCGTTTATCGCAGAGACATAAACATGGTACCAAATTAAAGAGGAACTGGTGAATCCAAAAAGGTGTATATAACTTTTTAAAAACTCGTGTAGCGAGCCCTGCTATTTGCGACCTCCGACACTCAAAATAAAAATTTTAGTTCCTCCTAACATGTGATATATCATGAGGATCACGACACTGAGTCAACATCAACGAACACAAAACTTTTTAAATTAGATGTACGGTTTGGGAGATATTACAATGGACATGTGCGTTTTTTTTGACGATTTTTTGCAAAAATGCTTTTTCTACTCTATGCCTCTTTAGGCTGGCAGATGACCGCTTAACATGCACACAACGAAATGATATTTGGCAGGCCCTGACTGGCCTGCCAAGTTCCATAAAATATGAAGAAAAATTGTGATTCCATCCAATAATATTAATTTTATTGAGAAAACAACGGACAGAAAATTCTGGAAAAATCACAAAAATGGCCCAAACAAGCCTTAGGAATGTCGCAGAAAGATGAGACGCACGCGCTGATACCACCCACCCATCTTGGACAGGAAGTTGACAATCTGCCTTTCAAAGTAATAGCGCCAAAAATCAAAATGCTGAACCGCTTGGCGTAGAGACATGAAACCAATGCCAAAATTTTCCTTGTAACTAGCCGAAAAATTCATACGCTGGTCTATCTGCTACAGAAAGTTCACAATCTGTGTTTGTTTGGATATCGTAAAAAAAATTAACTCCTCCGAAGCCGTTTATCGTAGAGATTTAAAAATAGTACCAAATGATCGAACTGACCTAGAAACATAGTTATTTTTATATATAGATATTTATATTTTATCCTGACTGTTGAATGTGATATTTCTATTTTTTTATACTTGATAATTCTTTCTATCTTTTTTGCACAGTGTGGGGAGTCAATCCCAATTTCGTTGTGCTCAAGTACCATGTACGAAGGCTCAATGACAATAAAGTTGAATTGAATTGAATTATTATTAACTACACAGGGGATAGACACAGTCTTTCTATTATTTGCTACATGGTGGGTTTGTGACAGCTCTGAGTGAAGTTGATGCACAGAGAAGTGTTTTACACACTCATTCCGCCCAGATACAGCCACACCCTCTAATGCTGACAGCTGATTGGCTAACACTCTCCCATTGCTCTACGCATACATGCAGTGCTCCGGCCACACCCCCTTCCTCTCCATATTTGGCACAACTGCTGTGTGAATGGCTCCAGCACAGGAGCTGCTTTGAATGAAACTTTGATGAAAATGCCATATTATGGAGTATAATTTGGCTATTTTTACAAATACAAAGGGTAAGGGTGGTGGCATGGGACGAAATCCACGCGTAAAGTCAAGGTCCCGATCCAATGCTGCTTGCAGCTTTAATTGTTATTGTTATTATTTTTATTATTATCATCATTTTTGTAATATGCACGATATTGCTATAAGATGAATTCAGGTTATTGGGGAGGGGAAGAAGTGGTAGGATTAAATAAGCTTATGCTTCATCCTACTCCTTTTCAGATTTGTCATTGTGTATTATTATTATTATTATTATTATTATTGTATTGATTATTGTTGTATTGATTACTGTTGCATTCTGTGCGTGTTCAAAATAAAGCATTCAAAAAAAAAAGTACATGAGGTTAGCCTATGCTAATGTGTATTTAGATGAGGTAAGTCTATTCTAATGTGTATTTACATGAGGTTTTGAATGCAGCGTAATGCTGCATTCAAAACAGGTGATGCGACGGCGCTCAGATCAGCGAGGGCGAATCTGAACCGGGCCATCAGAGGAGCAAAGCGCGCCTACAGTCAGGAGATACAAGGCTTCTTCCTGGACAACAAAAACACCCGACAACTGTGGCAGGGCATCCACACTGTCACGGACCACAAAGCCACACCCACATCCTGTCAGGACGACATCGGCTTCTAAATGAGCTGAACAGTTTCTTCAGAAGGTTTGAGGCTCTGAACAATAGACCAGCAAAGAAAGCCACCCCCCACCCCGACGAACAGGCACTCAGGCTCGAAACCACTGCAGTGCGGGGAGCCCTGAGGAAGGTTAATGTACGGAAAGCTGCAGGCCCGGACAACATTCCAGGACGGCTGATAAAGGAATGTGCAGACCAGCTGGCCCATGTGCTCACGGACATTTTCAACATCTCACTGAACCAGGCTGTCGTCCCCCCATGTTTCAAGTCAGCCACAATAATCCCAGTGCCCAAGAAACCAGCCGTCACATCCCTTAACGACCTTCGCCCCGTTGCACTCACACCCATCATCATGAAGTGCTTCGAGAGGGTTGTGAAGGACCACATCATCTCCATACTCCCTCCATCATTTGACCCCCACCAATACGCATACCAGCCAAATCGCTCCACTGAGGATGCCATCTCCGCTGCTCTCCACCTGAGCCTGGACCACCTGGAGGAGAGGAACACCCATGTACGGATGCTGTTCTTGGACTTCAGCAGCGCTTTTAATACAATCATCCCCCAGGACCTGGTTTGCAAGTTGGAGCCCCTGGGTGTCAGAACATCCCTCTGCAACTGGTTACTGGACTTCCTCACTGACAGAACCCAGTCTGTCCGAGTGGGCAAGAATACATCCAGTGTCATCTCCCTGAGCACCGGCTCCCCCCAGGGATGCGTTCTGAGCCCCCTGCTATTCACTCTGATGACCCACGACTGTCGCCCCAGGTACAGCAGCAACCACATCCTGAAGTACGCGGACGACACAACAGTTGTGGGTCTCATTCAGGACGATGAGGAACTGGCTTACAGGGAGGAAGTGCAACATCTTGTAGACTGGTGTAAGGTGAACAACCTGGTCCTGAATGTCGACAAAATGAAGGAGATCATCGTAGACTTCAGGAGATCCAGACCCAGCCACACACCCCTCCACATCAATGACACAGCAGTGGAACAACCAAGTACCTGGGGGTGCAGATCACAGATGACCTCAGTTGGTCACTCCACACTTCCTCCCTGGCGAAGAAGGCACAGCAGCGCCTGTATTTCCTGCGACGGCTGAGAAGAGCCCCCCCCCACCCGTCCTAACCACCTTCTACAGAGGGACAATAGAGACCCTGCTGACCAGCTGCATCTCCGTCTGGTCCGGGAGCTGCAGGGCCTCAGACTGGAAGTCTCTGCGGAGGGTGGTGAGGACGGCGGAGAAGATCATCGGGGCCCCGCTCCCCACAATTCAGGACATAGCAGAGAGCCGCTGCATATCCAGAGCCCACCGGATCCTCTGTGACCCCACTCATCCCCAGCACAGACTGTTCATTCGCATCGCATCTGGGAGAAGGTTCCGCAGCATCCGCTGCAGAACGGCCAGATTCAGGAATAGTTACTTCCCCCTGGCCACCAGACTGCTGAATGACAAATAACAACCCCCACTCCCACACACACACACACATTCATCTACCTCATGGACAATATACTCTCAGTGCACTTATCCATAAAATGGACAGAAATTTACCTCCTGGTTGTGAAACGACCCCCCCCCCCCCAGCTGCTAAAATCTTTTATATTTGCACTAATTACTCTGTTTTTTTGCACTATTCATTCTGTTTACTCTGTTCCTTAGATGCTTTTTACTTATATTATTTAGTATGTGTGCTCCGGAAGCCAAGCAACGACGTCTCGTTGCCAAAAATCCCACTGTTGTGTTTATTCTTGTGCAATGACAATAAAGGAAGTCTAAGTCTATGCTAATGTATATTTACATGAGGTTAGTCTACGCTAATGTGTCTTTCCATGAGGTTAGCCTATGCTAATATGTATTTAGATGAGGTTAGCCTACGCTAATGTGTATTTAGATTAGGTTAGCCTATGCTAATGTGTATTTACATGAGGTTAGCCTACAGTAATGTATATTTAGATGAAGTTAACCTACGCTAATGTGTATTAAATGAGGTTAGCTTACACAAATGTATTATTTAAATTCCATTTTAATCAGTAATGAGATTGATTGTTATAAAGAACACTATGGAACATTCTACAGAGAATAGCTTTAATTGAAGGTGAATGAAGTTAACTGCGGATATTTTCTAACCCTAACCCATGTCCACTTTGTCTCCACAGGAAGTGCAGCAGCCGAGGCCGATGAGCAAGGCATCAGAACTCGTTACCTCTGTATCCAGCCCAGCTGGGTTTCCATGATAACCTCAAAGTCATAAAATCTGCCGCCCCATTGTTGTCAAGGAGACCACAGCCCCGCCGTGAATGCTGGGATATGAGCGCAACAACCAATGGTTTGTTTTTTTTCCTCTGGGGAATTTAACTACCAACCTGCATTTAGTTATTTACTGTAAACTGTTAATAATTGTTATTTCATTATTCTTATTCTTATTTAAATGAAAACTGTTAAATATTTTATGAAACTGTGAATGAAAACTGTTCATTATTATTCCACTACATGGACATTACTTGTAATAAGCAGTTGTAAAAGTTTTATTACCATAAATGACCAGTTTATTACATGTAAAGTTTTACTAAATGTTGTGAAATGTGACTTTAGAGAAAATAATACATATATGTATAAGGTTTAAATGTAAAATAAGTATATGTATAAAGTTTATAAAATAATAAATAAATGTATAAACTTCATATTTTCGACATATCAGTTTCGACAAGATTTTATGTCTATTTATTTTTCTAAATAAAGATATAAATAAATACTGGTTTATGTTTTAGTTTCTGTCACACATGTGAGTGAGCGGATGATGACCTTCAGTTAATTTGTATTAACACCAAATCCAAAAAAAGCAGTGATGAGGAGTGCACAATATTTACAGTGAAAGACGAAAATATAGGCTACAATCTAAATGTTACTGCAAAACTACATCTAATCTACAAATGGAAATAGATCACCTTTTATAAACCATAGCCCCACCCCCTCTTTTAGCCCTTAGCCCCACCCACAGGCAGACCAATGCACATTCTCCTATAACTGGACACTCAACCATATTTACACAAATGGACCAAACATCATCCGTCACACTCGCAAATCATACGTCACAAGTAAGTCACGTCACACTCACTGTCAAGTTATCCCTTTGTTTAAAGGCTGCAGTCATTTCCAACTTGAAAGAACACACTTCCCAAAACCTTTGAAGTTGACAAAAGCAGGACTTCACTCAGATATGGTTTGGTTTCTTGTTTGATTTTTTTTTTTCTTTGTTTATTTTTCTTCTTTGCAGGTTAGTTCTGTCCCAGATAGTTTCAGTTCCAGATACAGATTCAGTTCCAGATATAGATTCAGTTCCAGATACAGATTCAGTTCCAGATACAGATTCAGTTCCAGATACAGATTCAGTTCCAGATACAGATTCAGTTCCAGATACAGATTCAGTTCCAGATACAGATTCAGTTCCAGATACAGATTCAGTTCCAGATACAGATTTAGTTCCAGATACAGATTCAGTTCCAGATACAGATTCAGTTCCAGATACAGATTCAGTTCCAGATACAGATTCAGTTCCAGATACAGATTCAGTTCAGATACAGATTCAGTTGCAGATACAGATTCAGTTCCAGATACAGATTCAGTTCCAGAAACAGTTTCAGTTCCAGATACAGATTCAGTTCAGATACAGATTCAGTTCAGATACAGATACAGTTCCAGATAGAGATTCAGTTCCAGATACAGATTCAGTTCCAGATACAGATTCAGTTCAGATACAGATTCAGTTCCAGATACAGATTCAGTTCCAGATACAGATTCAGTTCAGATACAGATTCAGTTCCAGATACAGATTCAGTTCCAGATACAGATTTAGTTCAGATACAGATTCAGTTCCAGATACAGATTCAGTTCCAGATACAGATTCAGTTCCAGATACAGATTCAGTTCCAGATACAGATTTAGTTCCAGATACAGATTCAGTTCCAGATACAGATTCAGTTCCAGATACAGATTCAGTTCCAGATACAGATTCAGTTCCAGATACAGATTCAGTTCCAGATACAGATTCAGTTCCAGATACAGATTCAGTTCAGATACAGATTCAGTTGCAGATACAGATTCAGTTGCAGATACAGATTCAGTTCCAGAAACAGTTTCAGTTCCAGATACAGATTCAGTTCCAGATACAGATTCAGTTCAGATACAGATACAGTTCCAGATAGAGATTCAGTTCCAGATACAGATTCAGTTCCAGATACAGATTCAGTTCAGATACAGATTCAGTTCCAGATACAGATTCAGTTCCAGATACAGATTCAGTTCAGATACAGATTCAGTTCCAGATACAGATTCAGTTCCAGATACAGATTCAGTTCCAGATACAGATTCAGTTCCAGATACAGATTCAGTTCCAGATACAGATTCAGTTCCAGATACAGATTCAGTTCAGATACAGATTCAGTTCCAGATACAGATTCAGTTCCAGATACAGAATCAGTTCCAGATACAGATTCAGTTCCAGATACAGATTCAGTTCCAGATACAGATACAGTTCAGATACAGATTCAGTTCCAGATACAGATTCAGTTCCAGATACAGATTCAGTTCCAGATACAGATTCAGTTCCAGATACAGATTCAGTTCCAGATACAGATTCAGTTCAGATACAGATTCAGTTGCAGATACAGATTCAGTTCCAGATACAGATTCAGTTCCAGAAACAGTTTCAGTTCCAGATACAGATTCAGTTCAGATACAGATTCAGTTCAGATACAGATTCAGTTCCAGATACAGATTCAGTTCCAGATACAGATTCAGTTCCAGATACAGATTCAGTTCAGATACAGATTCAGTTCCAGATACAGATTCAGTTCCAGATACAGATTCAGTTCCGGATACAGATTCAGTTCCAGATACAGATTCAGTTCCAGATACAGATTTAGTTCAGATACAGATTCAGTTCCAGATACAGATTCAGTTCCAGATACAGATTCAGTTCCAGATACAGATTCAGTTCCAGATACAGATTCAGTTCCAGATACAGATACAGTTCAGATACAGATTCAGTTCCAGATACAGATTCAGTTCCAGATACAGATTCAGTTCCAGATACAGATTCAGTTCCAGATACAGATTGAGTTCCAGATACAGATTGAGTTCCAGATACAGATTGAGTTCCAGATACAGATTGAGTTCCAGATACAGATTGAGTTCCAGATACAGATTCAGTTCAGATACAGATTCAGTTCCAGATACAGATTCAGTTCCAGATACAGATTCAGTTCCAGATACAGATTCAGTTCCAGATACAGATTTAGTTCCAGATACAGATTCAGTTCCAGATACAGATTCAGTTCCAGATACAGATTCAGTTCCAGATACAGATTCAGTTCCAGATACAGATTCAGTTCCAGATACAGATTCAGTTCAGATACAGATTCAGTTCCAGATACAGATTCAGTTCCAGATACAGATTCAGTTCCAGATACAGATTCAGTTCCAGATACAGATTCAGTTCCAGATACAGATTTAGTTCAGATACAGATTCAGTTCCAGATACAGATTTAGTTCCAGATACAGATTTAGTTCCAGATACAGATTCAGTTCCAGATACAGATTCAGTTCCAGATACAGATTCAGTTCCAGATACAGATTTAGTTCAGATACAGATTCAGTTCCAGATACAGATTTAGTTCCAGATACAGATTTAGTTCCAGATACAGATTCAGTTCCAGATACAGATTCAGTTCCAGATACAGATTCAGTTCCAGATACAGATTTAGTTCAGATACAGATTCAGTTCCAGATACAGATTCAGTTCCAGATACAGATTTAGTTCCAGATACAGATTCAGTTCCAGATACAGATTCAGTTCAGATACAGATTCAGTTCAGATACATTCATTCATTCAACAGTTCAGCGCCGCCCGCCGGGAGGTCCGGGGCTTGCGAATCGAGCGCTCCTTGGATGCGCTCAGAGTCTCAGTTCGAGTTCAGGCACGGGAACAAAGTCTGAACCCGTGCCGTCGTTCTTACCGGCTGCCTCCTTCAGGTAAGTGTGGACTGCTTGGGGCTTGGTGTTGGCCGCCAGCCGCTGGATTGTCGCGTCGGGCGGTCAGAGCGGCTCAATGGTGGCGTTGACGCTCCTCGCGCTGCGTGCAGCAGCCGTCTGTTCTGTGCTGCATAGACGCCGGCGTCCGCTCAGCTGTGCCATTTACAGCTGCAGGTGTCAAAGCTGACTGCTCACCTGACGTCTGATGACGTGATGTTTGTTTTTTGTATTTCTTCTGATTGTTTTTCTTTGCTTGACGCGACACTCACACATCACACTCGCAAATCACACTCACACGTCACACTTTCACATCACACTCACACGTCACACTTTCACATCACACTCACACGTCACACTCACACGTCACACTCACACGTCACACTTTCACATTCCGGTTGCCAGAGATCATGTATGGAACGTAATTTTGTTTTACATCGTACTGAATAACCTGTTTAGCGAAACAACGTCTCTCCTACCTGGCAACCTGCTGATCTCTGATCTCTGATCTCTGCGCAAGTGCCTGCACGCGCCAGGTTTAAGTGACAGACTGTGACAGACAGATCCTAGTAAGAAGAAAGTAAAATATATGTGTAAATGAGTGTGTGTGTGTGTGTGTGAGAGAGAGAGAGAGAGAGAGTGTGTGTGAGAGAGAGAACATGCCATTGATTGTAATGCTGGAATAACTGTGTGAGAGAGAAGTGTGTGTGTGTGTGTGTGTGTGTGAGACACTACATCTAACCTAATCAAGCAACTCAAAGTAAGTTATGTTTTTATTAACTTCATTTAGGAACAAGCGTTTTTTATGTCACTGTTTACTGTATTGATCAGGTTTACTGAGGTAACGTTTAGGCTATATAAATATTTCTCACAGTCAAATTATTGTGTTAGCTTAACGTTAGCTAACGTAACTAAGTAGATAAGAGCTGCTAATGCTGCAGTAATGTGCTCTGGAAAATATATTTCCACTTGAAAACTGGCAATTAATGCGTCTTGTTCACGTTTGTCATTTGTTGTCATTGATAAACAGACACGACGTCATGACTCATGATGAAAAATGATAAACTAAGTTATCTTAGAAAATCAATAAAAATAAATTAGGCCTACTGTTCGTAATTTCTTTGGTGTGTTCTGCCATAAATTAAGGTCCGTTTATCTCGTAGACTTGTTTTTCAAACAAACATTCATTTAATAAATGAACAAATAATAATTGAACTTTAATGTTTCATTTATTATTTTACCAGTATGTTGTGATGTTAAACATTATAATAAATATTTAGTGTGTAAAGTAATTTATATTTAATTTAAATTAAGTTTTAATAAGAAGTATTCCAAGTATTTAGAATACAGTACCATGTTAAACCAATGTAATCGAATACTTTACAAATGACTTTTTAATTCAGGTTTTCTGTAATCTGTAACGAAATACATGTACAAAGTAATCTCCCCAACACTGATTACACGTCACACTCACACGTCACACGTTACAATCACGTCACACTCACACGTCAAACTCACACATCACAATTCAATTTTATTTATAAAGCCCTAAATCACAACAAAGTCGTCTCACAGGACTTTACAAAAACACAATCAACTACAGAAATACATGAAAAGTCCCAGGCATCCCCTGTCCTTAGACCCTCCCCCTGTCCTTAGACTCTCCCCCTGTCCTTAGACCCTCCCCCTGTCCTTAGACCCTCCCCCTGTCCTTAGACCCTCCTTCTCGGCAAGAAAAAACTTCCAAACCCAGTGGGAAAAAGAAGAAATCTTGAGGAGAACCACATTGAAGGACAGATCCACTCCCATGGACGGACAGACTATAGATGAACGTCCATGTATAAATGAAAGAGGGGGGGCTGGTCCAGACAGGCAGGGGCGGTGGTCCGGGGTCACAGGTCGGCACAGGTGAGACACTCCAGATCCTGTCGTCCATGGCTCCCGTGCAGACACTGTCAGGAGAGCCACCACTCCCCCCAGGGGGGAGGGGGGAAAGGGGACACCAGGTGACTAGTCATGAACAGACTTGGTATGAAAGATAGGTTATAAAAATGACAAAAACAGGTGTGAGAGAGAGAAAGAGAAGAAAGAACTCAGTGTCTGTACTTCCCCCAGCATTCTAACTCCTAGGGCAGCCTAGACTGAACTGTGACTCATACATCATGTATACATGATATATGAGTCACATCATTTTTAACTAACCTGACCATAGTCTTTCTCAAACAGGAATGTTTTAAGCCTAATTTTAAATGTAGAGACTGTTTCTGCGTCTTTAATATTAAAGGGAAGATGATTCCATCAGACAGTAACCATGGTAACTAAAGGCTCTAGCTCCTACTGTACTTTTAGAAACCCTAGGAACTTTCAGTAAACCTGCATTCTGAGAACGAAGGGTTCTATTGGGTTGGTACGGAACCAGATCATCTTTAAGATAAGAGGGGCCCAAACCATTAACCCCTGACCTCTGACCCCTAACCCTAGCCCATACCATTAATGGCTTTATATGTAAGGAGGAGGATTTTAAATTTAATTCTAGACTCAACTGGTAGCCAATGAAGGGTTTGGAGCACAGGGGTGATAGGGTTAGGGGTCAGGGGTCAGGGTTTGGAGCACAGGGGTGATAGGGTTAGGGGTCAGGGGTCAGGGTTTGGAGCACAGGGGTGATGTGTTCTCTTCTATTTGATCCTGTTAATAATCTTGCTGCTGCATTTTGAACCAGTTGAAGCTTTTTAGGGAATATTTAGGACACGCTACAAGTAAGGAGTTACAATAATCTAATCGTGATGTAACAAATGCATGAATTAATTTTTCTGCAGTCGTTTTAGACAGAATATTCCTAATTTTGGCTAATGTTGCGCAGGTGAAAGAAGGCTGTTCTGCAAGTTTGGTTAATGTGCCCTGACCTCTGACGTCTGACCCTTTGAATGAAAGATCTGGATCAAATAAAACTCCTAAATGTTTAACTGTGTCACTGGGTGTTCCACTTAAGTTGTCTACAGTAACTATCTGGTCAGTTAGGGAGTCTGTGGCATTTTTAGGACCTATTATAACAACTTCAGTTTTTTCAGGGTTCAATAAAAGATAATTGTCACTCATCCAAGTCTTTATGTCTTGGACACATGTACTTAGTTTATCTATTTGTCTGGTCTGATCAGGTTTAATCGATAAATATAGCTGTGTGTCATCTGCATAACAATGAAAATTAATGCCATGATTTCTAATGATGTTACCTAAAGGGAGCATATATAGTGTAAACAAAATAGGCCCAAGGACTGACCCTTGAGGAACGCCATAATTAACTCTGGAGGACTGCGATGATTGTTGATTAACGTGAACAAATTGGTAGCGATTAGATAAATATGATTTAAAGCAGCAGAGGGCTGCTCCTCTAATACCTATATCACATTCTAATCTGTGCACTAAGATACTGTGGTCAATGGTGTCAAAGGCTGCACTAAGGTCTAATAACACCAGGACCCATATTAGTCCAGGTGATGATTTGGAAGACATGATAATAGATATGACATCAGTTTGGTCTACAGTGGTGAAATTATTTAGTGTTACAGAGGGATTTATAAAAAGGCCTAGGTTTGAAACCACTGCTTTTTCTGATCTAATATTTGGGAGAAATGTGTCTATTTTGTCTCTAATAGTTGATATTTTATTGTTAAAGAACTGCAGGAAATCATCAGAATGTCATGACCTCCGTTCCAGTGACCTTTCCCCCAATGTTCCACACTCACCTGGTCCTGCACTGCGCAGCTGCAAGCCGTTCCTAATCGGTGACTATTTAAGCGGTGAGGCTTGTAGCTGCCAGTGCAGGACCATTCATCTATGTCACCTCCATAACCCGGTCAATGTCTTCCATCTCCCCAATCACCATAACCCGGACACTCATCATCACCACGGACTCTGGCCGTTTACTCCCAGGTTGTGTCTGTCTTGTCTTTATGTTGTACTTTTGTTATTAAATTATTTTGCCCTTCAGTACTGTGCAATGGAGTCCTCCTTCACCTCACCCCGATCCGTGACAGAATGGTCCTGCCACCATCTGGACTCCGCCAGTGCTGAAGGGACCCTTTTTGTTTTAGTTTTCCCCTGTCTGTTCCGTCTAAAGTCTGTCCAGTCTTGCGTTCTGTCCCGTTCAGTGTTTCTGGCTTAAGCGTTCAGTGTTTCTGGCTTAAGCGTTCAGTGTTTCTGGCTTAAGCGTTCAGTGTTCCTGCCTTAAGCGTTCAGTGTTTCTGGCTTAAGCGTTCAGTGTTCCTGCCTTAAGCGTTCAGTGTTTCTGGCTTAAGCGTTCAGTGTTTCTGGCTTAAGCGTTCAGCGTTTCTGGCTTAAGCGTTCAGTGTTCCTGCCTTAAGCGTTCTGAGTTTCTGGCTCAAGCGTCTCTGTGTTTCTGGCTTAAGCGTTCTGTGTTTCTGGCTTAAGCGTTCTGTGTTTCTGCCTTAAGCGTTCTGTGTTTCTGCCTTAAGCGTTCTGTGTTTCTGCCTTAAGCGATCTGTGTTTCTGCCTTAAGCGTTCTGTGTTCCTGGCTTAAGCGTTCTGTGTCTCTGCGTTCTGTGTCTCTGCGTTCTGTGTCTCTGTGTTCTGTGTCTCTGCGTTCTGTGTCGCTTTCTAGCGTTCTGTGTCGCTTTCTAGCGTTCTGTGTCGCTTTCTAGCGTTCTGTGTCGCTTTCTAGCGTTCTGTGTCGCTTTCTAGCGTTCTGTGTCGCTTTCTAGCGTTCTGTGTCGCTTTCTAGCGTTCTGTGTCGCTTTCTAGCGTTCTGTGTCGCTTTCTAGCATTGTGTGTCGCTTTCTAGCGTTGTGTGTCGCTTTCTAGCGTTGTGTGTCGCTTTCTAGCGTTGTGTGTCGCTTTCTAGCGTTGTGTGTCGCTTTCTAGCGTTCTGTGTCGTTTTCTAGCGTTCTGTGTCGCTTTCTAGCGTTCTGTGTCGCTTTCTAGCGTTCTGTGTCGCTTTCTAGCGTTCTGTGTCGCTTTCTAGCGTTCTGTGTCGCTTTCTAGCGTTCTGTGTCGCTTTCTAGCGTTCTGTGTCGCTTTCTAGCGTTCTGTGTCGCTTTCTAGCGTTCTGTGTCGCTTTCTAGCGTTCTGTGTCGCTTTCTAGCGTTGTGTGTCGCTTTCTAGCGTTGTGTGTCGCTTTCTAGCGTTCTGTGTCGCTTTCTCGCGTTCTGTGTCGTTTTCTAGCGTTCTGTGTCGTTTTCTAGCGTTCTGTGTCGCTTTCTAGCGTTCTGTGTTTCTGGCTTAAGCGGTCTGTGTCTCTGTCCCGTTCTGTGTTTTCTTGCCCAGTGTTCTGTGTATCTGGCTTAAGCGTTCTGTGTATCTGGTTTAAGCGTTCTGTGTATCTGGCTTAAGCGTTCTGTGTATCTGGTTTAAGCGTTCTGTGTATCTGGTTTAAGCGTTCTGTGTATCTGGTTTAAGCGTTCTGTGTATCTGGTTTAAGCGTTCTGTGTATCTGGTTTAAGCGTTCTGTGTATCTGGTTTAAGCGTTCTGTGTATCTGGTTTAAGCGTTCTGTGTATCTGGTTTAAGCGTTCTGTGTATCTGGTTTAAGCGTTCTGTGTATCTGGTTTAAGCGTTCTGTGTATCTGGTTTAAGCGTTCTGTGTATCTGGTTTAAGCGTTCTGTGTATCTGGTTTAAGCGTTCTGTGTATCTGGTTTAAGCGTTCTGTGTATCTGGTTTAAGCGTTCTGTGTTTTTGGCTAGCGTTCTGTGTTTTTGGCTAGCGTTCTGTGTTTTTGGCTAGCGTTCCGTGTTTTTGGCTAGCGTTCCGTGTTTTTGGCTAGCGTTCCGTGTTTTTGGCTAGCGTTCCGAGTTTCTGGCTAGCGTTCCGTGTTTCTGGCTAGCGTTCCGTGTTTCTGGCTAGCGTTCCGTGTTTCTGGCTAGCGTTCCGAGTTTCTGGCTAGCGTTCCGAGTTTCTGGCTAGCGTTCCGAGTTTCTGGCTAGCGTTCCGAGTTTCTGGCTAGCGTTCCGAGTTTCTGGCTAGCGTTCCGAGTTTCTGGCTAGCGTTCCGAGTTTCTGGCTAGCGTTCCGAGTTTCTGGCTAGCGTTCCGAGTTTCTGGCTAGCGTTCCGAGTTTCTGGCTTTTTGTCTTGTCTTCTGGCTTTTTGTCTTGTCTTCTGGCTTTTTGTCTTGTCTTCTGGCTTTTTGTCTTGTCTTCTGGCTTTTTGTCTTGTCTTCTGGCTTTTTGTCTTGTCTTCTGGCTTTTTGTCTTGTCTTCTGGCTTTTTGTCTTGTCTTCTGGCTTTTTGTCTTGTCTTCTGGCTTTTTGTCTTGTCTTCTGGCTTTTTGTCTTGTCTTCTGGCTTTTTGTCTTGTCTTCTGGCTTTTTGTCTTGTCTTCTGGCTTTTTGTCTTGTCTTCTGGCTTTTTGTCTTGTCTTCTGGCTTTTTGTCTTGTCTTCTGGCTTTTTGTCTTGTCTTCTGGCTTTTTGTCTTGTCTTCTGGCTTTTTGTCTTGTCTTCTGGCTTTTTGTCTTGTCTTCTGGCTTTTTGTCTTGTCTTCTGGCTTTTTGTCTTGTCTTCTGGCTTTTTGTCTTGTCTTCTGGCTTTTTGTCTTGTCTTCTGGCTTTTTGTCTTGTCTTCTGGCTTTTTGTCTTGTCTTCTGGCTTTTTGTCTTGTCTTCTGGCTTGTTGTCTTGTCTTCTGGCTTGTTGTCTTGTCTTCTGGCTTGTTGTCTTGTCTTCTGGCTTGTTGTCTTGTCTTCTGGCTTGTTGTCTTGTCTTCTGGCTTGTTGTCTTGTCTTCTGGCTTGTTGTCTTGTCTTCTGGCTTGTTGTCTTGTCTTCTGGCTAGTTGTCCTGTCGCCTGGCGTTGTGTCTTTTCGTCGGTCTTGGTCTGTCGTTGGTCATTTCTGTCTGTTCCTGTCCCTGACTCTTGCCCGTTGCTCGCTTCTGTCCTCTGTCCCTGCCTGTTGCCCGTGGTTGGCTTCTGTTCCCTGTCCCTGCCTGTTGCCCGTGGTTGGCTTCTGTTCCCTGTCCCTGCCTGTTGCCCGTGGTTGGCTTCTGTCCCCTGTCCCTGCCTGTTGCCCGTGGTTGGCTTCTGTTCCCTGTCCCTGCCTGTTGCCCGTGGTTGGCTTCTGTCCCCTGTCCCTGCCTGTTGCCCGTTGCCGGCTTCTGTCCCCTGTCCCTGCCTGTTGCCCGTTGCCGGCTTCTGTCCCCTGTCCCTGCCTGTTGCCCGTTGCCGGCTTCTGTCCCCTGTCCCTGCCTGTTGCCCGTTGCCGGCTTCTGTCCCCTGTCCCTGCCTGTTGCCCGTTGCCGGCTTCTGTCCCCTGTCCCTGCTTGTTGCCCGTTGCTGGCTTCTGTCCCCTGTCCTTGCTTGTTGTTCGTTTCTGCCTGCCTGTTTCCTGTCCCTGCCTGTTGCCAGTTTCTTCTTTTTGTCTTGTTCCTGTCTAGCCAGAGTCCGTGGTGACCCCACCCAATCAGTCTCCTTGGTCCTCAGTCAGACCAGTCATGTTGCTCCTGCTACCGCTCTGCCCAGAGGGTACTCCGCCCAGGGGGTTTCCACACCGCCCTGCCCAGAAGGATGCCACACCGCTCTGCCCAGAGGGTACTCCGCCAGGGGGTTTCCACACCGCCCTGCCCAGAAGGGATTCCACACCGCTCTGCCCAGAGGGTACTCCGCCCAGGGGGTTTCCACACCGCCCTGCCCAGAAGGATGCCACACCGCTCTGCCCAGAGGGTACTCCGCCAGGGGGTTTCCACACCGCCCTGCCCAGAAGGGATTCCACACCGCTCTGCCCAGAGGGTACTCCGCCCAGGGGGTTTCCACACCGCCCTGCCCAGAAGGATGCCACACCGCTCTGCCCAGAGGGTACTCCGCCAGGGGGTTTCCACACCGCCCTGCCCAGAAGGGATTCCACACCGCTCTGCCCAGAGGGTACTCCGCCCAGGGGGTTTCTACACCGCCCTGCCCAGAAGGATGCCACACCGCTCTGCCCAGAGGGTACTCCACCAGGGGGTTTCCACACCGCCCTGCCCAGAAGGGATTTCACACCGCTCCGCCCAGAGGGTACTCCGCCCAGGGGGTTTCCACACCGCCCTGCCCAGAAGGATGCCACACCGCTCTGCCCAGAGGGTACTCCGACCAGGAGGTTACCATGCCGCCCTGCTCGGAGAAGCTCTGGACAACGGGGGGGGGGGTTGTGTTTTTGTTTTTTTTTGTTTTTTAGGGGCTTCAGGAGCCGCCCCTTAGGGGGGGGGTACTGTCATGACCTCCGTTCCAGTGACCTTTCCCCCAATTTTCCACACTCACCTGGTCCTGCACTGCGCAGCTGCAAGCCGTTCCTAATCGGTGACTATTTAAGCGGTGAGGCTTGTAGCTGCCAGTGCAGGACCATTCATCTATGTCACCTCCATAACCCGGTCAATGTCTTCCATCTCCCCAATCACCATAACCCGGACACTCATCATCACCACGGACTCTGGCCGTTTACTCCCAGGTTGTGTCTGTCTTGTCTTTATGTTGTACTTTTGTTATTAAATTATTTTGCCCTTCAGTACTGTGCAATGGAGTCCTCCTTCACCTCACCCCGATCCGTGACACAGAATGGAGCGTGGATGGAATAACTGGTTCCACGGAGGTGTGTCTGTTTGTCAGTCTGGCTACAGTACTGAACAGGAATCTAGGATTATTCTGGTTTTCTTCTATTATGGATGAGTAATATCTAGTTTTGGCTGTACGCAAAGATGGATTATACTTTATTAAGATATTTTTCCAGGCATTGAGAGAATCTTCTAAGTTGGATCGCCTCCATTGTCTCTACTTTACGTGTTGTTTGTTTAATGGAGCGAGTGTCAGCGTTGTACCATGGGGAGGTTAATCTAATCTTATTAGTTTTTAACTGAAGGAGGCGACTGTATCTAACGTAGTTTGTAGTGTGAACATGGTACTATCGACTAACTCATCACTTATACTGGGACTAAATGTGTCCTTTACATAATCACATGACATAGACACAATTAGTGACTGAATTAACTCTTTGTACTTTGAGACAGCACGGTCACATAGTATCCTTTTCATTTGTGTTTTAATCACTGAGGTAGAAATATCCTCAAGCATAAACTGAAAGGTCATTAAAAAGTGATCTGAGAGTATGGGATTATGGGTAAAAACAACCAGGTCACTCATTTCAACAGCAAATGTTCAGATCAGATGGAGGGTGTGTCTGTGAATGTGGGTTGGTTTATTAACATTTTGGATAAAGCCTAATCCGTCTAGTAGGTCACCAAATGCATTACTAAGAGAGTCAGTGTTGTTATCAACATGTATGTTCAAATCACCAACTATTCTAATCCTATCCCAGTTCAACACTACACTGGATAGAAAGTCAGAGACTGATGAGATCCAAACTGTGAATAAGGACCAGGAGGGACATAAACTAGGACAAAAAGGACTGGTTTTTGGTTTCTGCAGTTGGGGAAAGTAATGGATAAAAGTAGACTTTCAAAGGAGTGGTAAGTGGGATTAATTTTAGGATTAATTTTAGGGCTAAGACCTAAACTGGAGTGAGATATTACTGCCACTCCTCCACCACCACCACTGGTTCTGGCTGTGTGATAGTTCACCTGGATTCATTTAATGGGACATATTCATCCTGCTGAAGCCAGGTTTGAGTCACAGCTAAAATATCAATCTATTGATCACTGATTAGATCATTGATTCATAGAGATTTGGAAGAAATATACCTAATATTGATCAGTCCACATTGGATAAAATTGTTAGATGTTCTTTTAATCTGATTATTACTTAAAACTATTTTTATTAAATTGTTTGATCTCACTCCTATAGGTTTAATAATATTAGGTTTATTATTAACTACACAGTGTTTATTATTAACTACACAGTGTTTATTATTAACTACACAGTGTTTATTATTAACTACACAGTGTTTATTATTAACTACACAGTGTTTATTATTAACTACACAGTGTTTATTATTAACTACACAGTGTTTATTATTAACTACACAGTGTTTATTATTAACTACACAGTGTTTATTATTAACTACACAGTGTTTATTATTAACTACACAGGGGATAGACACAGTTTTTCTATTATTTACTACATGCTGGGTTTGTGACAGCTCAGAGTGAAGTTGATGATGCACACAGAAGTGTTTTACTCTACGACTCTGCACCTGGGCCCACACTCTGAATTGTCATATTGACAGGTTAAATTTAGCAGCCACATTTTGTGCTCAGAGAGAGGCACCTTCCCCAGTGGGATGTATGCTATCTCTGCCAATGAGCCCAGGCTTTCCCCACAACGCACGCCACTTATCTATGAAAACTACATGGTTTTCTGAGCACCATCTAGACAACCAGCGGTTAAATGATGAGAACCTAGAGTACATCTCATCACTGGACAAATTAGGCAGGGGTCCAGAGAACGCTACGGTGTTACACATTGACTTAGCAAGTTTACACACCGATGCTACGTTCAGTTTAAGAATCTCTGATTGTTTCCGTCGGACATCGTTACCACCAGCGTGGATCACGATGTGGCAGAAGCTAGCCCTGCTCTGCTGTAAAAGCCTAAGGTTTCCTTTGATGTCACCGACTCTGGCCCCTGGAGAACACCTGACAGACAGCGCTGGGGGCTTCACGTCTCTAAGAATAGAGATGAAGAGAGTGTCTGGTTTGGCCGGTGTTCTGCCATGGGGTCTGCTACAGACGTGAATCTCTTGGTGTGCTACGTTTGTGTGTTTAGCACCACGCTTCCCCCGTACTGTCACAAAGCAGTCTCTCGACTCTCTCGGCTGCACGGGGGTCGCTGAGGTGCTAGCCACGCTCCTGTTGCTGTTAGCACGGCCTGCGGTCCCTGCAGCTACCTCGCTATAGCTAGGCCTAGCATTAGCCTCCAAGCTGCAGAGCCGTGCTTCTAACTCAGAAACCCTGTCCTCCAACCCTGACACTAAACTACACTTCCAACAGCTACTTCTATCCTCAGTAAAGGAGGCAGGGACTCACTGTACATACAACACACTGAGCAGAAAATATTGAACAACAACAACTAGCCATGCTAAGGGAAGCTAGGCTAGCGAAGTTAAAGAGGAAAACAATACACTCACCAGATGCGACGCCGTGGCGTCTCAGCTGCCGCAACAATCACGTCACACTCGCACGTCACACTCACACATCACACTTACACGTCAAACTCTTACGTCAAACTCACAATCACACGCCACAATCACACGTTACAGTTACACGTCACACTCACACGTCACAATCACACATCACCCTCACACATCACACTCACACGTCACAATCACACGTCAAACTTGCACGTCACACTCGCACATTGAACTCGCACGTCACATTTACATGTCACACTCACACGTCACAATCACACGTCACACTCACACGTCACACTCACACGTCACAATCACACGTCACACTTTCATGAAACACTCACACGTCACACTCACACGTCACACTCGCACGTCACACTCGTACATTGAACTCGCACGTCACATTTACATGTCACACTCACACGTCACACTCACACGTCACACTCACACGTCACACTCACACGAAACACTCACACGTCACACTCACACGTCACACTCATACATCACACTCACACGTCACAATCACACGTCAAACTTGCACGTCACACTCGCACATTGAACTCGCACATCACATTTACACGTCACAATCACACGTTACACTCGCACGTCACAATCACACGTCAAACTTACACATCAGAATCACAAGTCAAACTCGCACGTAACACTCACACGTCACAATCACACGTCACACTTTCACGAAACACTCACACGTCACAATCACACGTCAAACTTACACATCAGACTCACACTTACACGTCACAATCACACGTTACAGTTACACGTCACACTCACACGTCACTCTCACACGTCACTCTCGCACGTCACTCTCGCACGTCACACATGCACGTCACACTCACACATCACACGTCATACTCACACGTCACACTCACACGTAACACACGTCACAATCACACATCACAATCACACGTCACAATCACACGTCACAATCACACGTCAAACTTACACATCAGACTCACACTTACACGTCACTCTCGCACGTCACACATGCACGTCACACTCACACATCACACGTCATACTCACACGTCACACTTACACGTCACAATCACACGTTACAGTTACACGTCACACTCACACGTCACTCTCGCACGTCACACTCACACATCACATGTCACAATCACACGTTACACTTACACGTCACACTCACACGTCACACTCACACGTCACAATCACACGTTACACTTACACGTCAAACTCACACGTCACTCTCGCACGTCACACATGTACGTCACACTCACACATCACACGTTACAATCACGTCACACTCACACATCACACGTCACAATCACACGTCACACTCGCACGTCACATTCACACATCACACGTCACAATCACACATCACACTCGCACGTCACACTCATACATCACACTCACACGTCACACTTACACATCAGACTCACACGTCAAACTTGCACGTCACACTCGCACGTCAAACTCACACATCACACTCACACGTCACATTCACACATCACACGTCACAATCACACGTCACACTCGCACGTCACACTCATACATCACACTCGCACGTCACATTCACACATCACACGTCACAATCACACGTCACACTCGCACGTCACACTCATACATCACACTCACACGTCACACTTACACATCAGACTCACACGTCAAACTTGCACGTCACACTCGCACGTCAAACTCACACATCACACGTTACAATCACGTCACACTCACACGTCACAATCACACATCACCCTCACACGTCACACCTGCACGTCACACTCGCACGTCACACTCGCACGTCACACTCACGCGTCAAACTCACTCGTTACACTTACACGTCAAACTCACACGTCACTCTCGCATGTCAAACTCGCACGTCACACTCGCACGTCACACTCACACGTCACAATCACACATCACCCTCACACGTCACAATCACGTCACACTCACACGTCACACTCATACATCACACTCACACATCACACTTTCACATCACACTCACACGTCACAATCACACGTCAAACTTGCACGTCACACTCGCACATTGAACTCGCACGTCACATTTACATGTCACACTCACACGTCACAATCACACGTCACACTCACACGTAACACTCACACGTCACAATCACACGTCACACTTTCACGAAACACTCACACGTCACAATCACACGTCAAACTTACACATCAGACTCACACTTACACGTCACAATCACACGTTACAGTTACACGTCACACTCACACGTCACTCTCGCACGTCACACTCACACATCACACGTCACAATCACACGTTACACTTACACGTCACACTCACACGTCACACTCACACATCACAATCACACATTACACTTACACGTCAAACTCACACGTCACTCTCGCACGTCACACATGTACGTCACACTCACACATCACACGTTACAATCACGTCACACTCACACATCACACGTCACAATCACACGTCACACTCGCACGTCACACTCATACATCACACTCACACGTCACACTTACACATCACCCTCACACGTCACACCTGCACGTCACACTCGCACGTCACACTCACACATCACACTCACGCGTCAAACTCACTCGTTACACTTACACGTCAAACTCGCACGTCACACTCGCACGTCACACTCACACGTCAAACTCTCACGTCACTCTCGCACGTCACACTCACACGTCAAACTCTCGCGTCACACTTACATGTCACACTCACACGTCACAATCACACGTCACACATGCACGTCACACTCACACATCACATCACACTCACACGTCACACTCACACGTCACACATCACACTCCCATGTCAAACTTGCACGTCACACTCGCACATCAAACTCGCACGTCACACTTACACGTCACACTCACACATCACACTCACACGTCAAACTCACACATCACAATCACACGTCATAATCACACGTCACACTCGCACGTCACACTCACACATCACACTCACACGTCAAACTCACACATCACAATCACACGTCACAATCACACGTCACACTCGCACGTCACACTCACACGTCACAATCACACGTCACACTCGCACGTCAAACTCACACATCACAATCACACATCACAATCACACGTCACAATCACACGTCACACTCGCACGTCACAATCACACGTCACACTCGCACGTCACACTCACACGTCAAACTCGCACGTCACTCTCGCACGTCACACTCACACATCACACTTACATGTCACAATCACACGTCACACTCACACATCACTCTCGCACGTCACACTCACACATCACACTTACATGTCACAATCACACGTCACACTCACACGTCAAACTCACACGTCACACTCACACGTCACACTCGCATGTCACACTCACACGTCAAACTCATACATCACACTTACACATCACACTCACACGTCACAATCACACGTCACACATGCACGTCACACTCACACATCACACATTACAATCAGGTCACACTCACACGTCACAATCACACATCACCCTCACACGTCACACCTGCACGTCACACTCACACGTCACACTCACACATCACACGTTACAATCACGTCACACTCACACATCACCCTCACACGTCACACTCGCACGTCACACTCATACATCACACTCACATGTCAAACTTACACATCAGACTCACACTTACACGTCAAACTCACACATCACACTTACACGTCACACTTACATGTCACACTCACACGTCACAATCACACGTTACACTCGCACGTCACTCTCGCACGTCACACTCACACGTCACACTCACACGTCACACTCACACGTCACACTCACACGTCACATTCGCACGTCAAACTCACACGTCACACTTACACGTCACACTTACACGTCACACTCACACGTCACACTCACACGTCACATTCGCACGTCAAACTCACACGTCACACTCACACGTCACACTCACACGTCACACTCACACGTCACATTCGCACGTCAAACTCACACGTCACACTCACACGTCACACTCACACGTCAAACTCACACGTCACCCCTGCACGTCACACTCACACGTCAAACTCGCACGTCACACTCGCACGTCACACTCACACGTCAAACTCGCACGTCACACTCACACGTCACACTCACACGTCACCCCTGCACGTCACACTCACATGTCAAACTCGCACGTCACACTCGCATGTCACACTCACACGTCAAACTCGCACGTCACACTTACACGTCACACTCACACGTCACACTCGCACGTCACACTCACACGTCACACTCGCACGTCACACTCACACGTCAAACTCGCACGTCACACTCACACGTCACACTCACACGTCACACTCGCACGTCACACTCACACGTCAAACTCGCACGTCACACTTACACGTCACACTCACACGTCAAACTCGCACGTCACACTCACACGTCAAACTCGCACGTCACACTCACACGTCACACTCGCACGTCACACTTACACGTCACACTCACACGTCACACTCGCACGTCACACTCACACGTCAAACTCGCACGTCAAACTCGCACGTCACACTCGCACGTCACACTCACGTGTCACACTCACGTCAAACTCACACGTCACACTTACACATCACACTCAAACGTCACACTCGCACTCCACCCTCTACAGCAGTGAGTCTCCTTGACAGTTTCTGCAGAAACCTCCCCACGGTATCAGAGGACACCAACTCACTGCTGGACCGGCCGCTGGAGGCAGGAGAGTTAATCGCCGCTCTGCAGAGCATGCAGGGATGGAGAGGTCTAGGACTGGATGGACTGACTGTTGACGTTTTTAAAGCATACTGGGACATTTTATCTGAAGATTTTATGGATGTTTTTAACGAAAGCCTGGCACAGTCCTGTGAGAGTAACCTGGGGGTGGACACAGCCCTGTTTTTAATGAATTCTAAATTATGAAATTTTAATGTGGTTCCTCTTTTTTATCGAAGTGTTTTTAAGTCCTGGGCCCTTTTTTAAAAGCAGTCCAAGCAAAAGCTCTGACTCTCTGTTCTGGTTGTTAAAGGAGCCATTGGTGCATGGAGCCTGACTGGACGTCTCCGGCGGAGCCACGCCTGGGCTGACGATGGCGCTGCTCCGCACCGGCACGCTGCTGCTTCGGCAGCTGGTGGACGTGGCAGGGCCGGAGCTGTCGGATGCCCGGGCTGTGGGTTCTCTGCTGGGGGTACGGTCCACCAGGGTGTTGCAGCTGCAGAGGCAGAGACTCTCAGGGAGAGGAGGGGTCTCCTCATGGACTTTGCCAGAGGGACTGAACCCGACCGAGGAGACCCCTTCCCAGAACTGAACATTTATCCCGACCTCAGAGACCGTGGCGGACCTCTCCTCAAGAGTCTGAAGAACATCGACCTCCGCACCGCAGACAAGAAAGAACTGTACAGGAACTGTGTCAAGGCAGCAACAAAGACAGACTGTGTGACAGAGCTCCCACTGTGTGGACCAACAAACTGGGAGGAGACCACCAGCCCAAGTGGAGAGCTCTGTACAAACCTCCCCTAAAGAAGAGGACAGCTGACCAGCCGACACGGAGCCTTCGCCTCAAACGCTTTCATCTCCCACGTCGAGGCCTCTGTGTCAGACCAGTGCCCGTTTTGTAATTTTAGAGAAACAGTGTTTCATGTTTTTAGTGAGTGTAGAAGACACTTCACTATCCACTATTCCTCTCTTCAGTATTTTAGCCAATGTTTTTAAACTGTCCAATGACTTTTTTAGCATTCCAGTTTTTACTAATGGGGTAAAGTATCGAAAAACAAAAAAAGAAAAAACTTAGTTCCTAAATTTTATCATTGGGGAAAAGAAGCTGGTAATTTAAACATCTAGGAAAAATAAGATAGAGGGGAGGGTTAGAACCAGCCTCAGTCTGGTTAGGGTTAGAACCAGCCTCAGTCTGGTTAGGGTTAGAACCAGCCTCAGTCTGGTTAGGGTTAGAACCAGCCTCAGTCTGGTTAGGGTTAGAACCAGCCTCAGTCTGGTTAGGGTTAGAACCAGCCTCAGTCTGGTTAGGGTTAGGGTTAGAACCAGCCTCAGTCTGGTTAGGGTTAGGGTTAGAACCAGCCTCAGTCTGGTTAGGGTTAGAACCAGCCTCAGTCTGGTTAGGGTTAGAACCAGCCTCAGTCTGGTTAGGGTTAGAACCAGCCTCAGTCTGGTTAGGGTTAGAACCAGCCTCAGTCTGGTTAGGGTTAGGGT
Organism: Siphamia tubifer; assembly: GCA_020466265.1. Taxonomy (NCBI): domain Eukaryota; kingdom Metazoa; phylum Chordata; class Actinopteri; order Kurtiformes; family Apogonidae; genus Siphamia; species Siphamia tubifer. The sequence goes on from CM035801.1 coordinate 348,128, forward strand.
TAGAACCAGCCTCAGTCTGGTTAGGGTTAAGGTTAGAACCAGCCTCAGTCTGGTTAGGGTTAGAACCAGCCTCAGTCTGGTTAGGGTTAAGGTTAGAACCAGCCTCAGTCTGGTTAGGGTTAGGGTTAGAACCAGCCTCAGTCTGGTTAGGGTTAGAACCAGCCTCAGTCTGGTTAGGGTTAGAACCAGCCTCAGTCTGGTTAGGGTTAGAACCAGCCTCAGTCTGGTTAGGGTTAGAACCAGCCTCAGTCTGGTTAGGGTTAGGGTTAGAACCAGCCTCAGTCTGGTTAGGGTTAAGGTTAGAACCAGCCTCAGTCTGGTTAGGGTTAGAACCAGCCTCAGTCTGGTTAGGGTTAAGGTTAGAACCAGCCTCAGTCTGGTTAGGGTTAGGGTTAGAACCAGCCTCAGTCTGGTTAGGGTTAGAACCAGCCTCAGTCTGGTTAGGGTTAGAACCAGCCTCAGTCTGGTTAGGGTTAGAACCAGCCTCAGTCTGGTTAGGGTTAGAACCAGCCTCAGTCTGGTTAGGGTTAGGGTTAGAACCAGCCTCAGTCTGGTTAGGGTTAAGGTTAGAACCAGCCTCAGTCTGGTTAGGGTTAGAACCATCCTCAGTCTGGTTAGGGTTAAGGTTAGAACCAGCCTCAGTCTGGTTAGGGTTAGGGTTAGAACCAGCCTCAGTCTGGTTAGGGTTAGGGTTAGAACCAGCCTCAGTCTGGTTAGGGTTAAGGTTAGAACCAGCCTCAGTCTGGTTAGGGTTAGGGTTAGAACCAGCCTCAGTCTGGTTAGGGTTAAGGTTAGAACCAGCCTCAGTCTGGTTAGGGTTAGAACCAGCCTCAGTCTGGTTAGGGTTAGAACCAGCCTCAGTCTGGTTAGGGTTAGAACCAGCCTCAGTCTGGTTAGGGTTAGGGTTAGAACCAGCCTCAGTCTGGTTAGGGTTAAGGTTAGAACCAGCCTCAGTCTGGTTAGGGTTAGAACCAGCCTCAGTCTGGTTAGGGTTAAGGTTAGAACCAGCCTCAGTCTGGTTAGGGTTAGGGTTAGAACCAGCCTCAGTCTGGTTAGGGTTAGAACCAGCCTCAGTCTGGTTAGGGTTAGAACCAGCCTCAGTCTGGTTAGGGTTAGAACCAGCCTCAGTCTGGTTAGGGTTAGGGTTAGAACCAGCCTCAGTCTGGTTAGGGTTAGGGTTAGAACCAGCCTCAGTCTGGTTAGGGTTAGGGTTAGAACCAGCCTCAGTCTGGTTAGGGTTAGGGTTAGAACCAGCCTCAGTTTGTCGCTGTAACATCAGGTTCAGACTGAGGCTGGAATTTGCTTTTTATAAAATAACCAATGATTTGAACAGTTTTAAAAACACTGAAGAAGATAATACGCTTGTGTTTACAGATTATCTCTGGCTAAACATGTTCACCATCTTGTTTTGTATTGTTTTTTAATGTATTTATGTATTTTTTATTTTATTTTTACAATCACAGAACACTATTTATTTATTTATTTAATTATTGTATATGTGAATAAATGTGGTTGTAAAATCTAAAAAAAAAATCTTTCCTCACCCTGTCCTCCTCTTTACACTGTAAAATAATAATAATAATAATAATAATAATAATAATAATAATAATAATAATAATAATAATAATAATAATGCTAGCTCTAGGTTAAATATATTTCTCGCTTAATGCCCTCATGACCCATGGTTTCCTTCCAGACTCTATGATGGCATTGCAGCTGGTTCTTGTGGTCAAGGATAAAGCAGGGAACGTTGGATGTCTGATAACTACAGGCCCGTTACTTTAGCCAATACATTGTCCAAAGTGTTTGAGCAAATTATCCTGCAGAGAATTAATCATCTAATTAACTCCACTGACCACCAATTTGATTTTAAACAGAGACATGGCACAGACATGTGCATATATGTATTAAAGGAACTACTGAGTAGCTATAAGAGAAAAAAACTTTTCTGTTTTTATTTGTTTTTTAGATGCCTCAAAGGCATTTGACAGAATAAGTCATGGTAAATTATTTTAAAAACTTGATGCAGCTGGCATCCCCAAGTACATAGTCAGAATACTGTTGTACTGGTATGCAGAACCAACTGTTTTTCTGCTCCCTTTCATATTAGCAGTGGAATATTTTATCACCTATTTTATTTAATTCCTACATGAATGATCTGTCTAATAATTTAAGATCATGTAAAACTGAAACACCTTATGTATGCTGATGACTGTGTCATTTTTAGCCCTAGCTCAGCTCAACAGCAGCTCCTTAATATTTGCTCTATATATGGGGAGCAACAGCATTTAAAATACAATGAGCTTAAGAGTGTGGTCATGATATGCAGAACCATGGAAGATAAGCATTTGAACTTTCCTGAATTTAAACTTTCAGGAAAGGTCCTTAATATCTGTAGGGAAGTCAAATATCTGGGACATGTGATCACTGACCAACTTACAGATGATGAGGATATTTATCCATATCCATATGTTGTATGTGCAAGCAAATATACTGGCAAGAAAGTTTGGTAACTGCTCTGTCAATGTGAAGTGGAGTCTCTTCAAAGCGTTTTGTGCCCCACTTTACACTGCTCACTTATGGATAAACTATAATAAAGTTACAAGTGTCCTACAATGATGCACTGAGGATACTCCTAAAAAGGTGCGAGTGAGTTGTGTTTAAGTTCTGGAGTCAACACACTGAAATGCACAGATTCATCTGTAGGCTGAATAACTCAACCAAACATAATGTTTTGGCAATAGTAAATATTGTTTACAGTCACACTCACTGCACATCCGAAAATTGGAAGCAATTCAATTCAATTTTATTTAGAAAGCCCTAAATCACAACAAAGTCGTCTCACAGGGTTTTACAAAAACACAATCAACTACAGAAATACATGAAAAGTCCCAAGCATCCCCTGTCCTTAGACCCTCCCTCTGTCCTTAGACCCTCCCCTGTCCTTAGACCCTCCCCCTGTCCTTAGACCCTCCCCCTGTCCTTAGACCCTCCCCTGTCCTTAGACCCTCCCCCTGTCCTTAGACCCTCCCCTGTCCTTAGACCCTCCCCCTGTCCTTAGACCCTCCTTCTGTCCTTAGACCCTCCCCCTGTCCTTAGACCCTCCTTCTGTCCTTAGACCCTCCCCCTGTCCTTAGACCCTCCCCCTGTCCTTAGACCCTCCCCTGTCCTTAGACCCTCCCCCTGTCCTTAGACCCTCCCCCTGTCCTTAGACCCTCCTTCTGTCCTTAGACCCTCCCCCTGTCCTTAGACCCTCCCCCTGTCCTTAGACCCTCCTTCTGTCCTTAGACCCTCCCCCTGTCCTTAGACCCTCCTTCTGTCCTTAGACCCTCCCCCTGTCCTTAGACCCTCCCCCTGTCCTTAGACCCTCCTTCTCGGCAAGAAAAAACTTCCAAACCCAGTGGGAAAAAGAATAAATCTTGAGGAGAACCACATTGAAGGACAGATCCACTCCCATGGACGGACAGACTATAGATGAACGTCCATTTATAAATGAAGGAGGGGGGGCTGGTCCAGACAGGCGGGGGTCCGGGGTCACAGGTCGGCACAGGCGAGACACTGCAGATCCTGTCAGGAGAGCCACCACTCCCCCCAGGGGGGGAGGGGGGAAAGGTGACTAGTCATGAAATTTACAATTGACACTTATACCTAGCACTGGTATAAGTGTTTCTTGAAATGAGTACATAGGATTTTTTGGGCTGTGTTATCTGTATGTTATATGTACTGTTTCTATCTGTGTGTACTGTTCTTATTTGTGTTTTTGAGGATGAAATGGACCTTGAGTCTGAAATAAAGCATCAATCAATCAATATGTGGAATCTGTTTGTCACTGTTTGTGGACTGAGTCACTTCTATTAAAGCTCCTCCCATTTTATGTTAAAGCTCCTCCCATTTCCCCCCGTTGCCATGGAAACCAGCCTGTAGTTACACACGCAGACACACAGAGCTGACTGGAGTAAAGTCTGTCTGAATGTTAAACCATGCCTCTGAACTACTGTGATTTTTGGTAAAAGTGTAAATAATTGTTGAAAACAAAGTTGATGATGAGTGACAGGAGGGTGTGAGGAACAAGTACATGTACTTTTTATGTGTGTACTGTGAAAAATAAGTGAGTTAGAACAATTTAAAAAACACTGAACTCAACATGAGACAGAAATGATTTTTCCAATAGAAGTCTATTGACAGAAATCCCTGACATCATCCCAAACAGGTTCCTGTCATTTCACTTTAAAAAGAGCTAGATCTTCAAACCCTGGTTTGTTTGAATTCTCACAACCATGGCAACATTTGTGGAAAAGATTGTTTGTCTACTATTTATGGTTTTGTTGTGAGGACGAGTTATTGAGACATTTTTCAGCTTAATTTTTTCTTCTCTCGTGCTCTAGCGATGACATCACCCACTGATAAAAAGTCAGATTTTGGTCTTTTCAGGGTGGATTTACTGAGTTCTCGTCATGTAAACATGCCCCAATCCATTTGGGACGGACATTTTTGACTAGTTTTAACATTTTATATCAAATCCATGCATCACAATGTTAATCCTGGCCTATTTACAGCATTGCAGGATGTATTTTTTTCAGAATAATAAATACTACGAATAATAATATACTGTCTATATAATGTCTGGAGTTACATGCAAACACACAGGGAAATATAACCTGTACTGACACCGAGAGAGAGACAGACAGACAGATACAGACAGACAGGTAGACAGACAGATAGAATGTGTTACAGTCATTAGTCTATATTAACATAGTGAGTTTTGCACTGAAGCATTCTGGGGCTTCATGTTTCAGTCCTTATAAGGGTGTGGGCGCCTCACTTTGAGCACCACCTGCTATTCTTAGGCCTTGGCCATTGCTCGCCCTCCCTCGCTCACTCTGCAGTCTCTCGTCCACTCACACTCATCCACTAAAGGTGTTTTCACTCATTTATCACATTTTTTTGTTTTTGCTTTTGTGAAACTGTTGGTTTTTGAGGCTGATTTTTCTGACTCTTATATTGAAAAACTGAAACATTTCGATCCTTTATCTGTGTGTGTGTGTGTGTGTGTGTGTGTGTGTGTGTGTGTGTGTGTGTGTGTTTGTCCACAGCACCGACCCACCCACCACCACCACACACCACCAGCACCCCCTCCACCCCCCCCCCCCCCCCACCCCCTCCACTGCTGGGTGTTGGTCCTGGGAGCAGACACCAGGGTCTGTGGTAGAGGACGCCAGCCCCCACAGGCCGGGACGAGGACCCAGGACCGAAACCAGGACTTTGGACGTGTTTTTGGAGCCGACATGAGCAGCACGTACACGGTGACGCTCAACGGGCCCGCACCCTGGGGCTTCAGACTACAGGGGGGTAAGGACTTCAACATGCCCCTCACCATCTCCAGGGTAAGGAGCCTTTAGTACCCCCCCACATCCTCCACACCCTGACCCCCCTAACCCTAACCCTGACCCCCCAACACCCTAACCCTAACTCCGACCCCCTTATCAGTCCCTCCAGGATTTCTGGAGCCTCTTTTCAGATCGGTTCCTCCTAAAATATCTGATGTTTCATGAGCTTTTTGGAAAAATTGTGATGACATTTGTGGTGCTTTTTAGGCTTTTGTTGCGAGATGAAGTGAAAGTTGTGGTTAATGGTTGTGATTTTTTAAATCAAAATGAAGTAAATGATTATAATGATTAAGAAAATTCAAATTAATATATATTTATTAACAATTGCACTTGTTGGTTCAAAGGTTAAAGTTCAAATGACCTCACAACATTACATGAAGTTATAAAACATAACATGAATGTCTTAGCCAGTAAAAAAAACACTATTACTAGTACTGTGTACTGTGACCTGTGTAGTGTGTACTGTGAACTGTGTAGTGTGTACTGTGTACTGTGTAGTGTGTACTGTGTAGTGTGAACTGTGTAGTGTGTACTGTGAACTGTGTTGTGTGTACTGTGAACTGTGTAGTGTGTACTGTGAACTGTGACCTGTGTAGTGTGTACTGTGTACTGTGAACTGTGTAGTGTGTACTGTGTACTGTGAACTGTGTAGTGTATACTGTGAACTGTGTACTGTGAACTGTGTAGTGTGTACTGTGAACTGTGTAGTGTGTACTGTGTACTGTGAACTGTGTAGTGTGTACTGTGTAGTGTGTACTGTGTACTGTGAACTGTGTAGTGTGTACTGTGTACTGTGAACTGTGTAGTGTGTACTGTGTACTGTGAACTGTGTAGTGTGTACTGTGAACTGTGTTGTGTGTACTGTGTAGTGTGTACTGTGTAGTGTGAACTGTGTAGTGTGTACTGTGAACTGTGTTGTGTGTACTGTGAACTGTGTAGTGTGTACTGTGTACTGTGAACTGTGTTGTGTGTACTGTGAACTGTGTCATGTGTAGTGTGTACTGTGAACTGTGTACTGTGAACTGTGTAGTGTGTACTGTGTACTGTGTAGTGTGTACTGTGTACTGTGAACTGTGTAGTGTGTACTGTATACTGTGAACTGTGTAGTGTGTACTGTGTACTGTGAACTGTGTAGTGTGTACTGTGAACTGTGTTGTGTGTACTGTGTACTGTGTAGTGTGTACTGTGTACTGTGAACTGTGTAGTGTGTACTGTGTAGTGTGAACTGTGTAGTGTGTACTGTGAACTGTGTTGTGTGTACTGTGAACTGTGTAGTGTGTACTGTGTACTGTGAACTGTGTTGTGTGTACTGTGAACTGTGTCGTGTGTAGTGTGTACTGTGAACTGTGTACTGTGAACTGTGTAGTGTGTACTGTGTACTGTGAACTGTGTAGTTTGTACTGTGAACTGTGTAGTGTATACTGTGAACTGTGAACTGTGTAGTGTGTACTGTGTACTGTGAACTGTGTAGTGTGTACTGTGTACTGTGAACTGTGTAGTGTGTACTGTGTACTGTGAACTGTGTAGTGTGTACTGTGAACTGTGTCGTGTGTAGTGTGTACTGTGAACTGTGTACTGTGAACTGTGTAGTGTGTACTGTGTACTGTGAACTGTGTACTGTGAACTGTGTAGTGTGTACTGTGTACTGTGTAGTGTGAACTGTGTACTGTGAACTGTGTACTGTGAACTGTGTAGTGTGTACTGTGTACTGTGAACTGTGTAGTGTGTACTGTGTACTGTGAACTGTGTAGTGTGTACTGTGTAGTGTGAACTGTGTAGTGTGTACTGTGAACTGTGTTGTGTGTACTGTGAACTGTGTAGTGTGTACTGTGTACTGTGTCGTGTGTACTGTGTACTGTGTAGTGTGTACTGTGTCGTGTGTACTGTGTACTGTGTAGTGTGTACTGTGTACTGTGAACTGTGTTGTGTGTACTGTGAATTGTGTCGTGTGTACTGTGTACTGTGTAGTGTGTACTGTGTACTGTGTAGTGTGTACTGTGCAGTGTTTATTGTGTAGTGTGTGGTGTTTATTGTGTAGTGTGTAGTGTTTATTGTGTAGTGTTTATTGTGTAGTGTTTATTGTGTCGTGTGTAGTGTTTATTGTGTAGTGTGTAGTGTTTATTGTGTAGTGTATAGTGTTTATTGTGTAGTTTATTGTGTCGTGTGTAGTGTTTATTGTGTTGTGTGTAGTGTTTATTGTGTAGTTTATTGTGTCGTGTGTAGTGTTTATTGTGTAGTGTGTAGTGTTTATTGTGTAGTGTGTAGTGTTTATTGTGCAGTGTTTATTGTGTAGTGTGTAGTGTTTATTGTGTAGTGTGTAGTGTTTATTGTGCAGTGTTTATTGTGTAGTGTGTAGTGTTTATTGTGTAGTGTGTGGTGTTTATTGTGTAGTTTATTGTGTCGTGTGTAGTGTTTATTGTGTAGTGTGTAGTGTTTATTGTGTAGTGTGTAGTGTTTATTGTGTAGTGTGTAGTGTTTATTGTGTAGTGTGTAGTGTTTATTGTGCAGTGTTTATTGTGTAGTGTGTAGTGTTTATTGTGTAGTGTGTAGTGTTTATTGTGTCGTGTGTAGTGTTTATTGTGTAGTGTGTAGTGTTTATTGTGTAGTGTGTAGTGTTTATTGTGTAGTGTGTAGTGTTTATTGTGTAGTGTGTAGTGTTTATTGTGCAGTGTTTATTGTGTAGTGTGTAGTGTTTATTGTGTAGTGTGTGGTGTTTATTGTGTAGTTTATTGTGTCGTGTGTAGTGTTTATTGTGTAGTGTGTAGTGTTTATTGTGTAGTGTGTAGTGTTTATTGTGTAGTGTGTAGTGTTTATAGTGTAGTGTGTAGTGTTTATTGTGTAGTGTGTAGTGTTTATTGTGTAGTGTGTAGTGTTTATAGTGTAGTGTGTAGTGTTTATTGTGTAGTGTGTAGTGTTTATTGTGTAGTGTGTAGTGTTTATTGTGTAGTGTGTAGTGTTTATTGTGTAGTGTGTAGTGTTTATTGTGTAGTGTGTAGTGTTTATTGTGTAGTGTGTAGTGTTTATTGTGTAGTGTGTAGTGTTTATTGTGTAGTGTGTAGTGTTTATTGTGTAGTGTGTAGTGTTTATTGTGTAGTGTGTAGTGTTTATTGTGTAGTGTGTAGTGTTTATTGTGTAGTGTGTAGTGTTTATTGTGTAGTGTGTAGTGTTTATTGTGTAGTGTGTAGTGTTTATTGTGTAGTGTGTAGTGTTTATTGTGTAGTGTGTAGTGTTTATTGTGTAGTGTGTAGTGTTTATTGTGTAGTGTGTAGTGTTTATTGTGTAGTGTGTAGTGTTTATTGTGTAGTGTGTAGTGTTTATTGTGTAGTGTGTAGTGTTTATTGTGTAGTGTGTAGTGTTTATTGTGTAGTGTGTAGTGTTTATTGTGTAGTGTGTAGTGTTTATTGTGTAGTGTGTAGTGTTTATTGTGTAGTGTGTAGTGTTTATTGTGTAGTGTGTAGTGTTTATTGTGTAGTGTGTAGTAGAGGCAGTTTGTGACAAAAATAGAACAAAGACACAAATATTTAGACAACCTTTAAAATATGACAAATAAAATGTTACCTGGATGATAAAAATGCAGCAAAATATACCCTTCCAAATACACCTGTTGGTACTAGTGCATCATGGGTACAGGTCCTGTAAGGTAAACAGGAAAAGACTCAAGACGTCACAAATGATTGGTCACATTTTGCGGGAAAGTGACTGTGATTGGTTGAAATGACAACATGGCGCTGGATTGACAGTTATGAACTGACTGTGTTTAACCCTTGTGCGGTCCTTCGTAAAAGACACACTGGCTGTGTCCTACAATCGGGTCTTAAAAACCCAGATTCCAAAGTTCAGTTCCATAGACTCATCACCCCACCCCCCAAGGATATATTAGTGTTTTCAGTAGTAAGCAATGGCATCCTACAGTACGTATAAAAAGGTACATTTGTGAACCACCGGGTCTCTTTGACCCGAAGGACCGCACAAGGGTTAAGTTACAAATGCTAACGCTAACGCTAACCCTAACCCTAACCCTAACCCGGGTACAGATTTCAAAACATATATATTGAAAAAACCTGGTAAATGTTTTTAGTTTGAAAAATTCATATTCCAGGTCTGGAAACATTTTAGAAAAGTCATGTATTTTTTTACAGCATAATAATGTGGCATTGATGATAAAAAAAATAGTTTGAATGAGTGAATAAAAGGTTAATTTGATGTTGTCTTAACCTTAAGGTTCTATTCAGCGAACAGGAAGTGAATTTCCAGGTCACTTCCTGTTCACTCACTTGTTGGGATGTATCCTGCCTCATGTGGTGAAGTGGGTATGGACTAAAATCTGCCCAAATTAAATATAAATGTCAGGAAAGTGTGGTTTTAACCATGTGTATCTTCACTGGGACGTGAACATAAATGTTAATTTAATGTTGAACAACACATTGTCATTAATTTTATTGTCAAACCTCTGAGGGTAACTTTAATACAACACTTTGTATTTTGATTGACATTTTAGGAGTGTGTAGTCATGGGAATTTGACCAAAAGTCATGGAAAAATGTTTGCAGTTTAAAGCTAAAAATGGAGGAAGCTTTTATTGTGAAAACCCCATGAATACATTATTACAAAAAACAGCTGATTCTCTGAGAAAATGTGTGTAAATTGTGAAAACTGTTTGATTCCACTTAAACTACTATTTTAATGTTAAAATAAATCATAATAAATAATAACAGCTGCTTTTCATGCTTTTTTAAAAATATATATTTTTATTGAAAAAAAGACTATATATATATATATATATATATATATATATATATATATATATATATATACATACATACTATACATTTAATTTAAAATATAATGTCCCTAAATATGTTTACAAAAGGAATATTTTTTACAGTGTAAAGTTCTATTCTAAAAGACACCCCTCCAAAGAAATGAATGTGTGATTGACACAAAACACAGTATATGTTGAAGAAAAAAGTTTTAAAACAACAAAACAACATGTTAGAAGAAGATTACACCCAAATATGGAGAAGCTTTTATTGTGAAAATCCCATGAATACACTATAAAAAAAGACCAAAATGATGAAATTCCATAAGATAATAAATAAACAAATGATTGTGATGTTGAATATGATTGTTTTTTCATCCATGTTGATTCATGATTAATTATATTAATTTTACAGATTTACTGTACAATAAAAACGGATTTAAAATCAGCAGAATCATAACAAAAACACAGCTGATCTAAAATCAGCTTTAATCTACCACCACAGCATTAGCATGAGCATTAGCTTATGTAATGTGGCTGTACAGGATGGTAATGATGACACAGAGGATCAGATATCATCGCCATGGAGATTTCCAGAATAGAACAGAACGACAGAACGACTAAAATAGTCAGAGCTGCTGCTGAGGACGAAAATAAAAGACACATAGTTTACAAAAGTATTCAGGTGTTTTTAATAATAATAATAATAATAATTAACTATACTTCCATCCATCAGTTAAAGTAAACATAAACGTGTGTTTGTCTCTTCTCGCTGTAGTTGTTTCTGGTGAAAGGAAGAAATATCTGCTGTTCACTTCATATGTGAATCTGTTTGTTACTGTTTGTGGACTGAGTCACTTCTATTAAAGCTCCTCCCATTTTATGTTAAAGCTCCTCCCATTTTATGTTAAAGCCCCTCCCATTTTCTGTGAGTAAGGGACTTTCCCCGTTGCAATGGAACATTTTTGGTAAAAGTGTAAATAATTGGTGAAAACAAAGTTGATGATGAGTGACAGGAGGGTGTGAGGAACAAGTACATGTACTTTTTATGTGTGTACTGTGAAAAATAAGTGAGTTAGAACAATTTGAAAAACACTGAACTCAACATGAGACAGAAATGATTTTTCCAATAGAAGTCTATTGACAGAAATCCCTGACATCATCCCAAACAGGTTCCTGTCATTTCACTTTAAAAAGAGCTAGATCTTCAAACCCTGGTTTGTTTGAATTCTCACAACCATGGCAACATTTGTGGAAAAGATTGTTTGTCTACTATTTATGGTTTTGCCGTGAGGACGAGTTATTGAGACATTTTTCAGCTTAATTTTTTCTTCTCTCGTGCTCTAGCGATGACATCACCCACTGATAAAAAGTCAGATTTTGGTCTTTTCAGGGTGGATTTACTGAGTTCTCTATCGACAACCGTAAATCACACCCTCATGACAATCACATCCTAAAGACACCACAAAAATGACTGTGTTTGAAAGTTTAAATGAAGTCTGTGCCACAAAGTATGAAGAAGCAGGAGTGTTGGGAAAAAAAGGTCCCATTAAGAATGAATGGAGTTTTATTTGGTTTAATAATGCGAAATCTGTACGATATATCGTAATTATGAGACCACATGTGTAATCTCTGGGATGTTGAGTCCATATTTTTTTAATTTTTTTATATGTGTCGATTATTATCCTCCTTCATTTTACAGCTTTATGATTAAAAAAAATCATTATCCACTGCAAAAAATACAGTAAAAAAGCATCTAAACAAAGTGTTGCATCACTAACCCCTAAGCCAAACCTTTGACCCCTAACGGCAATTATCACATTTGGTTTAAATGGATTAAAACTAACATGATAAAACATCTGTTTCTTCAGACAATAGAAACTAAATGAAACAGATCTAAAATCAGCTGAGTCCTATAAATAACAGCCACTGCAATCACACTACTGACCTAAAGGTTATGCACAGTTGTTAACAGTTGTTTACAGTTGACTGTTGTTGAGAGTTGTTTACAGTTGACGACAGTTGTTTACAGTTATCGAATTGTTTGCAGTTGTTTACAGTTGACAGTTGTTTACAGTTATTTACAGTTGTTTACAGTTGACAGTTGTTTACAGTTATTTACAGTTGTTTACAGTTATTTACAGTTGTATACAGTTGACAGTTGTTTACAGTTATTTACAGTTGTATACAGTTGACAGTTGTTTACAGTTGTTGACAGTTGTTTACAGTTATCAAGTTGTTGACAGTTATTCACAGTTGTTTACAGTTGACAGTTATTGACAGTTGTTTAAAGTTGTTGACAGTTTACAGTTTTTCACAATTGTTTACAGTTATTTACAAGTGTTTACAGTTATTCACAATTGTTTACAGTTATTTACAATTGTTTACTGTTATTTACAGTAGACAGTTATTGACAGTTGTTTAAAGTTGTTGACAGTTTACAGTTATTCACAATTGTTTACAGTTATTCACAATTGTTTACAGTTATTCACAGTTGTTTACAGTTGAAAGTTGTTGACAGTTGTTCTGTCTCTTCAAATTGGATTTTGACCCTAAACATTGACCAAAACTTACCAGTGTTGACAAACATATCAGGTCTGGTGAATAATGTCATAAAATGCTCACGTTAACGGACCAGACTGACTGCAGATGTGCGGATGCTTCTAACGTCTGCTCACATCTTCCATCTGTTAAAGCACCATTAGCTTCTGTTTGTTAAGGCGGGGCTGTCAATCAAAATCATTGGCCCTGATTGGATAAACCAGGTCCTACTTCAACCAATCAGATTAAAGCAGCATGTAACATAGATGATAGAAGTAGAAGCTCTTACCATACCTGGTTGGTAGAAGAGTCAGAACATCTTTAACACCAATAAATTATTTAAAACTGTTCATCTTTTAAAGAATAAATATGAACTAGTTTACACGTTACAGTTGAAATGACACAACCGTAGCCCAGTTCAGTCTCCTCCATGCGAGCCGCCATGTTTTTCAAAGCTACTGTGTGGAGAGTCTTACTTACGTCATAACTGTTAATATTACACCCACTGATCCTGATTGGTCCATACATGGTTTGGAAATAGACAACAGAATGTCTACAGTGTGACGCATGGAGGATTGGTCACAAACCGGAACTACTCTGTCAATATTCGTTGTATTTTACTTCAGAATTCTTCCATAATCCTGCAACAGTCAGAGCTTCAGATACATAAAACTGAAAACATGAAACTGAGTGCAAAAAAGAAGATCAAAGAAGCTAACCAACTAATTAAAGACCTGAACGAGGCAAACACGGCTAAGCTGGCTGAACAAGCTAGCACAGCTAAACTGGATACATGTCCTGTTGAACATGGAAAGACTGCTAATGTCCACGGAAGAATACATTATAAACAAACTATTGGTGCAACTTTCAGCTAACCGTGCCATCATCGAGCAACATGAAGAATCTATTTAACAGCTGGAAACTTCTATCACTGACACACAGGACAGACTTGAAACAAAATGTATGGCACTCATAAAGGATAATGAGGTACTGAAAGAAAAGTTAGACGATTTGGAAAATAGAGCCAGACGGAATAACATCCGCATAATTGGACTTCCTGAAAAAATAGAGGGACAGCAACACACTACATTTATCGACACCCTGTTGAGGGAAATATTCAGAGAAGGGGCTTATGCCACTGATCGCAGACAGAGTCCATTGCATTGTAATGGCAAAGAGGAACGCGAATGACAACAGACCACGTCCCTTCATGGTGAGGATCCATAATGGTCAGAATAACCCAGTAAAAAGGCAGAAGATCCCATCTTACCTTCTTCAACTAAGGGCAGATGTTGCATTTATATAGGAAATCCACCTTAAAAATGATTCTGTAAACTACCTTAAAAGGGGATGGGTTGGTCAGTTGTATCATTCAAAGTTTACCAACAAAGTCTTTAAACAATACTACAATGACTTATATCACTCGGAGCATGATATTAACATTGAACTTTTCTTTGATAAACTCTCACTCCCTTCCATCCCCCCTGAACTTAATTCACCTTTAGGTGATGAAATCTCAATGACAGAAATTACACAAGACATTAAGAACCCTGAAGAACAATAAAACTCCAGCACCAGATGGCTTTACCTCAAAATGTTACAAACAATTTCCTCTTGAGTTAGCTCCTTACCTACAAACCATGTTTATTCATTAAACATGGTCTAAACCGCTCCCACCCACTTTAAGACAAGCCACAATCATAGTTCTTATTTAAAATGGCAAAGACCTGTTACAATGTGCTTCTTATACCGCCCCATGTCCTTACTAACTGTTAACTATAAAATCTGTCCCAAAATATTATTGCCTAGAATGGAAAAAATTACTGCCACATATAATATCATCTGCTCAGACAGGTTTATTTTAGGTAGACAGAAGATTACTGAATGTTGTTTGTTCACCCTCTTTGTCCACACCTGAAATGATGATTTCACTTGATGAAGAAAAAGTGTTTGACCAGGTTGAGTGGAACTATTTGTTCTTTACACTGAAGCAGTTCGAATGTAATGAACAATTCATATCCTGGGTGAAAGTGTTATATGTGAATCCCCTGGGTGTTGTTTTTACTAATGGCCTTCAGTCAGAATACTTTTCTCTGGGCAGAGGCACCCGCCAGAGCTGTCCACTATCTCCTCTTCTTTTCGCTGTCGTAATAGAACCATTAGCCATTGACTTAAGACAATCAGAAGGCTTTTTTGGGATAGTTCTTGGAAAGCTATCTCTCTACGCTGATGATCTAATTTTATATGTATCTGACCCTAATATCTCTGTGCATTCAATTGTTCACACTTTACACCAATTTGGCAAAATATCAGCTTATAAAATAAATCATCAGAAAATCAAAAAGCTCCCTCTTAATAACTTAGTTGCTCAAATACCCCATTCTCATTTTCCATTCAAAGTAGTCAAGAAGGGATTTACATACCCTGGAATAGAAATTACTACCTCTTATTTTTTAGAAAAAATGTTGATGTACTTCTTGAAAAATGCAAACAGGATATGGTGAGATTGTCAACTTTACCTCTCTCCGTAACTGGCTACATTACTCGTACTCGTTGTCTCCCACTTCATCGGGTCGCGGGGGCACTAGCCCAGACTTCCCTGACCCCAGCTACCATAGCCAACTCCTCCAGGGGAATCCCGAGGCGTTCTCAGGCCAGTCAATCAATCAATCAATCAAATGTTTATTTGATGTGGACATGACAATTACATTGGACAAACCAGATGCATTGATTAAGTGTTTTAGCACAAATGCTAATTTGCAACACTAGTCCACAGGAGGCTTTTGTAATATAAAATTATTAAAATATGAAACAAGAAAAAAGGAAACAGACAAAAAAAAAAAAAAAAAAAATGTATAATGAAGGTAAAGATAAATAAGAGGGAAAAACAAACTAAATAATTGAGTAAATAACCACAATGATTAAAAAATAAAAAAATAAAAATAGAAAATAAAAAATAAAAAACACAAACAAACAAACTACAGAATGAAGGCAGTAAAATCAAGCAGTCAGCCAGCTAAGACCCTTCATGTGTACACTGTTGTCTAGACTTTAGCCAGTGTTTGAGTCCTTTATAAAAAACAGTTCTGTTGGTTTCTAGTTTGAGCTCTGTTGGCTGAGAGTTCCAAAGTTTAGCCCCCTTTACAGAGATAGCAGACTGACAGAAGGAGGTCTTGCATCTTTGAACTAAACAGTCACCGCTAGTGGCAGCTCGCGTGACTCTGTGAGAACTCTGACGCCTGATAGCCACCTCAGAGAACAGTGTTGAGACATGACCGTTTAGACATCTAAAAAAAAAAGTAAGAATACTAAAATTGACAAAACTGTCAAAGGTAAAAAGGCTGTGCTTCTTTACTATTTGGCAATGATGCCACCTCATTGGTTTCTGGTCCATGATTTTAATTGTTTGCTTGTAAATTGAAACTATAGGTTTCATAGTTGTTGGAGAAGCCTGTGACCATGAGGTGATACAGTATGATAGGTGGGAGAAAATCATTGCATGCATGTATAACTTTGCAGCTTGCATTGACAGGTTCCTTCTAATAAATCGGAAACAGTTCAGATTTGGTCTGACCTTGTTACAAATATATGTAACCTGACTATTAAATTTTAGGTGTTTGTCCAGGATGATACCTAGATACTTCACCTCATTTACAATATCAATGATTTCCCCCTTAATCCTAACCTTGAATCCGTCGTGAGTAAGGGGCTTATTTTGCATAGAGAAACATATGGACACAGTTTTTTTGATATTAAGAGTTAAGTGAGATAACTCAAGCCACTCAGATATGTTAAAAAGAGCCTGCGTCAGACGCTCGCCTGCCAGACTAGATGTTTTGCTGGTCACATGGATAATTGTGTCATCAGCATACATCTGGCAGTTGACACCTGGGCAGCAGCTCGGGAGGTCATTGATGTACATAGAGAACAGCAATGGACCAAGCACTGATCCCTGTGGCACACCCAGCATGTTTTCATGTACATCAGACTTCACCCCATTGACCCTGACACACTGCTGTCTCCCCTCCAGATATGATTTGAACCACTTAACAGCTCCAGGTGACATTTTGAACTGATTTAATTTGTTTAGTAAGACATTATGAATTACAGTGTCAAAGGCTTTTTTTAGATCCAAGAACACTGCCCCTACAACATTTCCTTTATCAAGAGATGTTTTAATGTTCTCAAGCAGATGTAAGTTTGCTGATTCTGTGGAGTGCTTTTGTCAGCCGAGAGATATAATCCCTCCAGCATGTCCTGGGTCGACCCCGAGGTCTCGTCCCTGGCCACATTAATATCATTAAAATGATTGTGTTACCAAAATGTCTTTATCCGTTTCAAAATGTTCCAATTCAAATCAAATAAAAATTCTTTAGAACTCTGGAACAACAAATAGCCTCCTTTATTTGGAATGGCAAAACACACAGGACTTCAAAGACCTAAGGACCTAGCTGGCCTGGCCTTGCCAAATTTGACCTATTATTACTGGGCTTGCAACATTCAAAAACTTCTATTTTGGAAAGAGGAATTCCACCCAGAGCAGAGTGAGGCCTGGCTACACCTTGGATGTGTAAATTGCTCAGTACACCTTGGCTCTGTCATATTTGGTCACAATTTACAGTCAAAGTGACCTGGTCCTAACAAATGTACCTTTTCATACGTGCTGTATGGTGCCATTTCTTACTACTGAAAATGGTCTGGTGTGGGATTCAAACCAGGGTCCTTCTCACTGTGAGGCACGAGTGCTAACCACTGCACCACCGTGCCACCCAGTCCATTCTCCGATCACCAATAATCATATCTTCCCGCCCTCCGTCTTAGACTCAGCGTTTACATTTTGGAGGACAAAAGGAAGAACTTCACTTTCAAACCTATTTTCTCAAGGGACGTTTTACTTTTTTTCTAACTATCTGCAAAATTACATTGTAATTTTTTCAGATACCACCAAGTAAGACACTTTGTCCCTCTTTCCCACATCTGCCATCTGAAAATAGCATTGACAATCTACCCTCCCTATCTCCACATAAAAACGGTTGATATCAAAGCTTTATACCTTTATTAACAATATTTCTCCCCAATCAGTGAAAGAACTGAGACAACTATAAGAAGATGATGTTGGAGAAACAATGAGAGATGACCAGTGGGAGGCACTTCTACATTTAATACACTCCTCCTCCCCCTGTGACAGGCACAGGGTCATCATATTTAAAATCATCCTGAGACTAAATTGGACCAAGGCCAGGCTAGCTAAAATATGTCCCAATGTGGACCCTTCCTGTCCCTGTTGTAAAAATCAACCAGCTGATACTGGTACTACCCACACCTAACAACATTTTGGGCAGACATTTTTCACAATGGCTGGCGTTAATATCTCTCCTAACCCACTATGAGCCATTTTTGGTTTTATTGATGGGACCTGTCCCCTTAAAAATAACTTTTGTGTTGTTGTGGCCTTCACTTCACTTCTTGCTAGATGTCAGATACTAATACTATAGGAGGACACACAACCTATATTAATACTATAGAAGGAGGACACACCACCTATATTAATACTATAGAAGGAGGACACACCACCTATATTAATACTATAGAAGGAGGACACACCACCTACATTAATACTATAGAAGGAGGACACACCACCTATATTAATACTATAGAAGGAGGACACACCACCTATATTAATACTACAGAAGGAGGACACACCACCTATATTAATACTATAGGAGGAGGACACACCACCTATATTAATACTACAGAAGGACACACCACCTATATTAATACTATAGAAGGAGGACACACCACCTATATTAATACTACAGAAGGAGGACACACCACCTATATTAATACTATAGAAGGACACACCACCTATATTAATACTATAGAAGGAGGACACAGCACCTATATTAATACTACAGAAGGACACACCACCTATATTAATACTACAGAAGGACACACCACCTATATTAATACTATAGAAGGAGGACACACCACCTATATTAATACTATAGAAGGAGGACACACCACCTATATTAATACTACAGAAGGACACACCACCTATATTAATACTATAGGAGGACACACCACCTATATTAATACTATAGAAGGAGGACACACCACCTATATTAATACTACAGGAGGACACACCACCTGTGAAGACAGGAGTCAACTCCTTCGCGCAGTGTCTCAGGGTGGCGGGAGACACGCCATCCGGGCCGGGGGCCTTGCGTGGGTTCGAACTGCCTGCGCACCTCCTGTTGTGTGATCACGAGTGGAGGGGGTGAGGAGGGGGGGCTGCCTTTGGAGTAGGAACCATGGGGACAATGACCCTGGGGAAGGTGGGGTGTTTGGCGTGGCTGGTGAGTTGTCAAAGCGGGTGTAGTATCGGGACAGACAAAGGGCTTTGTCATCCTGTCCCTTTGAAGCCTGAGGTCGGTAGTTGTTGATCTGCCTCAGGCCTCTCCACACAGATGCAGGGTCGTTCGCAGTGAATTGCTGCTGACCTCTCTGTAGTGAACCCTGTCTCCATTTCTCAGAGCTGCTTCTTTTTCATACCTTATCTGTCTGAGTTTTGCTGTGAACCAGGGCTTATCGTTGGAGTAACTCACCCTAGTGCGTGTTGGTAGAATGCTCTCCTCACAAAAGTGGATATATGAGGTCACAGTGCCCGTGTGCTCATCCAGATCGTGTGTGGCTCCTTTGAACATGTCCCAGTCAGTTGTCTCCAAGCATGTCCACAGCTCCTCCACAGCTTCACTGGTCCATCTCTTCGTGGTGCTCACAAGTGGCTTTGTGAGCTTCAGTCTCTGTTTGTATGTGGGAACCAGGTGGACCATCACGTGGTCAGACAGTCTGAGTGCAGCGCGGGGAATCACCCGATACGCGTCCTTTACTGTTGTGTAACAGTGATCCAGCGTGTTCCCTGCCCTGGTGGGGCATTTAATAAACTGTTTGTACCTTGGGAGTTCTTAGCTCAGATTGCAATGGTTAAAGTTGCTGAGCACAATAACCAGAGCGTCGGGGAAAGTCCTCTCCACTTTTTGGATGTCGTCTGCGAGCGCGCGCTGAGCCATACGCAGCACCCAGAATGAATGAAGCGAACTCGTGCGTGGAGTAAAACGGTTTGCAGTTGATGAATAAGTATTCCAGAGCAGGACAACAGTGTTGAGAAATCAGTCACTTCAGTGCACCAGCTGTTGTTGATGTAGAAGCAGACTCCACCGCCTACGGTCTTACCTGAGAGACCCGGGTCCCGGTCAGCACGGATCAGCTGGAATCCCTCTAGGTGGAGCACGCTGTCCGGTGTCTTTTCCTTGAGCCAGGACTCAGTGAAACAGAGGACAGATGAGGTGGAGAAGTCTTTGATCCGCATCAGCAGCTTCAGCTCATCCACTTTGTTGCAGAGTGAGTTGATGTTAGGAAGATCCCAGGTAACGCCGTGCGCGTTCCCCTCCTGCGGAGCCTCACCAGGACACCGGCTCATCTGCCCCTCTTTCGCCATCTCACTTTTTGGACTAAAAAGTGAACCAGATCGACTACAGGAGCCAAAAAAACTGGAAGAATGTCCGTGGGAGTGAAAGTCCTAATGTTTAGTAGCTCTTCATGGGTGTAAGAGCAGGCAGACACACAATTAACAGACAGAAACAGACAAACAAGGACGCAGCGAAACTCCATGGCAGCTGCTCTGGGCGCCATCTTAGCAGCTGTTGCTGCTTGCACAGTACTGAATTTCAAAGTGAAAATGTCTCTCCTAAAATAACAAAAGTGTAAATAACAATACAAAAAATGCACTTTGACCCATTCTAATAACAGAGTAATGTCCAAATCAAAAATATGTTTGTATTTTTTCCAAAAAAAGTCTCTTTTAGCTCTTAAACAACCTGAAAAACATAAAATATAGAAAGTGTAATGTGCACAATGTTACATGTTTGTAATTGTTTTAAATATTATAGTATTGTTTAAATGTCACCAGTTCTACCTCAAATTGTTTCTTATTTTTATTTGTTACTGTTAAATATTTATTTTTAACTTGAGACCTGGAATATTTGTAATTTTTTATTTATTTATCTATTTATTTGTACCCATATCAGCCAAGGGTGATGGGAAAAAAATCGGTATCCGCATCAGCCAATAAAAAACTTGTATTAGTTGATCCTTAGTGCAGACCATTTACTTGTGCTAACACTTGCTTAGCATTAGCATCCCGTGAGATGTAAACAGCACAGATGTAAACACAAGAGAATTCACGTGGGAGATAGAATGGACGGTTCTCCCTCTTGGCTACACAGTTTCTCCATTGCTTTAACATTTGTGCACAAGAAGATGTTTAAGTAGATGACTGATCCACTGATCATCTTACCAGAGTCCATCGTTCTGTCAGTGCAGTTAGATAGCTTCGTAGCCACATCTGGAATAGATTTGTCTAGCCAGGTCTCAGAGAAAATCATACACCAATCGGGTTGATAGGGTTAGGGGTCAGGAGTTACAATATTCTAATCTAGATGTAATAAATACATGAATTAATTTTTCTGCCTCATTTTTAGACAGAATATTCCTAATGTTGTGCAAGTGAAAAAAGGCTGTTCTGCATGTTTGGTTAATGTGCCCTGACCTCTGACCTTTTGAATGAAAGATGTGGGTCAAATAAAACTCCTAAATGTTTAACTGTGTCACTGGATGTTCCACTTAAGTTGTCTACAGTAACTATGTGGTCAGTTAGGGAGTCTGTGGCATTTTAAGGGCCTATTATAATTCAGTTTTTTCAGGGTTCAATAAAAGATAATTGTCACTCATCCAAGTCTTTATGTCTTGGACACATGTACTTAGTTTATCTATTTGTCTGGTCTGATCAGGTTTAATCGATAAATATAGCTGTGTGTCATCTGCATAACAATGAAAATTAATGCCATGATGTCTAATGATGTTACCTAAAGGGAGCATATATAGTGTAAACAAAATAGGCCCAAGGACTGACCCTTGAGGAACGCCATAATTAACTCTGGAGGACTGCGATGATTGTTGATTAACGTGAACAAATTGTTATGGATCAGATAAATATGATTTAAAGCAGCAGAGGGCTGCTCCTCTAATACCTATATCACATTCTAATCTGTGCACTAAGATACTGTGGTCAATGGTGTCAAAGGCTGCACTAAGGTCTAATAACACCAGGACCCATATTAATCCATCATCAGTGGATAATAATAATTCATTAGTGACTTTGACTAATGCAGTTTCAGTCTGTGATGAGCACGAAAGCCAGACTGAAACTGTTCAAATAAACTATTATCCTGCAGGTATTGGCACAGCTGTTTAACTATTACTCGTTCTAAAACCTTTGACAGGAAGGGCAAATTGGATATAGGCCTATAATTGTCTAGAATGTCAGGATCTAGGGTAGGCTTTTTCAGAATTGGTTTAATAACAGCATATTTAAATGACTGTGGCACATATCCAGTAATTAATGAAGTGTTAATTATATTTAGGACAGTGTTAATAATTAGGGGCAGAATCTGTTTAAAGAGTTTAGTTGTAATTGGATCTAAGAGGCAGGTGATGATTTGGAAGACATGATAATAGATATGACATCAGTTTGGTCTACAGTGGTGAAATTATTTAGTGTTACAGAGGGATTTATTAAAGGGCCTAGGTTTGAAACCACTGCTTTTTCTGATCTAATATTTGGGAGAAATGTGTCTATTTTGTCTCTAATAGTTGATATTTTATTGTTAAAGAACTGCAGGAAATCATCAGAATGGAGCGTGGATGGAATAACTGGTTCCACGGAGGTGTGTCTGTTTGTCAGTCTGGCTACAGTACTGAACAGGAATCTAGGATTATTCTGGTTTTCTTCTATTATGGATGAGTAATATCTAGTTCTGGCTGTACGCAAAGATGGATTATACTTTAGTCACATATTTTTACAGCCATTGAAAGAATGTTGTGAATTGGATCGGCGCCATTATCTCTAATTTAGGTGTTGTTTGTTTAATGGAGCGAGTGTCAGCGTTGTACCATGGGGAGGTTAATCTAATCTTAGTAGTTTTTAACTTAAGGGGGGCAACTATATCTAACGTAGTTTGTAGTGTGAGCATGGTACTATCGACTAACTCATCACTTATACTGGGACTAAATGTGTCCTTTACATAATCACATGACATAGACACAAATAGTGACTGAATTAACTCTTTGTACTTTGAGACAGCACGGTCACATAGTATCCTTTTCATTTGTGTTTTAATCACTGAGGTAGAAATATCCTCAAGCATAAGCTCATTAAAAAGTCATCTGAGAGTATGGGATTATGGGTAAAAACAACCAGGTCACTCATTTCAACAGCAAATGTTCAGATCAGATCAAGAGTATGTCTGTGAATATGGGTTGGTTTATGAACATTTTGGATAAAGCCTAATCCGTCTAGTAGGTCACTAAATGCATTACTAAGAGAGTCAGTGTTGTTATCAACATGTATGTTCAAATCACCAACTATTCTAATCCTATCCCAGTTCAACACTACACTGGATAGAAAGTCAGAGACTGATGAGATCCAAACTGTGAATAAGGACCAGGAGGGACATAAACTAGGACAAAAAGGACTGGTTTTTGGTTTCTGCAGTTGGGGAAAGTAATGGATAAAAGTAGACTTTGAAAGTGTACTTTAAAATGGCTAAAGACAGGGTAGCGCTGTGGACAGTTTTAGTCTATGATCATGTGTTTTTTTGTGTATTCATCATGTTTTTAATTATGTACTTGGCACTGCAACAAAAAGTAGGTATTTATCTGCACATAATCCTAAACAGAACATGTTTGTTGTAATTTTCCCACTGTTATTAATCCTAATCTTAATATGATTGTAATTATTTATTATTTTTTTCTTAATTGTTTACCATCACTTCCTGTCCAGGGACAACAGATGAAAATTAGCCTTGTGGACATAATGTGGCACAGTTTTATGTTGTGCACTGTCCCTGTCAAATAAAGAATAAACTAAACTAAATGAATGGTAAGTATGGCAATCACACAATTACAGACTTCCTCTTCCATATATTTGTTTAGAAATAATAGTTTTTTTTTACTTTTTAAAACACATTCATGCTACTACTTTGTTTTATTTCTGTCTCCAGAATGTTCCACAGAGTTTCCACACACATACCTTTCTTTGTCGTTCGAGCCTTTGTTTTTTTTTTTTGTTTTTTTTTTTAAGTTTAAACCTCCTCTTAAATTATATTCACCCTCCTTCTCTATAAACAGCCCCTGTATATTCTTTGGTAATAGATCATTTCTTGCTTCATACAGTATTTGTGCTGTTTTGACCAGATCTATGAATTTCAACAATCTTAATTTTGATGAAAAGTGGTTTTGTGTGGTCTGTGTGTACTGCATTGTTAATGGTCCATATTGCTCTTGTCAAAGAAAACATATATTTATGGCTGCGAATGAACTGATACGGAATAACCTTACTTTGAGTCTTCTTCAGGCATTTGGTATCTGTAGCTTTCCATGGGGCAGTTTGTCAACCAAGAGGCTTGTTTTTTTCTGGTGTTCTTTCTCTGGAAACTTATTATTGGGGCTGTCCCTTGGTCAGAGAGACTCCTGATGGCTGGGTGTCTTGTTTACCCCAACCCCCCCACATTCCTCAACTCTGTATGCAAGTTACTCGAACCTGTGTCTCCTGAGGAGAGGCACCTCTTTCTAAGGCAATTTTAACACAAATAAAATAATAATATTTATATCTCTGGTCCCATTGTAATTTTCAAGACACTCCCTTCTGGATGGTGCATATAGGTCCTGTAGGTGTGTCATATATATATATATATATATATATATATATATATATATATATATATATGACACACCTACAGAAGCACTCTACAGCTTTATTCTTTCCTCTGATCCTGGATCAGTGGACTGTGGTTATGAGGGAATGTTCTGTGACACGTTTACCTCTGTAACACCACCAGTGTCACCATGCCGACTGGGTTTACTGTTACCATTTGACGTAACAGTCGTCATGGATTTCAGCAGAACTTTTGCCAGGAACTAAAAAAAGAAAGAGGAATGAAGGTGGCAGATTCCTAGGGGAGGGGCTCTGTGATGCCTTCACTGTCCGCAAAAGTCACGTTCACTCCACGCCTTGGGTTAGGGTTACTTAACCCTGGGTTAGGGTTAGTTAACCCTAACCTCCTCAGACCAGAACTCTTTCATGTCACCTCTCAGCTTCTCTTGGCTATTTGGGTTGTTTGGACCTGTTGAGTTTAATTTAAATTCAATTCAATTTTATTTATAAAGCCCCAAATCACAACAAAGTTATCTCACAGGGC
This sequence comes from Siphamia tubifer, assembly GCA_020466265.1. NCBI lineage: Eukaryota > Metazoa > Chordata > Actinopteri > Kurtiformes > Apogonidae > Siphamia > Siphamia tubifer. The sequence goes on from CM035801.1 coordinate 373,131, forward strand.
TTTACAAAAACACAATCAACTATGGAAATAGATAAAAGTCCCAAGCAACCCCTGTCCTTAGACCCTCCCCCTGTCCTTAGACCCTCCTTCTCAGCAGAAAAAACTCCAAAACCCAGTGGGGAAAAGAAGAAATGTTGAGGAGAACCACACAGAAGGACAGATCCACTCCCATGGACGGACAGACTATAGATGAACGTCCATTTATAAATGAAGGACGGGGGGGCTGGTCCAGACAACAGACGGGTGAGGGGGGAGGTCCGGGATTACAGGTCAACACAGGACACAAGTGAGTCACTGCAGATCCTGTCGTCCATGACTCTTCATGCGGACACCGCTGGGGGGGGGCACCAACTGACTAGCCATGAACAGACTTGGTATGTAAGATAGGTTATAAGAATGCAAATACAGACACAAAAGAGAGCGACAGAGAGAAAGGACTCGGCGTCTGTACTTCCATCATCATTCTATCTCCTAGTGCAGCTTAGACTGAATTACCATCCAGTCTCAATTTTCTGCATGTTTTAGCTTGGAGGCTAATGCTAGGCCTAGGTATAGTGAGGTAGCTGCAGGAACCGCAGGCTGTGCTAACATATAAACACTGTGTAGTTAATAATAAACACTGTGTAGTTAATAATAAACACTGTGTAGTTAATAATAAACACTGTGTAGTTAATAATAAACACTGTGTAGTTAATAATAAACACTGTGTAGTTAATAATAAACACTCTGTAGTTAATAATAAATACTGTGTAGTTAATAATAAACACTGTGTAGTTAATAATAAACACTGTGTAGTTAATAATAAACACTGTGTAGTTAATAATAAACACTGTGTAGTTAATAATAAACACTGTGTAGTTAATAATAAACACTGTGTAGTTAATAATAAACACTGTGTAGTTAATAATAAACACTGTGTAGTTAATAATAAACCTAATATTATTAAACCTATAGGAGTGAGATCAAATAATTGAATAAAAATAGTTTTAAGTAATAATCAGATTAAAAGAACATTAACAATTTTATCCAATGTTGACTGATCAATATTAGGTCAATCTGTCCCAAATCTCTCTGAATCAATGATCTAATCAGTGATCAATAGATTGATATTTTAGCTGTGACTCAAACCTGGCTTCAGCAGGATGAATATGTCCCATTAAATGAATCCAGGTGAACTATCACACAGCCAGAACCAGTGGTGGTGGTGGAGGAGTGGCAATAATATCTCACTCCAGTTTAATAATAATAAAAATAATATTATATATATATATATATATATATAATTTTATTCATCAGCGCTTTTCAAAACTCTCAAGGCGCTTAACAAACAGAATAAAAACAGTATATAAACAGGTCTAAAAAACAAAAACTACATGGATAAAAACAGGTGGCTGTGGCAGATTTTTTTTTAAATAAAATAAATATAAAGAGCAAAGAAAAAGAAAAGTTGGATTATGAAGAGTATCCAATTTGGAAGAGGTGAGTTTTTAGTCTGTTTAAGAAGGTAGGGAGAGTTACAGTTATGGAGGTCTGGTGGGAGAGAGTTCCAGAGTTGGGGAGCAGAGCGCCTGAATGCTCTGCTCCCCATGATGGTGAGGCGAGCAGTGGGGACGGAGAGGTGGATGGAGGAGGAGGACCGGAGGGAGCGAGCGGGGTGGTCACATGAAGGAGTTTAGAAAGGTAGGGAGGAGCCAGGTTGTGGATGCACTTGAAAGTGTACAGCAGGAGTTTGTAATAGATACGATGATTGCCCGGGAACCAGTGGAGGTGATGGAGGATGGAGGTGATGTGTTGGGAAGCAGGTGTCCTTGTGACCAGTGTCAGTTTATGGATGGATTTGTGAGGAAGACCGAAGAGGAGGGCATTACAATAGTCCAGACAGGAGGTGACCAGGCTGTGAACGAGAATGGCAGTACTGTGTTGGGTGAGGGAGGGACGGAGGCGGTTTATATTGTGGAGGTGGAAATATGCAGTCCGGGTGTCTTAGGGGTTAAGGTTAGGGTAATTCATGCATTTGTTACATCACGATTAGATTATTGTAACTCCTTATTTGTAGCGTGTCCTAAATATTCCTTAAAAAGATTCAACTGGTTCAAAATGAAGCAGCAAGATTATTAACAGGATCAAATAGAAGAGAACACATCACCCCTGTGCTCCAAACCCTGACCCCTGACCCCTAACCCTATCACCCCTGTGCTCCAAACCCTGACCCCTAACCCTATCACCCCTGTGCTCCAAACCCTGACCCCTGACCCCTAACCCTATCACCCCTGTGCTCCAAACCCTGACCCCTAACCCTATCACCCCTGTGCTCCAAACTCTTCACTGGCTTCCTGTTGAGTTTAGAATTAAATTTAAAATCCTCCTCCTTACATATAAAACCATTAATGGTATGGATTAGGGTTAGGGGTCAGGGGTATGGTATGGGCCCCTCTTATACCATTATACCATCTCATACCATGTGGTTCAGTTGGTAGAGTGGGTCGCCCAATGACAGGGAGGTTGGCGGTTCGCGTCCCAGCTCTGGCTGTCCACATGTCGAAGTGTCCTTGGGCAAGATACTGAACCCTCACTTAGGCCCCCAGTAGGACTTACCGTAGACCATAGAAACTTACTGGTGTATGAGTGTGTGTGTGAATGGGTGAATGTGAGGCTAATGTAAAGAGCTTTGAGCACCATGAAGGTGGAAAAGCGCTATATAAATGCAGTCCATTTACCATTTATCTTAAAGATGATCTGGTTCCGTACCAACCCAATAGAACCCTTCGTTCTCAGAATGCAGGTTTATTGAAAGTTCCTAGGGTTTGTAAAAGTACAGTAGGAGCTAGAGCCTTTAGTTACCATGGTTACTGTCTGATGGAGCTAGAGCCTTTAGTTACCATGGTTACTGTCTGATGGAGCTAGAGCCTTTAGTTACCATGGTTACTGTCTGATGGAGCTAGAGCCTTTAGTTACCATGGTTACTGTCTGATGGAGCTAGAACCTTTAGTTACCATGGTTACTGTCTGATGGAGCTAGAACCTTTAGTTACCATGGTTACTGTCTTATTTAATACTTCATTTAATATTAAAGAGGTCGACACAGTCTCTACATTTAAAATTAGGTTGAAAACATTTGTTTGATAAAAACTATGGTCAGGTTAGTTAAAAACAGACTGAAGTCACAGTTCAGTCTAAGCTGCACTAGGAGATAGAATGATGGAGGAAGTACAGACACTGAGTTCTTTCTCTCTCTCTCTCATCTGTTTTTGTCATTTTTATAACCTATCTTTCATACCAAGTCTGTTCATGGCTAGTCACCTGGTGTCCCCTTTCCCCCCTCTCTGGTGGTGGTGGCTCTCTTGACAGTGTCTGCATGGGAGCCATGGATGACAGGTTCTGTGGTGACTCACCTGTGCTAACCTGTGACCCGGACCTCCTCCCTCACCTGTCTGGTGTCTGGACCACCCCCCCTCCTTCATTTATAAATGGACGTTCATCTATAGTCTGTCCGTCCATGGGAGTGGATCTGTCCTTCAGTGTGGTTCTACCCAATATTTATTCTTTTTCCCACTGGGTTTCGAAGTTTTTACTGCTGAGAAAGAGGAGCTAAGGACAGGGGATGCTTAGGACTTTTCATATATCTCTGTAGTTGATTGTGTTTTTGAAAAGCCCGGTGAGATGTCTTTGTTGTGATTTGGAGCTTTATAAGGCAAAAGCAAGGTATATCACATTTCATGTACAATTCAATGTGCTTTACATAAAACATAAGAAAATCTAAATGATTAAGATGCATTAAAAGACAATTAAAATAGAGACATAAAAATATTTAAAAGCAAATGAAAGCTTCAGTGAACAGTAATGTTTTCAGTCTGATTTAAATGAACTGATTCTATCGATGTTCTTCAGGTGGTAATAGACAGACTTAGTCAGAGCTTTTAAATGGTTGTTAACTTTGGTTTGTGGGGTTCAGTGATATGGACTCAAGGTGAGCACTGACCTTTGAACTTTCTTCTTTGGGGCCAAAAACAATCATTTCTGTTTTGTCTGCATTAAGCTGAAGAAAGTTGCACAAAACATGCACTCAGTGATTTGATGAAAACATTTAAGGGACTGTAGTCGAGTGATGACACAGAAATATAAAGTTGTGTGTCATCTGCGTATGTGTGGTAAGAAATATTCAAATGTTCTATGATCTGAGCCAGGGGCAGCATATACATGTGGAACAGAAGAGGTCCCAAAATGGACCCTTGGGGAACCCCACATGTCACCTTTGTTCTCACTGACTTGTAGTTACCAACTGAGACAAAGTAGTTCCTACCCTGTAAATAAGATTTGAACCAGTTTAACACAGTGCCACTAAGCCCCACCCACTTTTCCAGTCTGTCAAGCAGTTTGTTATGGTCAACTGTATCAAATGTGGCACTGAGGTCCAATAGTACCACTGAGGTCCAATAGTACCACTGAGGTCCAATAGTACCACTAAGGTCCAGTAGTAGCACAGAGGTCCAGTAGTACCACTGAGGTCCAGTAGTACCACTGAGGTCCAATAGTACCACTGAGGTCCAATAGTACCACTAAGGTCCAGTAGTACCACTGAGGTCCAATAGTACCACTGAGGTCCAATAGTACCACTAAGGTCCAGTAGTAGCACTGAGGTCCAGTAGTACCACTGAGGTCCAATAGTACCACTGAGGTCCAGTAGTACCACTAAGGTCCAGTAGTACCACTGAGGTCCAGTAGTACCACTGAGGTCCAGTAGTACCACTGAGGTCCAATAAGTACCACTAAGGTCCACCCTTCTCATGTCACCCTCCACACTTCCCAGGCGTTCCAGGGCTGATGGTTCCAATGAGATTTGCATGTTGCTGTGTTCACCCGCTAGGTCCATGGAGGTCAGTTCGTACTGTCAGAATACGGAACGGGAGATCCAAGTGTGTGTACGAACAGTATTGATTTTATTTAATTCAGGGGAAAGGGAGAAAAATCTCTGAGGTGGTGGAAGGCCCAGAGGCTGGAGTTGGGAGGGCAGTACCTTGTGGTCTGCAGAGTTGGGTTGGAGCAGGAAGCAGAGCAGAGTAATCAGGCAGAGGTTCAGAGTCCGGGGGTCAGTCTTTAGGATTTCCAACAGATAGGATTCGGTCATGCTTCACAGATGAACTGACACTGACTGCTGGGAGACCTGGGTTTGATTTGGGGGTCAGGTCCACTAAGTGAGTCCATGACAACTGGAGCTACAGACTTTCTTTAATATTTGATCTGTAAACAAAGCAGCAAAGTCATTGCATGACTTTTTGGACACCAGGACCGATGGAACTAAAGGAACTGGATCTGTTAGTCTGTTTACAATGCAAAACAATGTGTGTGCATTATTATTATTATTATTATTATTACTGTTGGGTCTAAACAACACTTATCAAATTTAATGAAACCAAGAGGACACAAATGATGTCGTTTTATGCCTCTGCAGAGGGAGAAGTTTGGCAGGTACTCAGTGTCTCTCTGCCTCTCTTCTGCCTCAGTTACCCCCCTGCTTCAGCTTTTATTAAGAGATTTAGAAAAAACATGACGTGAGTTACTAGGACAGATAGAGAAGAGAAGGAATGTCTTCACACAGCGAAACTTTCAGATAAGCAAGCTACAGAAAGGAATGTAACCTTCAGATAAGCAGATGTCCAGCAAAATGTACATTTGTAGGTTCATAAGAACACTCAGATAATAAATAATCTGTTTATGAGAATAGTGGAATTCATATTTTATAATAGAATTTACTTCACATATAATAAAATTTACTTCACAGTTACTGTGTCTGTTGATCATGTGACAGTAAAAGGAGTGCCTTACATGTTAGACTTCCTGGTTATAGATCTGCAGACTTTCTTTATCAGTGTCATAATTAACCTGTAGTTTGTTTTTTCACCACCTTCGTTCTGCTCGTCTGTACAGCCGTTTTTTTTTTTACTTCACTGAAGCAGCGTGCACCCAGCATGGTTTAGTCTTCCCTGATAGGACTTTGGTTTTTATTGGGGCGATGCAATCAATGACAGTTTGAATTTTGGAGCTAAAACTATTTCCTAGGTCATGGAGCTAAAGGCAGTAGTGGTGATGGTACGAACACTGGGTGAATAATGTACAGGTGTTGGTATTAATGAAATGTTTACTGATCAACTCACTGCCCCTTCTGTCAGGGTTAGTTGGGGCATTAGTGGGGGGTATTAGTGGGGGAATTAGAATTATTATATGTTGGATCCTTTACATGCTGAGGAAGCCCAAAATGATCCAGAATATTCCAAAATTCTTCCATCATGACAGTTATCAACATGAATGTTAAAATCACCTGCTAAAACAATACAGTCAAAGTCAATGCATAACACAGACAGACGTTTGTAAACGTAGACATTTGGGATGTCTGTAGATGGTTGCAAATGTCGATCGACAGGAAGATTTTAGTTGGAGACCAACATATTCAAAAGAGTCAAACTGTCCATATGTTACCTTATGTCCTTGGAAGGTGTCCTTAAATAAAATGCCGATGCCCCCTCCTTCCTTGTGTAATGTGGGTTCACTAATGACAGTGAAGTGAGGGGGGGTTGATTCAATAAGAACTGAGGCGGCTGTGGTTCAGTTGGTAGAGTGGGTCGCCCAATGACCGAGAGGTTGGCGGTTCGCGTCCAAGCTCTGGCTGTCCACATGTCGAAGTGTCCTTGGGCAAGACACTGAACCCTGGCTTAGGCCCCCAGTAGGACTGACCTTTGACCTTAGAAACCTACTGGTGTATGTGAATGGGTGAATGGCTAATGTAAAGCGCTTTGAGCACCATGAAGGTGGAAAAGAACTATATAGGCACAGACCATTTACACTGTTATCTGCTCCCAAACAAGGTTCATTTAAAAACATCAAATGAAGGTTATGGTTTTTAATAAAATCATTGATTGGGAAGGATTTACCGCTCAAAGATCTAATATTTAAAAGAGCTACATTTAACGTGTTAAAACCCATATTTTCCCCATGTTGTGGCAAACCGTGTTGACATGAAATGAATATTACATTTGTCATTAACCTATTCCTTTGTTTGTGCTGCACATTGTTTTTCCTGATGCTCGTCACAACACAAATATCAGATCTTAAAAATGACCTGAGATGAACTGGAGATTCATACAGGGTGTACCCCGCCTTCACCCATTGTAGCTGGATTAGGCCCCCAGTGACCCTAGTGGGTTCAGATGACGAGACGAGATGAGATGACCTTTTGTGCTGGTTTGGTTTTCTCCTCTTTTTGCGATCTATTTATTTATTTATTTTTATTGATGGACAGTTGGTGGTTGGGAATAACACATCACCTTACAGTCTTTAATTACTGCTTAATGCACAAAATCCTGCTTGATCACGCCACATGACCTCCTGCTGTACTGTCACTGGTTGTTATTGTGTTATGTGTTATTGTTGTGATTACGGTGTAAATGTTCTTTATGTCTTTCTTTATTGCACGTCATAGAATGGACGATGGACTGCAAACTGAATTGCCCTTCTGGGACCAATAAAGTTTTCTGATTCTGATAGCACCGCCTGTTGGTTTCTGTCCCCGTTCGTCCTGTCCGTCCTGTCTAGTCTTTGTTTCCTTCGCACATCACTGAGGTGTAGCACTGCACTCACTGGCTTGTAAGGGAGAGTTCTAATGGGGGATGTCTGCTCAGCTTTCGGGGAGGACCGATGATGGTCACACACATGCACTAAATAGTCTAGTATATGTCTGCAAGACTGGAATATGTACTGATCTGAAACACTGTTGACTCCCCCTCTGTGGGGTTAAAAAATATAAAAAATAAATAAATAAATTAATAAAATAAGTGAATGAATAGAAAAATAAAAAAAAATAAGAACAAAATTCAGACAAATTAGAAAAAGGGGAGAAAAAAGAAAGGGAAAAGAAGAAGAAGGAAGGGAAGAAGAAAAGAAAACAAACAAAAAAACCTCTATTTGTTACCTACTTTCCTCTCTGCTCATTTGTGTATGTGCGTGTGTGTGGGGGGGTTGTATGTATGTATATGTTTAGTACTTCAGTTATTTATTATTGGTATTGTTATTGTTATTATTTTATTATTATCATCATTTTTGTACTATGCACTATATTACTATAAGATGAATTTAGGTTATTGTGGAAGTGAAGAAGGGGTAGAATTAAATAAGCTTATGCTTCATCCTACTGCTTTTCGGACATGTCATTGTTATTATTATTATTATTGTATTGATTATTGTTGCACTTTGCACATGTTTGAAATAAATCATTCAAATCAAATCAGATACATTATATTATATTATATTCCCTGTGTGTTTTGGTCATGGCCAGTGCTGTTTCATTCTCTTCATATCTATATGGAACAGTACTTTGGAAACCACTCTATGTCAGATGTTTTTTTCATATACTGTATGTATTTCTTCTAATTATTTAATAAAATATCATTTGCAGTGAATAATTTGTTTCTTAGTTCTGTTTTTTTCTTGATTTTTTAAAATAAAGTTTCATTTTTAGCTGTCAGAATGATAAAGACGAAAGTTTAACGTCTGTTCGTCAGAAAAATCGAGTTACAATTGGAGCTCAAGTTTGATTTTGATTGTTTTTAATCATCTTGTAAACAGAAAAAACAGGTGACTTCAGCTCACTTAGACACAGAATGAGTGTGAAGGAAACAGTGTGTGAATGTCAGCAGCAGGTGTTTGTGGAAAGGGGGTAAATGGGGCGGGGTCAATCACACTGAAGCTTCGACAGCTTTGTTTATTTTTAATCCTTTAACGAGTTGAGTGTAACCCAGTCTGCACTGGGGTTAGAGGGCCTCTGCAGACCCCCCCTAACCCTAAACTGTCTGTCCCACCTGAAACTGTCTGTCTGTCCCACCTAAAACTGTCTGCCCTATCTGACTGTGTCTGCCTGTCCCACCTAAAACTGTCTGCCCTATCTGACTGTGTCTGCCTGTCCCACCTAAAACTGTCTGTCTGCCCCACTGAAAACTGTCTGCCTGCCCCACCTAAAACTGTCTGTCTGCCCCACTGAAAACTGTCTGTCTGTCCCACCTAAAACTGTCTGCCCCACCTGAAACTGTCTGCCTGTCCCACCTGAAACTGCCTGTCTGCCCCACCTGAAATAGTCTGTCTGCCTCACCTAAAACTGTCTGTCTGTCCCACCTGAAACTGCCTGTCTGCCCCACCTGAAATAGTCTGTCTGCCTCACCTAAAACTGTCTGTCTGTCCCACCTAAAACTGTCTGCCCCACCTGAAACTGTCTGCCTGTCCCACCTGAAACTGCCTGTCTGCCCCACCTGAAATAGTCTGTCTGCCTCACCTAAAACTGTCTGTCTGTCCCACCTGAAACTGTCTGTATTCCCCACCTAAAACTGTCTGCCCCACCTAAATCTGTCTCTCTTCACCACCTGGAATTGTGTGTCTGCCCCATCTGAAACTGCCTGTCTGCCCCACCTGAAACTGTCTGCTCCACCTGAAACTGTCTGCCCCACCTGAAACTGTCTGCTCCACCTGAAACTGTCTGCCCCACCTGAAACTGTTTTTCTGTCCCACCTGAAAGTGTTTGTCTGCCTCACCTAAAACTGTCTGTCTGTCCCACCTGAAACTGTCTGTCTGCCCCACCTAACCTCTTTGAATATAAAACACAATTAATATAGAATAAACATAAATCTTTAACCATGATTAATTGAAATTAAGTTCCACAATGAACAAAAAGATAAATAATGATCTATGAATTTAATAAAAACAATAAACCTGACAAACTATTATTCAAATATTCAAAAAAACAATGAAAACAAAAAAACACAAAGACCAAAGCAGACTTTACATAATGCAATACAATGCATAATAAATAAAATATTTTTATCACGGAAATTGTGGAAAATCAGGATGAAACATGAAGGTAAACCAATCACAAAAAATGATCAGATCAGTATAACGTAAAAGGTTAAAAAACTGTTTTTGTCCATCTCAGGCTGAAATTAAAGAAAAACTAACCACTAAAATGAAAATGAAACCATCAAACACCCTATTTTCCTGTAAATAATCCATTCTTCCATTGTGGCGCTTGATGGGTTTTTGCTGTGGTAACTGAATGGACTGGTATATAAATTACATCCTTAACCCTGACCTTAACTCTTACTTTAACTCTAATCCTATATATATGTGGATGGAGGCAGTTTTTTTTCATCATTTAGATTAGATTAAATCCCATGGAACAATATCAATCCAATTAGACCGGAAAGATATGGTTAGGTAACACCATGGGAACATTTTTATAAATTGTGTGTATATATATATATATATATATATATATATATATATATATATATATACACCAGTGACGTGCAGTTAAAGGAGGCAGGTGAGGCAGGGTCTCTCCAGACATAATCCATCGTGAGTTATGATCAATATAAATAATACTAATAAATATTTGTCCAAGTGTCTGTGCTATAAATCACATCTGTATGATTCCAATGCTTTCAATCATTTTCGTGACCAAAATGGTCGTATTTGTTTGTTTCTTCTTCAACTGCAGTGAATATGCAGTGAATATGCAGTGAATGTGCAGTGAATATGCAGTGAATATGCAGTGAATGTGCAGTGAATATGCAGTGAATGTGCAGTGAATATGCAGTGAATATGCAGTGAGCTGAGGCAGCTCCAAGCCATGCCTCAGCACAGATTGAACAATCCCTTGTTAAGTGTTGGAGGTCGTGACCTTTGTGCTTCCTCTGTTCATGCCAACAACATAAAGCTGTAGAAAGAGGTTTTTATCCATTTTACATATGTCTGTTATATGGACTCACTTTACTTATAATGGGTTGTGTTTTTTTAACTATGTTTTCCACTTATGCAGTGTTAACAATTTGACATAAAACAAAAGTGAACAGACATGAGGTGAGACAGGCAGTAACTCTGCCTCAGTAGAGGGCGTGGTCTACGTCAACTCACTTTTATCTGGTTACTAGGTTACCAATGGTTGTTGTGGTGTTATTGTTGGCTTCATCTAAAACAGTGGTTCTTAACCTTGTTGGAGGAACCAAACCTCACCAGTTTTATATGCTCATTCACCGAACCCTTCTTTAGTAAAATATAAAATATTATTTTTTTTACAACGTGTCATCACCGTGGGTAAAAGTACCAGTTCCCGCCGCCGCCTCATGTCCGTACGGCAATCGACCCTTTAGATCACTGGCCGCAGGAGCTTATTTACCTGCATCGGCGCTCGGGAGATAACGGGCTAATTCCGGTGTGTGGTCCCGACTGAGAAGGAGGTCTCATAAACCAGTGACCTCAAAGCGGACCGGTAGGAAGTCCCAGAGCAGGACTCTTTCAATGACTGTGACCACTAACTCCAGACTAGACTGAGGGGTGACGTCACATCCTCCATTCATTGTAGTCTCTTACTGAGCCCACATAAAACCTACCGTCACATTTGCTTCCCATCAAAAACAGGTGGTCTATCTATGCCACATCAAATATTTGTTATTAACCACTATCATATGTGACTTTCAGGGCACATGTCAAACAAAATCTGAATTTAGCTTGACCCACTCGATTCACTCCCATTAAAATTTTTTGCGAGCTAAGCACCCATGGACCGGAAGTAGAAGGGCATGACTTAGCCTCCCCATTGTCTGCAGGTGTTTCATAGTGCCAGGAGCACTGTTGCCATGGTGATGAGCAGTGGCGGGAACTTCAAAGGGCAGACTCATAGACAGCTCCACACTCTGTTACATGGAAAAAATAGGTGTTAACATACTGCCGAACTACTGCCATTTTTGGTAAAAGTGTAAATAATTGGTGAAAACAAAGTTGATGATGAGTGACAGGAGGGTCTGAGGAACAAGTAGATATGTTTATTTTTCCTGTACTGTGAAAAAAAGGTGAGATACAGCAGTTTTAAAAAAAAACACTGAACTCAACATGACAGAAATGATTTTTCCAATAGAAGTCTATTGACAGAAATCCCTGACATCATCCCAAACAGGTTCCTGTCATTTCACTTTAAAAAGAGCTAGATCTTCAAACCCTGGTTTGTTTGAATTCTCACAACCATTGTAACGGACCACGAAAAACCCAAGCGCAGAACAGGAGACGTATGTAAAAGTCCAAACAATGCTTTATTTTAACACAGGTTAGAATACTGGCACAGAGTGATGAAGACAGGCCCTCGTTCGAGTCTCTAGAGGCTAGGCTGTACTTATCCAAGCCGGGCTCGAAGGTCTTCCTTGGATCCGGGAGCGGAACTGGAATCGGATCGATTCTGGTCCACCGTTGGGGCAGATGACGAGGCTCGTAGTCAGGGTTCGTTCCGGGGTCAGGGCAGGCAGCAGAAATCAGGGTCGGTACACGTTCCAGGGTCAGGGCAGGCGGCGAGAGGCTTAACAGGATCCGGATCGGGTTCAGAAACAGACAGGAGTAAAAGGCAGAAAACGGAGGTCGGACGGAAACGGGACTGGTACACGGAAACACAGAAGAAACAGAATGCTGGATAATCAGAGGACTGGTCATGATAATCTGGCACAGAGTCAGGTCTGAGAGCGGGTTATATACACCTCACCTGATGAGCTACATCTGCTCTCACCAGGTGAGGTGCATCAATGATTATAGACAGGTGAAAGGTGAAGATAGAAACACAGAACAGAGACAGGGCAGGAAAACACAAAAACACAAGGAACAGAACATGACAGAACCCCCCCCCCAAGGAACGTCCCCCGACGTTCCACAAACAAGACACACAAAATACACAAAACCCAACATGGGAGGGCGGTGGGGGATCCGGAGGAGGGCTAGAATTCTTCAGAGACATCCGATTCCATCACCACACCCTCTTCCTCGTAATCCTCCCAGGTCATCTCTTCTGCTTCCGCCCCATCATCTGGCGGACGAGTTCCTGGATGCTCAGACATCCCCTCCTCCTCTTCATCCATGGGAATCTCTGACTCTTCGTCACTAGATGAGGGGTCCGGGATGTCAACGGGGGGTAACCTCGGGCGTCTGGAGTTAGCGGGTTGATTAGGGTGGGAGGCATGAAACTGACTAATGAGTTTTTTGTCCAAAATCTGTCGAGCCGGCACCCAGGTCCTTTCTTCAGGACCGTACCCCTCCCAATCCACCAGATACTGAAGGCCTCTCCCCCAACGTCTGGCCTTCAGTAGCCTTCTGACCGTGTAGGCTGGAGCACCGTCAATCATCCTGGGGAGAGGAGGAGACTGAGAGGGAACCATTAGTGGACTCAAGGAGACAGGCTTAATTCTGGAAATATGAAAAGAAGGATGAATCTTCAAGGACGAAGGAAGAGCTAGTCTTACCGCTACGGGATTGATTATCCTCTCAATAGAAAATGGGCCGATGAACTTAGGAGAGAGCTTCTTCGATTCAGTTCTTAAAGGAAGATCTTTGGTAGACAACCAGACCTTCTGTCCCACTTTATATGTGGGCCCAAGAGACCTCTTCTTGTTGGCCTGCGCTGCTTGTCTCTTAATAGATTGCAGCAGGGAGGCCCTAGCGTCTCTCCACACTCTCCTACACTTCTTGAGGAAGGTTTCTACAGAGGGAGAGCATGAGATAATCTCCGAATCAGGGAACAGGGGAGGTAGGTAACCATTACCCACCTCGAATGGCGTCCGGCCAGTAGACGAGTTGATCAGAGAGTTGTGTGCGTATTCTACCCACAGGAGATGCTTGGACCACTGTCCGGGGTCCTTTGACGTGACGCACCGAAGCAGGGATTCCAGCTCCTGATTGGCTCTTTCAGATTGGCCGTTGGTCTGAGGATGAAATCCAGAGGAGAGATTGACCGACGCCCCAAGGAGGTGACAAAACTCCCTCCAGAAAGAGGAAGTAAATTGTGGGCCTCTGTCGGACGTGACCTCAGAAGGTATCCCATGGATCCTAAATACATTTTGCAGAACAGACTGAGCAGTTTCTTTAGCAGAGGGTAACTTGGGCATAGGGACAAAATGGGCCATCTTGCTAAATCTGTCCACAATAGTGAGGATAACCGTGTTACCTTCAGATGGGGGTAAACCCGTGACGAAATCTAAAGCGATGTGGGACCATGGACGGTGGGGTATGGGTAGGGACCGGAGCTGTCCCGCAGGCCTATTTCTGGAGAACTTATTTTGGGAACAGACAGAACAGGCGTTAACATATCTGGTTACGTCCTCTTTCAAAGAGGGCCACCAAAACCTCCTCTTTACCACTTCCAGGGTTCTATTTATGCCAGGATGACAGGTCAAGTTGGAACCGTGGAGCCACTGAAGGAGATCACTCCTGAAACGAAGAGGAACAAACAGGTGAGTATCCGGACAGGTGCTGGGTCCAGGTTCCTCCTCTAGAGCTGCCTTGATCCGTTCCTCCACATCCCATTGGATCACGGAGATTCGGGTGGTCTTAGGAAGAATGGATTCCTCCAGCCCCTCTTCCTCTGAGGGAGAGAGAAACTGCCGTGATAGAGCGTCAGGTTTCACATTGCGAGACCCTGGACGGTAGGAAAGACAAAAACTGAAGCGATTAAAGAATAAAGACCATCGGGCTTGCCTAGAGTTGAGTCTTTTGGCGGTTTTAAGATACTCCAGGTTCTTATGATCGGTCCAAACCATGAAAGGCTCCTTGGCTCCCTCCAGCCAGTGTCTCCATTCCTCGAGGGCTAGTTTAACTGCCAGTAACTCTCGATTTCCAATATCATAGTTCCTCTCCGCGGGTGACAATCGCCTGGAAAAGAAGGCACATGGGTGCATTTTGTTATCAAGGTTACTTCTCTGAGAAAGAACTGCTCCTACTCCAATATTAGATGCATCCACCTCGACCACGAACTGTCTTTCTGGGTCAGGAAACTGGAGGATGGGAGCCGAGCTAAAAAGCTCTTTCAACTTCCGAAAGGCCAGGTTTGCCTCCTGGTTCCATCGGAAGAGAACTTTGGACGAGGTTAGAGCGCTAAGGGGAGCAGCGATAGTGCTATAACCACGTATAAATCTGCGATAGAAATTGGCAAACCCCAGGAAACGTTGGAGCTGCTTACGGTTGTCCGGAATCGGCCAGTCTGTAACAGCTGCTACCTTGGACGGATCCATCTTGAGCTGGTTCTGACCCACAATGTAGCCTAAGAACGAGATTGTAGGGACATGGAACTCACACTTCTCAGCCTTGACGAACAACGAGTTCTGAAGGAGTCTCTGGAGGACCTGCTGAACATGGTGAACATGGTCCTGTTCAGAACGAGAAAAGATTAGTATATCATCGAGATACACAAACACAAATTTGTTTAACATGTCCCTTAGAACCTCGTTAATGAGATTCTGAAACACTGCAGGAGCATTGGTTAAACCAAAGGGCATAACAAGATATTCATAGTGTCCAGTAGGGGTGTTGAATGCGGTCTTCCATTCATCTCCTTCCCGGATGCGTACCAAATGGTATGCATTTCTTAGATCCAGTTTGGTGAAAATAGTGGCCCCCTGTAGGAGTTCAAATGCAGAGGAGATGAGTGGCAGTGGATAACGGTTTTTGACAGTGATATCATTGAGACCTCTGTAATCAATGCAGGGTCGCAAAGTCTTGTCCTTCTTGTCAACAAAAAAAAATCCTGCTCCCGCCGGAGAAGAGGAGGGCCGGATGAGACCGGCGGCAAGGGCGTCTCTAATGTAATTGTCCATCGCTTCCCGCTCAGGAGCGGAAAGCGAGTATAATCTCCCCTTGGGAGGTGTGGTACCTGGTAAGAGGTCAATGCAGCAGTCATACTCCCGATGGGGTGGTAGAGACGTAGCCTTCGCCTTACTGAACACCTCCTTGTAGTCCAGATACACGGCAGGAACATGGATCAGGTCTGCAGAGGTGGGTGAGGGGGATGGACTTGTCGTCGACTCCTTCTGTTGGAGACAGAGGGATTCACAGTTCTTACCCCAACTCAGAACGGTCCCATTCTGCCAATCCAGGTGCGGGTTATGCCGACGGAGCCATGGGTAACCAAGGATGACCGGAATCTCAGGTGAGTCTAAAACATGGAATTGAACAGTTTCAACATGATTACCGGAGGTGATCATTGATACCGGTTCAGTCTGATGTGTGATTTTGGCCAAAAGATGACCATCCAGGGCGTGGGCCACTATGGGTTCTTGAAGAGGACTGACTGCAACCCCTAGATTCTTGACCAGACCAGAATCCATAAGATTACTATCCGCCCCGGAGTCGATAAACACGGACTGCGAGATGACCTCCCCCTTGGGACGGAGCAAAACCTGAAACAGAGGACGGGAGATGGGGACAGAGGAAACAGATCGGCTCAGTAGAATGTCCCCTTTTAGTACTGAGCCCGGTCTTTTAATGGACACTCCCGTAGATAGTGTCCTGAGCCCCCACAGTACAGACATAGGTTCTCCTTCCGTCGATGATCCCGTTCCTGCTGCGTGAGTTTGGGACGGAACATTGACCTGGATTCCCTTTCAGTAGGTTGTAATCTGCGGGGTGGCACCGATGACGTCCTGGAAGGGCAGCTAAATTCCTCTCGCTCCCTCCTGCGCTCCCTCAGCCGATTGTCCAGCAGAATCGTCAGGTGGATTAACTTTTCCAGAGAAGTGGGGTCGTCACGTAGCGCCAACTCGTCCTTGAGTTCTCCGTTCAGACTTCTACGGAATAGAGCTCGTAGCGCCTTATCCTCCCAGCCACAGTCAGCGGCCGCAATCCGGAAGGTGATTGCATACTGCGCGACCGGAACGTCTCCCTGTCTCAAAGACAGTAGCCGGGTCTCTGCCTGTCTGCCTCTAACGGGGTGATCAAAAACTAATAACATTTCATTGGTCAACAGGTCATAGTCTGTCCGTAGCTCTGGACGTTGGGTGGAGACTGCCAATGCCCAGGCTGCCGCCTGTCCAGAAAGCAAACTCATCACGAAGGCTGACTTAGATTCACTTGTGACGTAACTGAGAGGCTGCTGACTAAACACTAGTGCACATTGATGAAGGAATTGTCCACATAATCCTAAATCACCCTGGTACCTGACTGGCGCGGGCATGTGAGGTTCCCGGGATGCACCACTGGCCGTTGTAGATGTCTCCGGAGGGGGAATGGTGATGACGGGGGTCGGAGCTGCCGCGCTCCCTACCGGAGGAGCCCCTGATGGTGACGTCTGTGGAGGGGACCGCACATCCATGGAATGTAGCTGAGCTCGCACTTCCGAGATGGCTAATCCAAGCTCCTTCATTCCTGTGGCCAAAACATTGAGAGCTTCACTGTGTTGTGTTGAAACCTCACTCTGTCCCCGGACTGTAGCTAACAACGCCTCAAGTTCCGCTGGGTTCATTTTGGCCAGATTATACTGTAACGGACCACGAAAAACCCAAGCGCAGAACAGGAGACGTATGTAAAAGTCCAAACAATGCTTTATTTTAACACAGGTTAGAATACTGGCACAGAGTGATGAAGACAGGCCCTCGTTCGAGTCTCTAGAGGCTAGGCTGTACTTATCCAAGCCGGGCTCGAAGGTCTTCCTTGGATCCGGGAGCGGAACTGGAATCGGATCGATTCTGGTCCACCGTTGGGGCAGATGACGAGGCTCGTAGTCAGGGTTCGTTCCGGGGTCAGGGCAGGCAGCAGAAATCAGGGTCGGTACACGTTCCAGGGTCAGGGCAGGCGGCGAGAGGCTTAACAGGATCCGGATCGGGTTCAGAAACAGACAGGAGTAAAAGGCAGAAAACGGAGGTCGGACGGAAACGGGACTGGTACACGGAAACACAGAAGAAACAGAATGCTGGATAATCAGAGGACTGGTCATGATAATCTGGCACAGAGTCAGGTCTGAGAGCGGGTTATATACACCTCACCTGATGAGCTACATCTGCTCTCACCAGGTGAGGTGCATCAATGATTATAGACAGGTGAAAGGTGAAGATAGAAACACAGAACAGAGACAGGGCAGGAAAACACAAAAACACAAGGAACAGAACATGACAACCATGGCAACATTTGTGGAAAAGATTGTTTGTCTACTATTTATGGTTTTGCCGTGAGGACGAGTTATTGAGACATTTTTCAGCTTAATTTTTTCTTCTCTCGTGCTCTAGCGATGACATCACCCACTGATAAAAAGTCAGATTTTGGTCTTTTCAGGGTGGATTTACTGAGTTCTCTATCGACAACCGTAAATCACACCCTCATGACAATCACATCCTAAAGACACCACAAAAATGACTGTGTTTGAAAGTTTAAATGAAGTCTGTGCCACAAAGTATGAAGAAGCAGGAGTGTTGGAAATAAAGGACAGTTTTTGTCAGTCCCATTAAGAATGAATGGGGTTTTATTTGGTATCATAATGTGAAATCAGTACGACATATCGGAATTATGAGACCATACATCAGGGGTCTCCAACCTGTTCCACAAAGGGCCGGTGTGGCTGCAGGTTTTTGTTCCAACCAAGCAGCAACACACCAGACTTCAATCAATTAATTCAATTCAATTCAATTTTATTTATAAAGCCCTAAATCACAACAAAGTCGTCTCAGAGGGCTTTACAAAAACACAATCAACTACAGAAATACATGAAAAAGTCCCAGGCATCCCCTGTCCTTAGACCCTCCCCCTGTCCTTAGACCCTCCATCTCGGCATAAAAAACTTCCAAACCCAGTGGGAAAAAGAAGAAATCTCAAGGAGAACCACATTGAAGGACAGATCCACTCCCATGGACGGACAGACTATAGATGAACGTCCATGTATAAATGCAGGAAGGGGGGCTGGTCCAGACAGGCAGGGGCGGTGGTTCGGGGTCACAGGTCGGCACAGGCAATTCACTGCAGATCCTGTCGTCCATGGCTCCCGTGCAGACACTGTCAGGAGAGCCACCACTCCCCCCAGGGGGGAAAGGGGACACCAGGTAACTAGTCATGAACAGACTTGGTATGAAAGATAGGTTATAAAAATGACAGAAACAGGTGTGAGGGAGAGAAAGAGAACAAAGAAGGAACTCAGTGTCTGTACTTCCCCCAGATTCTAACTCCTAGGGCAGCCTAGACTGAACTGTGACTCATACACCACATAATTTTTTAACTAACCTGATCATAGTCTTTCTCGAACAGGAATGTTTTAAGCCTAATTTTAAATGTAGAGACTGTTTCGGCGTCTTTAATATTAAAGGGAAGATGATTCCATCAGACAGTAACCATGGTAACTAAAGGCTCTAGCTCCTACTGTACTTTTAGAAACCCTAGGAACTTTCAGTAAACCTGCATTCTGAGAATGAAGGGTTCTATTGGGTTGGTACGGAACCAGATCATCTTTAAGATAAGAGGGGCCCATACCATTAACCCCTGACCCTAACCCATACCATTAATGGTTTTATATGTAAGGAGGAGGATTTTAAATTCAATTCTAGACTCAACTGGTAGCCAATGAAGGGTTTGGAGCACAGGGGTGATAGGGTTAGGGGTCAGGGGTGAGGGTTTGGAGCACAGGGGTGATAGGGTTAGGGGTCAGGGGTCAGGGTTTGGAGCACAGGGGTGATGTGTTCTCTTCTATTTGATCCTGTTAATAATCTTGCTGCTGCATTTTGAACCAGTTGAAGCTTTTTAGGGAATATTTAGGACACGCTACAAGTAAGGAGTTACAATAATCTAATCGTGATGTAACAAATGCATGAATTAATTTTTCTGCAGTCGTTTTAGACAGAATATTCCTAATTTTGGCTAATGTTGTGCAGGTGAAAGAAGGCTGTTCTGCAAGTTTGGTTAATGTGCATTTTGAATGAAAGATCTGGATCAAATAAAACTCCTAAATTTTTAACTGTGTCACTGGGTGTTACATTTAAGTTGTCCAGAGTAACTATCTGGTTAGTTAGGGAGTCTCTCGCATTTTTAGGACCAATTATAACAACTTCAGTTTTTTCAGGGTTCAATAAAAGATAATTGTCACTCATCCAAGTCTTTATGTCTTGGACACATGTACTTAGTTTATCTATTTGTCTGGTCTGATCAGGTTTAATCGATAAATATAGCTGTGTGTCATCTGCATAACAATGAAAATTAATACCATGATTTGTAATGATGTTACCTAAAGGGAGCATATATAGTGTAAACAAAATAGGCCCAAGGACTGACCCTTGAGGAACGCCATAATTAACTCTGGAGGACTGATTGTTGATTGACATTAACAAATTGGTAGCGATCAGATAAATATGATTTAAAGCAGCAGAGGGCTGCTCCTCTAATACCTATATCACATTCTAATCTGTGCACTAAGATACTGTGGTCAATGGTGTCAAAGGCTGCACTAAGGTCTAATAACACCAGGACCCATATTAATCCCATGTCAGCGGCTAATAATAAGTCATTAGTAACTTTAACTAACGCTGTTTCAGTGCTATGATGGGCACGAAAGCCAGACTGAAACTGTTCAAATAAACTATTATCCTGCAGGTATTGGCACAGCTGTTTAACTATTACTCGTTCTAAAACATTTGACAGGAAGGACAAATTGGATATAGGCCTATAATTGTCTAGAATGTCAGGATCTAGGGTAGGCTTTTTCAGAATTGGTTTAATAACAGCATATTTAAATGACTGTGGCACATATCCAGTAATTAATGAAGTGTTAATTATATTTAGGACAGTGTTAATAATTAGGGGCAGAATCTGTTTAAAGAGTTTAGTTGTAATTGGATCTAAGAGGCAGGTGATGATTTGGAAGACATGATAATAGATATGACATCAGTTTGGTCTACAGTGGTGAAATTATTTAATGTTACAGAGGGATTTATAAAAAGGCCTAGGTTTGAAACCACTACTTTTTCTGATCTAATATTTGGGAGAAATGTGTCTATTTTGTCTCTAATAGTTGATATTTTATTGTTAAAGAACTGCAGGAAATCATCAGAATGGAGCGTGGATGGAATAACTGGTTTCACGGAGGTGTGTCTGTTTGTCAGTCTGGCTACAGTACTGAACAGGAATCTAGGATTATTCTTGTTTTCTTCTATTATGGATGAGTAATATCTAGTTTTGGCTGTACGCAAAGATGGATTATACATTATTAAGCTATTTTTACAGCCATTGAGAGAATGTTGTGAATTGGATCGGCGCCATTGCCTCTAATTTACGTGTTGTTTGTTTAATGGAGCGAGTGTCAGCGTTGTACCATGGGGAGGTTCATCTAATCTTAGTAGTTTTTAACTGAAGGAGGCAACTGTATCTAACGTAGTTTGTAGTGTGAGCATGGTACTATCGACTAACTCATCACTTATACTGGGACTAAATGTGTCCTTTACATAATCACATGACATAGACACAATTAGTGACTGAATTAACTCTTTATAGTTTGAGACAGCACGGTCACATAGTATCCTTTTCATTTGTGTTTTAATCACTGAGGTAGAAATATCCTCAAGCAAAACCTGGAAGGTCATTAAAAAGTGATCTGAGAGTATGGGATTATGGGTAAAAACGACAAGGTCATTAATTTCAACACCAAATGTTCAGATCAGATGGAGGGTGTGTCTGTGAATGTGGGTTGGTTTATGAACATTTTGGATACAGCCTAATCCGTCTAGTAGGTCACTAAATGCATTACTAAGAGAGTCAGTGTTGTTATCAACATGTATGTTCAAATCACCAACTATTATAATCCTATCCCAGTTCAACACTACACTGGATAGAAAGTCAGAGACTGATGAGATCCAAACTGTGAATAAGGACCAGGAGGGACATAAACTAGGACAAAAAGGACTGGTTTTTGGTTTCTGCAGTTGGGGAAAGTAATGGATAAAAGTAGACTTTCAAAGGAGTGGTAAGTGGGATTAATTTTAGGATTAATTTTAGGGCTAAGACCTAAACTGGAGTGGGATATTACTGCCACTCCACCACCACCACTGGTTCTGGCTGTGTGATAGTTCACATGAGTTGGTGGCGTGGATTCATTTAATGCAACATATTCATCCTGCTGCAGCCAGGTTTCAGTCAGAGCTAAAATATCAATTTTGTAATCACTAATTAGATCATTTATTAACAAAGATTTGGAAGAAATAGACCTAATATTGATCAGTCCACATTGGATAAAATTGTTAGGTGTTCTTTTAATCTGATTATTACTTAAAACTATTTTTATTAAATTATTTGATCTCACTCCTATAGGTTTTTTAATATTAGGTTTATTATTAACTACACAGGGAATAGACGCAGTCTTTCTATTATTTACTACATGGTGGGTTTGTGACAGCTCAGAGTAAAGTGGATGCACAGAGAAGTGTTTTACTCTATGACTCTGCGCCTGGGCCCGCACTCTGGATTGTCATTTTGACAGGTTAAATTTAGCAGCCACATTTTGTGCTCAGAGAGAAGCACCTTCCCAAGTGGGATGAATGCTATCTCTGCGAATGAGCCCAGGCTTTCCCCAGAATGTACGCCAATTATCTATAAAAACAACATCGTTTTCTGAGCACCATCTAGACAACCAGCGGTTAAATGATGAGAACCTAGAGTACATCTCATCACTGGACAAATTGGGCAGGGGTCCAGAGAACACTACGGTGTTACACATCGACTTAGCAAGTTTACACACCGATGCTACGTTCAGTTTAAGAACTTCTGATTGTTTCCGTCTGACATCGTTACCACCAGCGTGGATAACGATGCGGTGGAAGCTAGCCCTGCTCTGCTGTAAAAGCCTAAGGTTTCCTTCGATGTCACCGACTCTGGCCCCTGGAGAACACCTGACAGACACCGCTGGGTGCTTCACGTCTCTAAGAACAGAACTGCCAATGAGGAGAGTGTCTGGGTTGGCCAGTGTTCTGCCCTGGGGTCTACTAGAGACACGAAGCTCTTGGTGCGCTACATTTGTGTGTCTAGCACCACGCTTCCCCCGTACTGTCACAAAGAAGTCTCTCGACTCCCCCGGCTGCACGGGCGTCACTGAGGGGCTAGCCACGCTCCTATTGCTGTTAGCATGGGCTGCGGTCCCTGCAGCTACCTCGCTATAGCTAGGCCTAGCATTAGCCTCCAAGCTGCAGAGCCGTGCTTCTAACTCAGAGACCCTGGCCTCCAACCCTGACACTAAACTACACTTCCAACAGCTACTTCTATCCTCAGTAAAGGAGGCAGGGACTCACTGTACATACAACACACTGAGCAGAAAATACGAGAAGAAGAAGAACTAGCCATGCTAAGGGAAGCTAGGCTAGCGAAGATTAAAGAGGACAATTAATCAACTGATCTCAGTCTTCAGAGAGTCAATTGGTCAAACTGAACTCTTGGTTGGTTGGAACAAAAATCTGCAGCCACACCGGCCCTTTGTGGAACAGGTTGGAGACCCCTGCCATACATGTAATCTCTGGGACAATCTGAAGAAGTTTTCCTCTGTCCACTGCTGTGGACAGAGGAACCGGCTGTGGCTCAGTTGGTAGTGTGGTTCGCCCAATGACCAAGAGGATGGCGGTTCGCGTCCCAGCTCTGGCTGTCCACATGTCAAAGTGTCCTTGGGCAAGACACTGAACCCTGACTTAGGTCCCCAGTAGGACTGACCTTTGACCTTAGAAACCTACTGGTGTATGAGTGTGTGTGAATGGGTGAATCTGAGGCTAATGTAAAGAGCTTTGAACCATGAAGGTGGAACAGAACTATATAA
Source organism: Siphamia tubifer (assembly GCA_020466265.1). Taxonomy (NCBI): domain Eukaryota; kingdom Metazoa; phylum Chordata; class Actinopteri; order Kurtiformes; family Apogonidae; genus Siphamia; species Siphamia tubifer. Next base: position 396,735 of record CM035801.1, read on the forward strand.
GCACAGTCCATCATCTTTACTGCAAAATGCTACGATGTATGGTTTGGGAGTTATAGCCACGTAAACATGACCCATTCATTTCAGACTGGTTTTTCGCATTTGATACGAAATCTGTGCATCACAATGCCATCCCTGATAGATAGCACATCCTTCAAGAACACTCCACACATTTTAGTATCGTATTTTTTAAAAAACTTTTTTGGGAGAAGAAGTCAGAATAATAAATAGGATGAACAATATAAACCTGTGCTTTGCATTGAATGCAAGCACACGGGGAATAATAGAATCAGTAATGTGTTTCCTCAGTAATGTTTCCTTCCTGCCCCCCCACAGATAACTCCTGGCAGTAAGGCGGCTAGCGCTAACCTAGCGCAGGGTGACGTCATCTCAGCCATCGATGGAGTCAGCACCGATGGAATGACCCACCTGGAGGCGCAGAACAAGATCAAGCTAGCAACGCTGAAACTGGCACTGAGCATGCTCAAGTAAACCCCCCACCCTGAATCTGGCACTTAGCATGCTCAAGTAACCCCTCCCTAATGATCCTCACCTTTATCTTCTCAGATCCAGACGACCTGCACCAGTTCCCACAGCAACGCCAAGAATGGACTCCCCCATGCCTGTTATCCCTCACCAGAAGGTAAAGTCCTCCCCCCTATGTGTTTGGTGTCTGTTGTGTTTGTCCAGCTGCTACTGCCTCCCCCAGTGGACGAAAAGTAGAATACAGCTGCTACTGCCCCCCCCCCAACCCCCCTGCTTATATTTGTCATGTTTTTTTTTTTTATTAATTAGTTCAGCTGTTTTTTCACCTTTTACACATTTTTATTTTATTTTAATTTAAACATTTTTTCTGTTCATTATTATTCTGTATTTGTCTGTAGAGGGTCAAAGGTTAGGTTCAGGGTTAGGGATCAAATGTTATGGTCAGGGTTAAGGGTCAAAGGTTAAAGTAGGAGGGTCTAGGGTTAGGGTCAGTAGTCTTAGAGGGTTAGAGTTAGAGGGTCACAGATCAGGGTTAGAGGGTCAAAGGTTAGGGTTAGAGAGTCAAGGGTTAGGGATAGAGGGTCACAGATTAGGGTTAGAGGGTCAAAGATTAGGCTTAGGAGGTTAAAGTTTAGGGTTAGAGGGTCAAGGGTTAGCATTAGGGTTAGAGGGCTACGGTTAGAGGGTCAAAGGTTAGGGTTAGAGGGTCAAAGTTTTGGGTTAGAGGGTCAAAGGTTAGGGTTAGAGAGTCAAGGGTTAGGGTTAGATGGTCAAAGTTTAGGGTTAGAGGGTCAAGGCTTAGGGTTAGAGGGTCAAGGCTTAGGGTTAGAGGGTCAAAGGTTAGGGTTAGAGAGTCAAGGCTTAGGGTTAGAGGGTCAAAGGTTAGGGTTAGAGGGTCAAAGTTTAGGGTTAGAGGGTCACAGATTAGGGTTAGAGGGTCAAAGGTTAGGGTCAGAGAGTCAAGGGTTAGGGTCAGGGGTTAAAGGTTATGGTTAGGGTCAGGGGTCAAAGGTTACAGTTAGGGTCATTGGACAGTTTCCTTGTGACATGTTTCTCCCTAAAATATTTGTGATTCATATTTGTGTTTTTTTTTGTGGTCGTTGCAGGTCATCGCAAATACAGCTGCCAAGTTAGTATTGATGCATGGAACCTAACCCAAACCTTTGACCCCTAACCCAAACCCATGGACTGTGTTTGACTTTCCTTCATGTGTTTGAACTAGTTTAAACTAAAGTCTAAGGCTGGAATGGCCACAGTTTAGTCATTTGCCTAAACTACCTCTCAGGCCCAGAGGGGAGCCAAAAGGCCATATGATTTCAAATGAACAATTCAAAACCCAAGAGGCAGCTACCTGAGCACACATTTAGCATCACGTACAATACACATGTGGCCAATACCTGAAACCGTGTGTTGGGGGAGAGGGTTGAAGGCCAGAGTGTGTGGGGGAGGGAGGCACAGTTTAGGGCTTTGAACTCCTAAGAACAAAACACACTTTTACACAACTGACCTAAACACTAGTAAACAGCATAGTGTAATTGTGAGCAGGCTAAAACATCTACAAATAATGTCATTTTCAGTAAATTTGCCTTTCTGTACTTTGGCCATGGTTACATTTTTCTAAAAGCTGTAGTCAATAGATAAGGACAACTTAGCTGGAAATATTATTGCTATAAAAGACACACACACACACACACGCACACACACTTTTGCCTAATAATTCATAGTTTATAATTGTAAATATGCATGGATTTGGATTTATTACTTATATTTTTTTTACTAACTGGAACTGTGGAAGATGTGTATCTGTAATAAACTAATGCAGATTTCACTTGTTTGTGGCTCATTTGGCTGAATTTAGCAAAAAAAAAAAAAAAAAAGAGACGTACAAACAGAGATGTTGTTTTCAGAACATCGTTCATCACAAACATTGAACTTGTGTGGTGAGGGGACTACCCCATTGAAAGGTAAGGTTAATTAAAATGTTTTGATAATGGTCTATTCTGGGTGGGTGGAGCTCTGGGGTTTTAAACAGGGGTGAAACTCACAGAACTCACTTCTGTCTGGATGTAATGGGCAGCGGGGAACCCAAGTGCAGAACCACAGACAATTCTTAAAGGTTAAGATATAAGTCCGATTAATAAAACAATACATCAAATGGAAGGGGAACCCCCTTTTAAGTCTTTCAGAGTTCTGTACTGAAAGTACAGACTGGTATCAATAGACCTTCTAACGTCCGTGGGCTAAGCTGGGTGGGGTTGGATCCGGTCCAAGATCGGGGCTGGCGGTGTGGTTCGTTGTCGGCATGCGGTCCACGGTCGGGGGAGCAGCATGGTTCATAAAAGGTATCCAGTCTGGGGTCAGTAACCAAAGAGCCGAGGCAGAAGACAGAGGCAGGAGACGGAGCCAGGCGAGATGGGTCGGAACACGGGGCAGGAAACTGAGGTCAGGAAAAACAGGTCTGGTACACGGAACAGGATAATACACGGAAAAATCAGACGATTAGATCATGATATGCTGGCAAGGGACAAGGGATAGAATGAGGGTTTATATACTCTCCACCTGATGAGCCCAGCTGAGCTCATCCGGTGTACCGTATCCTCAATCAGCCTTGGAAGGCAAGAACTGGGTGAAACGTGAACAGAGACAGCAGAGCAGAGCAGAGTAAATAGACCCAGAGACAGAAAAAAGACTCAGAGACAATAGATATGACACTGGAGATGACCTGGAAAGGGGCATCTCCAGACGTCCCAAAAAAAAATAAAAAAATCTTCATCTGACCACGGGGGGGGGGGGGCCTAGAGATCTTCAGAAGAATCATAATTCATGTCATCACACACTTCCTCCTCAACATCAAAGTCCATATCCTCATAATCAGAATTTAAGTTAACATGATCCCCTTGAGACGCCATACATCTATACTCCCTTATGTCTTCAGCCTCCTCCTCGTCGACTGAAATCTCTGAACTTTCTTCATCCGGTGATGGAACCAAACTCACGGCCGGTGGTCCCCCCCCCCCCAACCCTAACCCATAGAGGACAAGCTCTGACATAAGAGGTGACATCCTCTCTAAGAGAAGGCCACCAGAACCTCCGCTGAACCACATCTAGGGTTCTATTGATTGTGACAGGTCAGATTACAACTGTGTAGCCAATGCAACAGCTCGCTTCTAAAGGAGGGAGGAACAAACAAATGGGAATCAGGACAGTTGGTGGGTCCAGGTTCTGTCTCTATAGCTGACTTGATTCTCTCCTCGACGTCCCACTTCAGGACAGCAATCCTAGAAGCACTTGGAAGAATGGTTTCTGGGTCCTCCTCTTCCTCTTCAGAGAAGCGGAACTGATGGGACAAAGCATCAGGTTTTATATTGCGAGCTCCTGGGTGGTAGGAAAGACAGAAGTTAAATCTGTTGAAGAATAGTGAGCATCTTGCCTGTCTGGAGTTGAGCCTTTTGGCGGTTCTAAGATATTCTAGATTCTTATGATCAGTCCATACCACAAACGGCTCCCTTGCACCCTCCAGCCAGTGTTTCCACTCCTCCAACGCCAACTTCACTGCCAGGAGTTCCCGATTACCTATATCATAATTTCTCTCCGCTGGAGATAAACATCTTGAAAAGAAAGCACAGGGATGCATCTTGTTATCAATGACACTTCTTTGAGAAAGTAAATGGAATGGTAAATGGACTGTGCTTATATAGCGCTTTTCCACCTTCATGGTGCTCAAAGCTCTTTACATTAGCCTCACATTCACCCATTCACACACACACTCATACACCAGTAGGTTTCTAAGGTCTAAGGTCAGTCCTACTGGGGGCCTAAGTGAGGGTTCAGTGTCTTGCCCAAGGACACTTCGACATGTGGACAGCCAGAGCTGGGACGCGAACCGCCAACCTCTCAGTCATTGGGCGACCCACTCTACCAACTGAGCCACAGCCACCCACGTACCTACCAGGGTACCAAAGTACTGCACCTACTCCCACGCTGGAAGCGTCCACTTCCAGGATAAACTGCCTGGCAGGATCAGGGAACTGGAGGATAGGGGCGGAGCTGAAACGCCTCTTTAGCATCAAGAAAGTTTGTTCTGCTTCTGGGTTCCACTGAAAAGGAACTTTAGAAGAAGTTAGGGTACTGAGTGGAGCAGCGATGGTGCTATATCCTTGAATAAATCTCCTGTAGAAGTTTGCAAACCCAAGGAACCGTTGGAGCTGTTTGCGATTCTCTGGAACTGGCTATTCAGTGACAGCAGTTACTTTGTTGGGATCCATCTGTAGTTGGTCCTGACCCACTATTTAACCTAGAAAGGAAACAGTTGAAGTATGAAATTCACTTTTCAGCTTTTATGTACAGGGAGTTCTCTAGTAATCTCTGGAGCACTTGCTGAACATGGTGTACATGATCCTGTTCTGAAGAGGAGAAAATCAGAATGTCATCAAGATAGACAAACACAAAAATTTCAGCATATCCCTCAATACCTCATTGATGAGAATTTGGAAGGCGGCTGGAGCATTAGTTAGCCCAAAAGGCATCACCAGGTTTGGTGTATTAAAAGCTGTCTTCCACTCATCTTCTTCTCTGATGCGAACCAAATGATAGGCATTTCTAAGATCCAACTTAGTAAAAATGGTAGCACCCTTAAGGAGTTCAATGCCTGAGGAAATGAGAGGCAAGGGGTATCTGTTCTTAACGGTTATGTCATTCAACCCTCTATCGTCAATACAGGGACATAATGTCTTGTCTTTCTTTCCAACAAAAAAGAATCCCGCCCCCGCCGGAGAGGAAGAAGGTCGAATTTTTCCAGCCGCCAGAGCATCATTAATGTACGTGTCCATGGCCTCACGTTCTGTGGCTGAAAGAGAGTACAATCTTCCCCTGGGGTGGAAGGGGGGAGGTGCCTGGCAGGAGATCAATACCATAGTCAAAGTCTCGATGAGGAGGTAACGAAGTTGCCTTGGTCTTACTAAATACGTCCTTATAGTCCAGATACACAGCCGGCACATTGTTCAGATCCTGTGGTGTCACTGAAGCAGCAGGCCTGGGTATGAGCTCCCTCTGTTGGAGACAAACTGATTGACAACCCTTGCCCCAACCCAATACAGACCCTGTTTGCCAGTCCAAGTGGGGGTTATGACGGCGGAGCCACAGGTAACCTAAGATCACAGGGAGATCAGGAGAGTTCAAAACAAAGAATTGAATTGTTTCATGGTGACAACCAGTTTGATGAGTGAGTCTTGCCAGTAAATGTCCATCTAGAGCGTGAGCAACAACTGTCTTTTTTAATGGACTAACAGACAACCCTAGTTGTTTAACCAGTTCACTGTCCATTAAGTTACTGTCAGCCCCTGAGTCAGTGACAGCAGAAATAGTAAAAGGCTCACTTCTCGGTATCAGCTGAACGTGGAACAAGGGTCGGGAAATGGGAGCAGAGGAAGTAGAACGGCTCAGCAATATGCTCCCTCTTAGTGCTGAGCCCGACATTTTAACGGACACCCCTGCATGTAATGGCCCGCCTTCCCACAATACAAACACAGATGCTCCTTGCAGCGTCGTTCCCGTTCCTGGATCGACCCAACTGCATAGGCTCCTCTTGATCTGCAGCGGCTGTTGAAGAGGAGGTGCGAGACCGTGGATCACCAGAAGGGGCACTGATCGTAGAAAAACAGCAAGACTCCCCTCTCCAAGCCCGGACATGGCGGTCAATCTTAATGGTGAGGTCAATGATATCTTGTAAATCGGTGGGTATGTCAAAAGACACCAATTGATATTTTATCTGTGGTAATAATCCGGACAAAAACATTTCACACTTGGCTGAATTGTTCTAAGTACTAAGGCGAGCCCTAATTCTAAAGTCCAGGGCATAATCAAACATAGACCTGCTTCCCTGCTTAATGCTGGACAAACCTCCAACTGCATCCAGACCCTGGGATAACAGACCAAAAACCTGTCTCAGCTCTTGAGAGAAGGCGGCGAATGATGAACAGGCGAATGTCCTCTTCTCCCACTCAGCGGTACCCCAAAGCCTGGCTCGACCCGTGAGATGGTTGATCACATATACCACTTTAGCTGGTTCCGTAGCAAATGAAAACAGAATTTGTGAGAAACGAGTTACAACCTTCAGGCTCACCTGCATAACGTTCAGGTTCTCTGACTCTGGGTTCACAAATCCCTTGGAGCATCTGGGGAGTCTCAGGACCAGACTGGGTTCAGCTGCTGTGTCTTTAGTGAGCAGAGCGGCCAACTGCTGTACCTGGGCTGCAATGGCTGTAATGCCCTGCTCCAAACGACCCAACCGGGTCTCAGCGTGGTCTGCTAGGTTCATGTTGGCCAGAATATACTGTTATGGGCAGCAGGGAACCCAAGTGCAGAACCACAGACAATTCTTAAAGGTTAAGATAATTATTAATACAATTCCGATTAATGAAACAATACAACAGATGGAAGGGAACCCCCTTTTAAGTCTTTCAGAGTTACTGAAAGTACGTTAGAGTTACTGAAAGTACGTACTGGTATCAGTAGACCTTCTCACATCCGTGGACGTAAGCTGGGTCGGGGTCGGATCCGGTCCAAGATCGGGGCTGGCGGCTTGCTTCGTTGTCAGTATGCGGTCCAGGGTCAGGGCGGGCGGCGTGGTTTGTATAAGGAATCCAGTACCAAAGAGCCGAGGCAGAAGACAGAGGCAGGAAAAACAGGTCTGATACACGGAACTCGGAACAGGATGGTACGCGGGAAAATCAGAGGATTAGATCGTGATATTTGGGCAAGGGACAGAGGACAGAATGAGGGTTTATACTCTCCACGTAATGAACCCAGCTGAGCTCATCAGGTGTGCCGTATCCTCAATCAGCCTTGGAAGGCAAGAACTGGGTGAAAAGTGAGCTGAGACCAGAAGAGAGACAGCAGAGCAGAGCAGAGGAATTAGACACAGAGGTAGAGAGAGAGACAGAAAAAAGGACTCAGAGACAATAGATATGACACTGGAGATGACCTGGAAAGGCTGCTGAAGAGGAGCGGAAATGGACTAATGGAAGGCAGACTGGTCCGCCTCCAGTTAATTGCCACCTTACTTACTTGTATGTTTTTGATTTTTTTCAATGTTATTACACATTAATTACACTGTAATCACTGAATCTGAACTCTGCCCATGTGAGCATCTCCCATCTTTTACATTTGTGAAGTTTGGTCCAGTGTCTGGTCTAGACTACCATCACCTAGACCTAGGTTTGACACTGGGCAAGGGCAGAAATGTGATCCTGAGTGAAATAAACCCTTGCAACTCCCCCTCCCCACACACACGGTTCCAGGCAATGGCCACATTTGCAAAATTCAGCTAATTGAGCCACAAACAAGTGAAAACTGCATTTGAGTTCATTACAGATACTTATTTTCCTCAGTTGGGTAAGTAATAAATCCAAATCCATGCATATTTACAATTATAAACTATGTATCATTAAGCAAAAGTGTGTGTATGTGTGTGTTTTATAGCAATAATATTTCCAGCTAAGTTGCCCTTACACAATTATCCATTGACTGCAGCTTTTTGAAAAATGTACAAGCTACAGAAAGGCAAATTTACTGAAAATGACATTATTTCTAGATTTTAGGCTGCGCACAATTACACTCTGCTGGTTACTAGTGTTTGGGTAAGTTGTGTAAAATTGTGTTTTGTTCTTCGGAGTTAGAAGGTCACAGCCCAAAACTGCCTCCCTCCCCCACACACTGGCCTTTAACCCTCTCCCCCCACACACGGTTTGAAGTAATGGCCACATTTGCACCGTACATGATGCTAATAGAGTGCTCAGGTAGCTGCCTTGGCTTTTGAGTTGTTCATTTTAAGTCACATCACTTTTTGGCTCTTCTCTGGGCATTCTAGTGTTGACTCGAACTCTGCATTTTCTCTATTGTTTCCTATTTACTTTCTTTTGGAACACATGACCTGAACATAATAATAATAATAATAATAATAATGATAAATGTTATTTGTATATCACTTTTCATGGCACTCAAAGACGTAAAACCAGAACAACAAGAGTCAAACAACAATGAAAAACAAACAATAGCAAACAGAGCAAGCACAGTATTAAAGCAGACAGAATAAAAAGTAATCAAACATTAAAAGCAATCTTGAATAAATTAGTTTTTAAAAGGGAATTAAAAGTGTTGAGGTCGGAACAGTGACGTATGGTTGGGGGGAGTGAGTTCCAGAGGTGTGGGGCAGCTACAGAAAAGGCTCTGTCCCCCCAGGTACATGTTCAATATCACTGTCGTACCAACATAGGTTTCCAGATTTATAACAGTTTCATCTCATTTAGACATTTATTTGACAATTAGGACTTTTATCTCATAATTCTGACTTTTTAGTTCACAGTTATGATTTTCATAATTTAGACTTTTGATAACTATACTTCCATCCATCAGTTGAAGTAAATGTAAACGTGTGTTTGTCTCTTGTCGCTGGAGTTGTTTCTGGTCAAAGGAAGAAATATCTGCTGTTCACTTCATATGTGAATCTGTTTGTTACTGTTTGTGGACTGAGTCACTTCTATTAAAGCTCCTCCCATTTTCTGTGACTAAGGGACTTTCCCTGTTGCCATGGAAACCAGCCTGTAGTTCCACACGCAGACACACAGAGCTGACTGGAGTAAAGTCTGTCTGAATGTTAAACCATGCCTCTGAACTCCTGTGATTTTTGGTAAAAGTGTAAATAATTGGTGAAAACAAAGTTGATGATGAGTGACAGGAGGGTGTGAGGAACAAGTACATGTACTTTTTATGTGTGTACTGTGAAAAATAAGTGAGTTAGAACAATTTGAAAAACACTGAACTCAACATGAGACAGAAATGATTTTTCCAATAGAAGTCTATTGACAGAAATCCCTGACATCATCCCAAACAGGTTCCTGTCATTTCACTTTAAAAAGAGCTAGATCTTCAAACCCTGGTTTGTTTGAATTCTCACAACCATGGCAACATTTGTGGAAAAGATTGAACTGAACTCAACATGAGACAGACATTATTTTTCGCCAGCTGACTGCATGTTGTTGTTGTTATTCTTCTGTGGTGCATGTGCGCTTGGTCCCCGTCCCCTATATATGTATGTACACTGAGTGTGGCTCTTGTTCAGTAAAGCTGTGTTCAACTACAACCTCTCCGCTGTAAGTTATTCCAAATTACTGGCGTGGTGGCAGAACAAAATCACCAAACCCAGCCCTGCATATGTTTCTCCAACTCTGACGTAAACGTCATTGGGGGAGAAGGTGCTGAAGAAGACATTTATTTATCTGTGTAATGGCAGCTAACGTTAGTCATGCACCAAAACCATGATGTCTAACTAAGCAAGAGACTCTTAATTCCTTTGAAAATTAGTACCTGCTGTCCTCGTTGAAGGTACGAAATGGGAGAAAAAGAGTCACGCTTCACCTCTCAGAGGATTTCATGGCGATGGAGATAATATTGCTGCAGCTCACCAGCAGACTGTTCAGCACCTTATGGCCTTTACAAAGGATAGTCTCCTGAAAGCAGCTGGGCTAACCCACCATGGAGTAGCATTAGATGAGAATGAAGAGCTTTCTCCTTTACTTGAAAATCTGGTTGTTGTATCATGGCTGCGCTTATTTCATGCTGACCTGCCTAGACTCATTAAAGGTCTCATTCCACTTAAAACCACTTTTCCTCTTTTCTCCTTTTGGAATGTGATGGCTCACCCAGACTTACCAACACATGCTGCCTTTGAAAGTGGTTTGTCACCTCCACTGGCTGCATACCACATTCACACAAAACAACCAGAGGAACCAGGGACCCAGAAAAAGATGGACCGTCTGACATCAGATGGACTTTAGTGTCACCCATGTGGGGTTAAGCTCCTCCTCCTTTGCAGCCAATCTGAAGTAGCATTAGCAACTACAAGAGAAGACGGCACCACAGTAGCTGCTGCACAAACATGACAAAATGGCAGATCAAATTGGTTCATGTGCTCTCTGTGGAGCCTAGTTATTTTCTCTTTTCGTTTTCAAAACAAGCAACTGTTTGTAGGTGGAGGCTTTGTATAAGCCCATCTAGGGTTTCTTGTCCTTTCCTGGCAGAGATGTGCTGTGTGACCCTTTTCTGACTTCTGTGATTGTATGCTTTAGTATTTTCGAAATAAAGAAATTAAAATGAATGGCACGGAACCTAGCTGACTGCTACTCTAGTAAGGGTAAACACACACAAAGAGTGAGAGGGGAGAGTTCCTTCATGCATTCTGAGCCAATCAGAGATTCTCCATCACTGCATCATGGACATGTATGCGGAAGTACCGGTAAACTGTTGTTGGACCTCAAGTCATTTATCTGCCATGAACAAACAGCTTGAAACAAAGTAATCCAGACATTATTTTAAATAGAACCAACACACAATGTATTCAATAACAATGGAGAACACAGCAATATTAATACAATAATAATGGAATGGCACCTTTAAGCAAAGACATGGCAGTGAATTGCGCACCTGTACAATGGCATCTATCAAACTCGAGATTTCTCAAGCTCTACACTCCCTTCTCTCAGAAATTCGTGCAGCGGATTATGTTAAAATAATGACAGCAGCTGTCTCTAACCGCGCATACAGTGGCACAGTACCCCATCAGTCCCCTGTTGGTGCCACTAAATCACCAATGAGGTTGGGGTCCCCTGAAAAGTCCTGCCCCCTGTGCACACAGACAGGCCGCCAAAACAATGCAATTCCTGAACCGAAAGTTCATGCTCAGTGCCAAGCAAATTGTCTCAGTACTCGATGAAGACCCTGTCGACTCAGTCAGATACCAGGAGTGCCTTGATGAAGAGTCTATTCCTCCTGGGTATCATGAGCCTGCTGAGCCGAACACCACCCGTGTCGTCCAAGTCAAGCAATCACCTTTTATTGCCACCTTTTATAAACACCACGATACACGTATCATTCTTGACAGTCGCACTACATGTAACATGATTTGACTGTCTGCAGCATGTTGCCTTGGAGCTCATGTGGCACCCAGCTCCCAGTCAGCCCACCAGGCTGATGGTTCCTCTCCCATGAAGGTGGTAGGGGAGACCTGCTGTGGTTCTAACAAATTCCAGTTTGAGGGCCTGGTTTTGGAGGACCAGGATGTGGACATACTTGCAGGCACCCCCTTCATGTTTTCGAACGACATTTCCATTCGTCCTGCTAAAAGACTAATTACCCTAGCTGATGGTGCACTCTTCTTCTATGGCTCTGCAGACACTGAGCTTTCTTAGAATGTGGTTCCCCACACCATTACACTGCGTGCCCCTCCCGTGGCAACTACCATATGGCCAGGGGATTTCTTTAAATTCCCCTGGCACTCCGTTAGATACAGCGTATGCCATAGAACCAAGCCGAGACACCCACATGGGCAGGGACGATGCCATAAATGACTCGCCCCACCCTGGGGTTATACCAAGCATCGCAGGGAGAATGCACATCCCAAAACTTTCAAGTAAGCCTCATGTGTTGAAGCATCACCAAAATTTCTGCCAAGTAGATTCGCTTTCAATGTCACCCATTCTGAGCCAAGTACCTCACACTCATACTGCTATACCTATAGTCCGTCACCTCCCAGTAAGACCTGCGAATGTTCAGCACTACAGCGGTGTTCAAGTAGACCCAGACAACCTACTCCCTCCTGGATTCAAGGATAAGTTTCACTCTGTGCTGGACCACTACGACAAAGTGTTCCACCCTGCTATCTCTGGCTACAAAGGGGCCGCTGGCTCATTTACTTTAGTTTTTATCAGTTTGTGGGTTTTTACTTTAGTTTTTATCAGTTTGTGGGTTTTTACTTTAGTTTGTAACAGTTTGTGGGTTTTTACTTTAGTTTTTTTATCAGTTTGTGGCTATTTTATTTAATTTTGATCAGTTTGTGGCTTTTTTGTTTTTATCAGTTTGTGGGTTTTTCTTACTTTAGTTTTTATCAGTTTGTGGGTTTTTTTACTTTATTTTTATGAGTGTGTGGCTTTTTACTTTAGTTTGATCAGTTTGGGGGTTATTTGTTTTTATCAGTTTGTGGGTTTTTCTTACTTTAGTTTTGATCGGTTTGTGGGTTTTTTACTTTAGTTTTGTCTAGTTTGTAGGTTTTTTTTACTTTAGTTTTGATCAGTTTGTGGGTTTCTTTCTTTAGTTTTGATATATTTTTTTTTTACTTTTACTTTTGATCAATTTGTAGGTTCTTACTTTAGTTTTGATCAGTTTGTGGTTTTTTTACTTCAGTTTTTTATTAGTTTTTGGGGTTTTACTTTAGTTTTTTTCAGTTTGTGGGTTTTTACTTCAGTTTTTATCATTTTGAGGGTGTTTTTCTTTAGTTTTGAAAAGTGTTTTTTTACTTTTACTTTTGATCAATTTGTAGGTTCTTATTTTGTGTTTTGTGTAGTTTTTGGGTTTTTAGTTTAGTTTGTATCAGTTTGTAGTTTTTTTACTTTAGTTTTGATCAGTTTGTAGGTTTTTTACTTTAGTTTTTATCAGTTTGTGGGTTTTTTCTTCAGTTTTTTATCAGTGTGTGGGGTTTTTTTTACGTTAGTTTTTATTAGTGTGTGGGTTTTTTCTTCAGTTTTTATCAGTGTGTGGGTTTTTTAACTTTAGTTTTTATCAGTGTGTGGGGTTTTTTTACTTTAGTTTTCATCAGTGTGTGGGTTTTTTTCACTTTAGTTTTTATCAGTGTGTGGGTTTTCTTTACTTTAGTTTTTATCAGTGTGTGGGGTTTATTTACTTTAGTTTTTATCAGTGTGTGGGTTTTTTCTTCAGTTTTTATCAGTGTGTGGGTTTTTTCTTCAGTTTTTATCAGTGTGTGGTTTTTTTTTACTTTAGTTTTTATCAGTGTGTGGGGTATTTTTTACTTTAGTTTTTATCAGTGTGTGGGTTTTTTTTACTTTAGTTTTTGTCAGTGTGTGGGGTATTTTTTACTTTAGTTTTTATCAGTGTGTGGGTTTTTTCTTCAGTTTTTATCAGTGTGTGGGTTTTGTTTACTTTAGTTTTTGTCAGTGTGTGGGGTATTTTTTACTTTAGTTTTTATCAGTGTGTGGGTTTTTTCTTCAGTTTTTATCAGTGTGTGGGGTATTTTTTACTTTAGTTTTTGTCAGTGTGTGGGGTATTTTTTACTTTAGTTTTTATCAGTGTGTGGGTTTTTTTTACTTTAGTTTTTTATCAGTGTGTGGGGTTTTTTTACTTTAGTTTTTATCAGTGTGTGGGTTTTTTTTAACTTTAGTTTTTATCAGTGTGTGGGTTTTTTCTTCAGTTTTTATCAGTGTGTGGGTTTTGTTTACTTTAGTTTTTATCAGTGTGTGGGTTTTTTTTACTTTAGTTTTTATCAGTGTGTGGGTTTTTTCTTCAGTTTTTATCAGTGTGTGGGTTTTTTTTACCTTAGTTTTTATCAGTGTGTGGGTTTTTTCTTCAGTTTTTATCAGTGTGTGGGTTTTGTTTACTTTAGTTTTTATCAGTGTGTGGGTTTTTTTACTTTAGTTTTTATCAGTGTGTGGGTTTTTTTTACTTTAGTTTTTATCAGTGTGTGGGTTTTTTTACTTTAGTTTTTATCAGTGTGTGGGTTTTTTCTTCAGTTTTTATCAGTGTGTGGGTTTTTTTTTACTTTAGTTTTTATCAGTGTGTGGGTTTTTTTTTACTTTAGTTTTTATCAGTGTGTGGGTTTTTTCTTCAGTTTTTATCAGTGTGTGGGTTTTTTCTTCAGTTTTTATCAGTGTGTGGGTTTTTTTTTACTTTAGTTTTTATCAGTGTGTGGTTTTTTTTTTACTTTAGTTTTTATCAGTGTGTGGGTTTTTTCTTCAGTTTTTATCAGTGTGTGGGTTTTTTCTTCAGTTTTTATCAGTGTGTGGGTTTTTTTTTACTTTAGTTTTTATCAGTGTGTGGGTTTTTTTTTACTTTAGTTTTTATCAGTGTGTGGGTTTTTTCTTCAGTTTTTATCAGTGTGTGGGTTTTTTCTTCAGTTTTTATCAGTGTGTGGGTTTTTTTTACTTTAGTTTTTATCAGTGTGTGAGTTTTTTTCTTCAGTTTTTATCAGTGTGTGGGTTTTGTTTACTTTAGTTTTTATCAGTGTGTGGGTTTTTTTTTACTTTAGTTTTTATCAGTGTGTGGGTTTTTTCTTCAGTTTTTATCAGTGTGTGGGTTTTTTCTTCAGTTTTTATCAGTGTGTGGGTTTTTTTTTACTTTAGTTTTTATCAGTGTGTGGGTTTTTTCTTCAGTTTTTATCAGTGTGTGGGTTTTTTTTTACTTTAGTTTTTATCAGTGTGTGGGTTTTTTCTTCAGTTTTTATCAGTGTGTGGGTTTTTTTTACTTTAGTTTTTATCAGTGTGTGGGTTTTTTCTTCAGTTTTTATCAGTGTGTGGGTTTTTTTTTACTTTAGTTTTTATCAGTGTGTGGGTTTTTTCTTCAGTTTTTATCAGTGTGTGGGTTTTTTTTACTTTAGTTTTTATCAGTGTGTGAGTTTTTTCTTCAGTTTTTATCAGTGTGTGGGTTTTGTTTACTTTAGTTTTTATCAGTGTGTGGGTTTTTTCTTCAGTTTTTATCAGTGTGTGGGTTTTGTTTACTTTAGTTTTTATCAGTGTGTGGGTTTTTTCTTCAGTTTTTATCAGTGTGTGGGTTTTTTTTTACTTTAGTTTTTATCAGTGTGTGGGTTTTTTTTTACTTTAGTTTTTATCAGTGTGTGGGTTTTTTTTACTTTAGTTTTTATCAGTGTGTGAGTTTTTTCTTCAGTTTTTATCAGTGTGTGGGTTTTTTTTTACTTTAGTTTTTATCAGTGTGTGAGTTTTTTCTTCAGTTTTTATCAGTGTGTGGGTTTTTTTTTACTTTAGTTTTTATCAGTGTGTGGGTTTTTTCTTCAGTTTTTATCAGTGTGTGGGTTTTTTCTTCAGTTTTTATCAGTGTGTGGGTTTTTTTTTTACTTCAGTTTTTATCAGTGTGTGGGTTTTTTCTTCAGTTTTTATCAGTGTGTGGGTTTTTTTTTTACTTCAGTTTTTATCAGTGTGTGGGTTTTTTACTTTAGTTTTTATCAGTGTGTGGGTTTTTTTTTACTTTAGTTTTTATCAGTGTGTGGGTTTTTTCTTCAGCCACAGGTGGGACACTAACCGCCAACCCTTCGATCAATGGACGACGTGCTCTACCAACTGAACCACAGCCGCCTATTTAATAACAAAGACAGAGTCTTTGTTGATGAGTAAATGTTATAGTGAGAACAGATCTGATAACACGTGTCCAGGTTCGAGACAAAACTGCTTAAATAAATGCAGATCAGCAGCGACTGGCAGAAAGGTCACCTCATTATCTTCTATAATATTGAGATAAAAGCCTCATTTTTAACATAACTGATATAAAAAAAAACAGGAAAGTGATGATAAAACAAAAAAAGAACATTTTGTTCTGGACCAAAAAAAGTATAAATAATGAATGATATTCCTTTAATTTAAAATAAAGTCTGTGTTGAAATGTACAAAATATTTTTGTCTGAATTATTCATATTATGTACCCCTCCTTTACTCACCCCACCTGTTCATCGTACTTCTGTGCTTTAGTTCACTGTTTCACATATAACCTGACCTTTAACCCCCCCCCCACTTCACAGTGTGGAGTACACCCCCAGTTTCAACCCCATCGCCCTTAAAGACTCTGCCCTGTCGACCCATAAACCCATTGAGGTGAGGGGCCCCGGGGGCAAGGCCACCATTGTTCACGCCCAGTACAACACCCCCATCAGCATGTACTCGCAGGATGCCATCATGGACGCCATTGCAGGACAGTCACAGGCCAAAGGTCACGACAGGTGAGACCACACCCCCTCAAAAAAACTAAACACTGTCCACAGCTGCATGTACAGAATATGTTCATCCGGGTGAGACCACACCTCCGCCCACCACAGGCAACAGCAGCTAGCTTTAGCTGTTAGCTACCGCTGTTTGTGTAGTTTCCGCCTTTTGTCTTTCACCCACTTTCCTGTGTTCATTCCATCCAACCCCACCCTCCAACTCCACCTGTGCTGCTCCACCCACTCTCCAACTCCACCTGTGCTGCTCCACCCACTCTCCAACTCCATCTTTGTTGCTCTGCCCAACCATCCTGTGACCTCAGTGAGGAGGCGGGGTCTCCTTTGGCGTAAGTAGACATGCTCCTCCTACTCTGTCCTGCCTCATACGTTCATCTGCTCCACCAAATAATTTTTATTTGTTCTGTTACCAGATTGTTGTTGCTAAAATTATTATTATTATTAGTTATATTTATATCACTAATATTTCTTGAAATAAGCTGTTTTTGCTTAACTCAATTTTGCTGAATAACTGATTTCTTTCATGATTTAAGATTAGATTAGGTTTTCTTCCAGATTTATTTACTTTAATTTAAATGGTAAATGTTCTGCTCTTATATAGTTCTTTTCCACCTTCATGGTTCAAAGCTCTTTACATTAGCTTCACATTCACCCATTCACACATACACTCATACACCAGTAGGTTTCTAAGGTCAAAGGTCAGTTCTACTGGGGGCCTAAGTCAGGGTTATGTGGACAGCCAGAGCTGGGACGCAAACCACCAATCTCTTGGTCATTGGACGACCCACTCTACCAACTGAGCCACAGCCTAATTTAAGAATTAGTTTTTACTTTTTCAAGTAAAAAAAAACATCTGCCAATGACACAATGGCCTTGGTTTCATTAGGTAATCAGATTAAATAATCAGATTAGGTAATCAAGTTAATCATATTAGTTAATCAGGTTAGGTACTTGGATGAGTTAATCAGATTAGGTAAAAACATTAGGTAATCAGATTAATCAGATTAGTTCCAGATCTATTGTCTATAAATCAGTTTTTCAGATTTAAAAGTTTATTTTTTTAATTCTAATTAGATATTTGGACTAAAAATGAAAAAAAAAAACACTTGGTCAGATTTAGATTTTTTTAGTGTTTTATAATATTTATTTATTTATAATATATTATTATTTATTTATATATATATATATATATATATATATATATATATATATATATATATACATTTTAGTCTGAAAAGGTTTGACAGTAGATTTTTTAATAATAGCTGGGTGAGTTAGGGTCAAAGGTAAGAGTCAAAGTTTAGGGTTAGGAGTAAAAGTACCAAAATTAAATAAACACATCAATAAATAATGAAATATGTCAATTAATTAAAATGTTAATTGAATAGATAAATGTGTTTTTAAATCATTAAAATACTAATTCATTTGAGATAAAATCATTATTATTAATTATTTCCTGGTTGTTGTGTTGCAATGGTCCATTATTTCATCTGTCAACCTGTGGGCGGGGCTAAGGTGAATCTAGTCCAATTCAGTGGGTGGGGCCAGAGTCTACATTTTTATTAGTTGGCAATAAAATGTATTTTCCTATTCCAATCAAAGGTTAAAGGTCACCCAGACGTTAAAGGTCACTCACAGGTTAAAGGTGAGTTCACATCAAGCCCTTAATTTATTTATCGACAAGATTGAAAAATAAAATTAATCAATGATCTACTGAAATACAAGAACCAGGAAATAATTGCTTCATTAGTGAAGTGAGAAAATGATTTGGTATTTTAATGGATTAATGACATATTTAATAACACATGATTAAATGATTAAAGATGTCATTAATTAATTAGAATTTGAATTAAATAGATGAATGTACTTATTTAATTAAGTCACTTTTGGTCGTTGATAGTTTGTGTAAAAACGTCAGCGTGGATGTTAAACCCTAACCCTAAACCCTGTCCTGTTTCCACCAGTGGGGCTTTACCAGTTAAAGAACCTGTAGTGGACTGTGCATCTCCAGTGTACCAGGCCGTCATCAGACCAGGCGAAACCCCCCAGGACATGTCTGAGTGGGCACGCCGCGCTGCTAACCTGCAGTCCAAGAGTTTCAGGATCCTGGCCCACATCACCGGCACCGAATACCGTCAGTATCACATATACTGTCATTATATGTATATATATATATATATATATATATAATATATAGTAAAGTACATAAGTATATTAGTATATAGTATATTGGTATATTGTATATAATACATAATTCAATTCAATTCAATTTTATTTATAAAGCCCTAAATCACAACAAAGTCGTCTCAGAGGGCTTTACAAAAACACAATCAGCTACAGAAACCTCCCCCTGTCCTTAGACCCTCCCCCTGTCCTTAGACCCTCCCCCTGTCCTTAGACCCTCCCCCTGTCCTTAGACCCTCCTTCTCAGCAGAAAAAACTTCCAAACCCAGTGGAAAAAAGAAGAAATCTTGAGGAGAACCACATTGAAGGACAGATCCACTCCCATGGACGGACAGACTATAGATGAACGTCCATTTATAAATGCAGGAGGGGGGGCTGGACCAGACAGGCAGGGGCGGGGGTCCGGGGTCACAGGTTGGCAGAGGCGAGACACTGCAGATCCTGTCGTCCATGGCCCCCACGCAGACACTGTCAGGAGAGCCACCACTCCCCCCAGGGGGGGAGGGGGTAAAGGGGACACCAGGTGACTAGTCATGAACAGACTTGGTATGAAAGATATGTTATAAAAATGACAGAAACAGGTGTGAGAGAGAGAAAGAGAAGAAAGAACTCAGTGTCTGTACTTCCCCCAGCATTCTAACTCCTAGGGCAGCCTAGACTGAACTGTGACTCATACATCATGTATACATGATATATGAGTCACATCATTTTTAACTAACCTGACCATAGTCTTTCTCAAACACGAATGTTTTAAGCCTAATTTTAAATGTAGAGACTGTTTCTGCGTCTTTTATATTAAAGGGAAGATGATTCCATAAGACAGTAACCATGGTAACTAAAGGCTCTAGCTCCATCAGACAGTAACCATGGTAACTAAAGGCTCTAGCTCCATCAGACAGTAACCATGGTAACTAAAGGCTCTAGCTCCATCAGACAGTAACCATGGTAACTAAAGGCTCTAGCTCCTACTGTACTTTTAGAAACTCTAGGAACTTTCAATAAACCTGCATTCTGAGAACGAAGGGTTCTATTGGGTTGGTACGGAACCAGATCATCTTTAAGATAAGAGGGGCCCATACTATTAATGGTTTTCTGTAACAGACTTCGGGGAACCCAAGCGCAAAACAGGAGGCGTGCGTAAAAGTCCAAACAACTATTTATTGACACACAGAGTAATGTCACAAAACAGATAAGTGAGGACGAGTCCCCTTTAAAGTCTCTCAGCGATGGGCTGTACTTATCCCAGTCGGGCACAGATGTTCTCCACAGCTCAGAAGGGGAAACTGGTCTCTGGTCGGATCCGGTCCAAGGTCGGGGCTGGCGGCGGTTCTCGTAGTCGGGGTTCGGTCCAGGGTCGGGGCAGGCGGCAGGTATCAGGGTCAGAATCAGCTCCAGGATCAGGGCAGGCGGCGAGAGACTTAACTGGTTCCAGATCAGGTTCAACAACAGACAGGGATAACAGGCAGAAAACGGAGGTCGGACAGAAACGGGACTGGTACACGGGGAAAACAGATTTGCTGGAGAATCAGAGCACTGGTCATGATAATCTGGCAAAGACTGAGGTCTGAATGCAGACTATATACTCCTCACCTGATGAGTTCAGCTGCCCTCACCAGGTGAGTTGCATCTATTAATTAGCCAGACAGACTGAACAGGGTGAAAGGTGACAGGCAGGAACACAAAACAGAAACACAGAACAGAGAAAACACACAGACAGAGGAAAACAGAAACTACAAGGTACAGGACATGACAGTTTTATATGTAAGGAGGAGGATTTTAAATTTAATTCTACACTCAACTGGTAGCCAATGAAGGGTTTGGAGCACAGGGGTGATAGGGTTAGGGGTCAGGGGTCAGGGTTTGGAGCACAGGGGTGATAGGGTTAGGGGTCAGGGGTCAGGGTTTGGAGCACAGGGGTGATGTGTTCTCTTCTATTTGATCCTGTTAATAATCTTGCTGCTGCATTTTGAACCAGTTGAAGCTTTTTAGGGAATATTTAGGACACGCTACAAGTAAGGAGTTACAATAATCTAATCGTGATGTAACAAATGCATGAATTAATTTTTCTGCAGTCGTTTTAGACAGAATATTCCTAATTTTGGCTAATGTTGCGCAGGTGAAAGAAGGCTGTTCTGCATGTTTGGTTAATGTGCCCTGACCTCTGACCCCTGACCCTTTGAATGAAAGATGTGGATCAAATAAAACTCCTAAATTTTTAACTGTGTCACTGGGTGTTCCACTTAAGTTGTCTACAGTAACTATGTGGTCAGTTAGGGAGTCTGTGGCATTTTTAGGACCAATTATAACGACTTCAGTTTTTTCAGGGTTCAATAAAAGATAATTGTCACTCATCCAAGTCTTTATGTCTTGGACACATGTACTTAGTTTATCTATTTGTCTGGTCTGATCAGGTTTAATCGATAAATATAGCTGTGTGTCATCTGCATAACAATGAAAATTAATGCCATGATTTGTAATGATGTTACCTAAAGGGAGCATATATAGTGTAAACAAAATAGGCCCAAGGACTGACCCTTGGGGCACGCCATAATTAACTCTGGAGGACTGCGATGATTGTTGATTAACGTGAACAAATTGGTAGCGATTAGATAAATATGATTTAAAGCAGCAGAGGGCTGCTCCTCTAATACCTATATCACATTCTAATCTGTGCACTAAGATACTGTGGTCAATGGTGTCAAAGGCTGCACTAAGGTCTAATAACACCAGGACCCATATTAATCCCATGTCAGCGGCTAATAATAAGTCATTAGTAACTTTAACTAACGCTGTTTCAGTGCTATGATGGGCACGAAAGCCAGACTGAAACTGTTCAAATAAACTATTATCCTGCAGGAATTGGCACAGCTGTTTAACTATTACTCGTTCTAAAACCTTTGACAGGAAGGGCAAATTGGATATAGACCTAGAATTGTCTAGAATGTCAGGATCTAGGGTAGGCTTTTTCAGAATTGGTTTAATAACAGCATATTTAAATGACTGTGGCACATATCCAGTAATTAATGAAGTGTTAATTATATTTAGGACAGTGTTAATAATTAGGGGCAGAATCTGTTTAAAGAGTTTAGTTGTAATTGGATCTAAGAGGCAGGTGATGATTTGGAAGACATGATAATAGATATGACATCAGTTTGGTCTACAGTGGTGAAATTATTTAGTGTTACAGAGGGATTTATAAAAAGGCCTAGGTTTGAAACCACTGCTTTTTATGATCTAATATTTGTGTCACAATTCAGACACAAAGGCTCAGGTGCAGACACAAAACCAGCGGATAAGAGTTAGGTAAAATTATTTATTTCTTTTAGAAAAACACAAAAGAAGCCTAGAGTAAGGGTACAGTAAATCTCCCAGAACACAAAACCAAAATACAGAATACAAACTTAAAGAGCAGCAAAAGTGCTGAGACTACCAGAATAAACAGAACTAAGGACGCAGCAACAACTAGACACAGAGTGCTGGAATAATTTTTACCAAAAGAAAATCAGGATTTAAACCAGCAAACCAAAACCACCAAAACTGCTATCAATACACAAAACTAAGATTAACCACAAAAAACAAAACACTGAGTACTTAACCAACTGGGACGCAAAGATCAAAATTTTCAAGCAGGGCATCAGAGGAGAGGGGAGCTGAGCAGAGTAGTGGGTAGGACAAGGATTTCTGTTATAGGTTTCAGGTGGATTTCCAACAGGAGTGGTTTACGGTCCGGTGTCGAGTTGTGGAATGAGTCTCTTTAAGTACTGAGCCAATCAAGGCCAAACCCACCTCAGCTGAAGTGACAAGGAATCTCTTCCACCTGTTCACAGACCCAAGAAAAACAAAAAGAAAAAGCAAGGAACGGAGTCTGCCACTAGGTCGAGCCAGAGGGCATGACAGTTTGGGAAAAATGTGTCTATTTTGTCTCTAATAGTTGATATTTTATTGTTAAAGAACTGCAGGAAATCATCAGAATGGAGCGTGGATGGAATAACTGGTTCCACGGAGGTGTGTCTGTTTGTCAGTCTGGCTACAGTACTGAACAGGAATCTAGGATTATTCTGGTTTTCTTCTATTATGGATGAGTAATATCTAGTTTTGTCTGTACGCAAAGATGGATTATACTTTAGTCACATATTTTTACAGCCATTGAAAGAATGTTGTGAATTGGATCGCCTCCATTGCCTCTAATTTAGGTGTTGTTTGTTTAATGGAGCGAGTGTCAGCGTTGTACCATGGGGAGGTTCATCTAACCTTAGTAGTTTTTAACTTGAGGGGGGCAACTACATCTAACGTAGTTTGTAATGTGAGCATGGTACTATCGACTAACTCATCACTTATACTGGGACTAAATGTGTCCTTTACATAATCACATGACATAGACACAAATAGTGACTGAATTAACTCTTTGTACTTTGAGACAGCATGGTCACATAGTATCCTTTTCATTTGTGTTTTAATCACTGAGGTAGAAATATCCTCAAGCATAAACTGAAAGCTCATTAAAAAGTGATCTGAGAGTATGGGATTATGGGTAAAAACAACCAGGTCACTCATTTCAACAGCAAATGTTCAGATCAGATGGAGGGACATAAACTAGGACAAAAAGGACTGGTTTTTGGTTTCTGCAGTTGGGGAAAGTAATGGATAAAAGTAGACTTTCAAAGGAGTGGTAAGTGGGATTAATTTTAGGATTAATTTTAGGGCTAAGACCTAAACTGGAGTGAGATATTACTGCCACTCCTCCACCACCACCACTGGTTCTGGCTGTGTGATAGTTCACCTGGATTCATTTAATGGGACATATTCATCCTGCTGAAGCCAGGTTTGAGTCACAGCTAAAATATCAATCTATTGATCACTAATTAGATCATTGATTCATAGAGATTTGGGAGAAATTGACCTAATATTGATCAGTCCACATTGGATAAAATTGTTAGATGTTCTTTTAATCTGATTATTACTTAAAACTATTTTTATTAAATTGTTTGATCTCACTCCTGTAGGTTTAATAATATTAGGTTTATTATTAACTACACAGTGTTTATTATTAACTACACAGTGTTTATTATTAACTACACAGTGTTTATTATTAACTACACAGTGTTTATTATTAACTACACAGTGTTTATTATTAACTCCACAGTGTTTATTATTAACTACACAGTGTTTATTATTAACTACACAGTGTTTATTATTAACTACACAGTGTTTATTATTAACTCCACAGTGTTTATTATTAAAAACAGTGTTTATTATTAACTACACAGTGTTTATTATTAACTACACAGTGTTTATTATTAACTACACAGTGTTTATTATTAAAAACAGTGTTTATTATTAACTACACAGTGTTTATTATTAACTACACAGTGTTTATTATTAACTACACAGTGTTTATTATTAACTACACAGTGTTTATTATTAACTACACAGTGTTTATTATTAACTACACAGTGTTTATTATTAACTACACAGTGTTTATTATTAACTACACAGTGTTTATTATTAACTACACAGGGGATAGACACAGTTTTTCTATTATTTACTACATGCTGGGTTTGTGACAGCTCAGAGTGAAGTTGATGATGCACACAGAAGTGTTTTACTCTATGACTCTGCGCCTTGGCCCACACTCTGAATTGTCATATTGACAGGTTAAATTTAGCAGCCACATTTTGTGCTCAGAGAGAGGCACCTTCCCCAGTGGGATGTATGCTATCTCTGCCAATGAGCCCAGGCTTTCCCCAGAACGTACGCCACTTATCTATGAAAACTACATGGTTTTCTGAGCACCATCTAGACAACCAGCGGTTAAATGATGACAACCTAGAGTACATCTCATCACTGGACAAATTAGGCAGGGGTCCAGAGAACGCTACGGTGTTACACATTGACTTAGCAAGTTTACACACCGATGCTACGTTCAGTTTAAGAATCTCTGATTGTTTCCGTCGGACATCGTTACCACCAGCGTGGGTGGGCATATATATAAGTATATAGCATATAAGTATATAGTATATGAAATATAAGTATATAGTATATAATATATTGTATATAAGTGTATAGTATAGAAGTATATAGTAAATAGATATATAGTATATAGGTATATAGTACATAAATTTCTAATATATATATATATATATATATATATATATATATACTATATATTATATAAATATATAGTATATAGGTATATAGTATATGGGTATATAGTATATAGTATACAGTATATAGTATTACACACTATGACGGTCTGAGCTGGACTTAATTTAACAATGGCTTTGTTTGCTTTTCCTACAGTTCAAGATCCAGATGAGGAAGCTCTGCAGAAGTCCAGGTAGGACCCAAACCTGAACCTTTGACCCTTAACCCTAAAGATCAGAGCACAGAAGGTTGGAAAGAATGAAAAATAAAGGTTCTAACAAAAAAGATTCAAAATAATAAAGAATAAAAAGAGAATTGACTTTAAAGCATCAGTAAAATATTATAGATAAGTTTTAGTTTGATTCTTTTATAACACTTTGACCTTTAATAATAATAATAATGGATTACATTTCTATAGCGCTTTTCAAGGCACCCAAAGCACTTTACATTATTGATCCATTATTCATTCACTCTCACATGTTCCCTCTGGTGGTGGTAAACTACATATGTAGTCACAGTTGCCCTGGGGCAGAATGACAGAAGCGTGGCTACGGCCCCTCTGACCACCACCCAACATTCATACTCATTCATACACCAGTGTGAGTGACACTGGAGGCAAGGAGGGTAAAGTGTCTTGCCCAAGGACACAACGGACTGACTAGGACAGAACGGGAATCGAACCGCCAACCCTTCGGTCAATGGACGACCCACTCTCCCAACTGAGCCATGGCCGTCCCTGTAACAGGCTTAGATGTTATTTCCACCTGGGGCATCAGGGACATGTCCCCAACACTTTGTCTGGTCTCCAGCACTTAAAAAAGCCCGACCGTTCAGTCTGGGAAGTTCTGGTGCAGAACTAGTACTGGTGATCTGAAAACTAAACTTCAAAATAAATCATTGATCAATAATCATTATTCTAGAGGTCTTCAGTGTAAATCTGTGATCTATCTTTATATTTCTAGGCCTCTTCACAGTAAAACTATGATCTATCTTCATTATTCTAGAGCTCTTCAGTGTAAATATGTGATCTACCTGCCTATTTCTAGATCTCTTTACAGTTAATATATGATCTGTCCTAATTTTTCTAGTGTTCTTCAGTAAAAACCTGTGATCTACCCTCATATTTGTAGAGCTTTTCACAGTAAATCTGTGATATGTGACCCGCCACCACCAAACCAGGCATAAGTGGCACTGAGCCGTTCAGAGCTACAGCCAAATTTAGGCTGGAAGGTGATTTGTTATTAGTGTTTACACCTTATCAAAAAACGGTACCTTAACACCTCTATGTTCACTTCCTGTGGTCATTACATTGAAATCCAATCAATAAAGGTGTTTATTGAGTCAATTATTTAAGCGGTGACAAAAGTTCAGGTATTACTGAGCAAAGACAAAGACGACTTCCACCTCTTTTCGCCGAACAAAACGATCTCCGTTCCGTGGGTAAACACCCAAGTGTTTGGTACGAGGTAAAAGCTTATATTGAATGTTCTGTCCAATGGTGTAAGCCAAATGATTATAATACGTCACACTTCTGTCCTATTATTATAATATATAAAACTTCTGTGACATGTCCATCAGAGTGTCCTTTAACATCTGTCAACAATTTGTGTCAATCGGATACAAATTATTATGCGTTGCTAAGGACTTCCTACCCCAAAACAGTCCAAAACTTTAACGGACAATATCTAAAAATATGCAAATTGTAAAATATGTCCAAATGTGGATATTAAAATGACCATAACTTTGGTTCTACTTGTGATAGAAACATCATTTTTTCACCATCTTAAACCTTAGTTTCCACTCTACCAAGATACACACATAACTCTGTTTGGATTTACACACACTTATGCCTGCTTTACTGGTGGGGGGTCACATATATCCAAATTTTTCTAGAACTCTTCACAGTAAATCTTTGATATATCCTCATTATTCTAGAGCTCTTCAGTGTAAATATGTGATTTATCCTAATTATTCTGGAGCTCTTCAGTGTAAATCTGTGATCTATCCTCATATTTCTAGAGGTCCTCACAGTAAATCAGTGATATATCCTAATTATTCTAGAGCTCTGCACAGTAAATCTGTGATATATAAAAAAAAATTTCTAGAACACTTTTCATTAAATCTATGATCTATCATCATTATTCTAGAGCTTTTTCAGTGAAGGTCTGTGACCTATCTTCATATTTCTAGAGCTCTTCATAGCAAATCTGTGATATATCCTCATTATTCTAAAGCTCTTCAGTGTAAGTCTGTGATCTACCCTCATATTTGTTTTGATTTTTGAACTGCCCCTGAATGCATTGTGAGAGACTCCGCAGCAGAGACATCACGGCGTCACATCCAGTGAGTGTATTGTTTCCTCTCTAACTCTGCTAGCCTAGCTTCCCTTAGCATGGCTAGTTGTTGTTCAGTATTTTCTGCTCAGTGTGTTGTATGTACAGTGAGTCCCTGCCTCCTTTACTGAGGATAGAAGTAGCTGTTGGAAGTGTAGTTTAGTGTCAGGGTTGGAGGCCAGGGTTTCTGACTTAGAAGCACGGCTCTGCAGCTTGGAGGCTAATGCTAGGCCTAGCTATAGTGAGGTAGCTGCAGGAACTGCAGGCTGTGCTAATAGCCGTAGGAATGCTAGCGTGGCTAGTCCCCCAGCCAGTCCCGTACAACCGTGAGAGTCCAGCAGATACTCCTTTCATTGGCAGTTCTATTCTGAGACGTGACGCCCCCAGCGGTGTCTGTCAGGTGTTCTCCAGGGGCCAGAGTCGGTGACATCGAACAAAATCTTAGGCTTTTACAGCAGAGCAGGGCTAGCTTCTGCCGTATCGTGATCCACGCTGGTGGTAACAATGTCCGATTGAAACAATCAGAGAACCTATAGGAGTGAGATAAAAAAAATTAATAAAAATAATTCTAGGTAATAATCAGATTAAAAGAAAACCTAACAATTGTATCCAATGTGGACTGATCAAAAACCAGTCCTTTTTGTCCTAGTTTATGTCCCTCCTGGTCCTTATTCACAGTTTGGATCTCATCAGTCTCTGACTTTCTATCCAGTGTAGTGTTGAACTGGGATAGGATTAGAATAGTTGGTGATTTGAACATACATGTTGATAACAACACTGACTCTCTTAGTAATGCATTTAGTGACCTACTAGACGGATTAGGCTTTATCCAAAATGTTCATAAACCAACCCACATTCACAGACACACCCTCCATCTGATCTGAACATTTGCTGTTGAAATTAATGACCTGGTTGTTTTTACCCATAATCCCATACTCTCAGATCACTTTTTAATGACCTTCCAGGTTTTGAGGATATTTCCACCTCAGTGATTAAAACACAAATGAAAAGGATACTATGTGACCGTGCTGTCTCAAAGTACAAAGAGTTAATTCAGTCACTATTTGTGTCTATGTCATGTGATTATGTAAAGGACACATTTAGTCCCAGTATAAGTGATGAGTTAGTCGATAGTACCATGCTCACACTACAAACTACGTTAGATATAGTTGCCCCCCTTAAGTTAAAAACTACTAAGGTTAGATGAACCTCCCCATGGTACAACGCTGACACTCGCTCCATTAAACAAACAACACCTAAATTAGAGGCAATGGCGCCGATCCAATTCACAACATTCTTTCAATGGCTGTAAAAATATGTGACTAAAGTATAATCAAGCTTTGCGTACAGCCAAAACTAGATATTACTCATCCATAAGGCAGTATGACAGGAGCTGCATTGTCTTGGCCTGACTGGTTTGATGTGTTTCTAAGCTTGATCAAAACTCCGGTTGGAGTCAGTCATTTTTATCAGCTTGACCCAGCTGTTGTCCGCGACAATGGGTACATGCAGGATCATTTTCCTCCTGCTCTGCTGCAACAATAACTTTTGGGCACCATGTAATTTACTCAGTTGTTAATCGTGCATTCATGTCGCCACCAAAATCAAGGAAAGCGAGGCACTGAAACAATTGTCCTACCTGGTCTTCATGTTACTCCTAGCTGGAGTTATACGCCTTAACCCTGGGCGTTCGTCAGGGGATTTACCTTCTTCGGATGAAGCGGCACGGAATATACAATTGAAGCCAACTAAACCGGTAGGACCTTGCAATATTCTCAATCTGAAGTTGCATCAAAGACGTGACTGACTCTATCCAAACTGTAAATCATGCGAGGATCCTTTGGAATCCTAGCGCTAAACCAACAGGACTTTTGGGAGGGCATCTGAATGTCCGGAGTATCATATCCAAGAGTGATGAAATTTCCAAACTTTTGTCAGACTTGAATCTGGATTTTTTAGGCCTATCTGAAACCTGGTTAATGTCGAAAGAATAGACAGACTGGAAGTACTGGTGGCATATTACTATACAGTAAGGACAGCCTTCAAAGCACTCGATATGAGCTGGCTGTGATTTTTGATTGCATCGCTGTATCTGTCTCGTTTTCGGAGAAAATTACATTTATAATTGTCTGTCTCTGTCAAACCAACAGCATCAAGCAATTCCTTCTATGATGAATTTAAATCACTTGTATCTGATCTTGAAATCACTGGGAAGGAATTTATTATACTTTGTGATTTTAATATAAACTGGTAATAATAATAATAATAATAATAATAATAATAATAATAATAATAATAATAATAATAATAATAATAATAATAATAATAATCCGGTACAATGTAGCAAGAAAAAAACTATATAACAAAGACAACACAAAACAATCTAAAATACAATAAATAACAAGGTATGTGACAGGACTGTAGCAAGAAAAAAAAATAGAAATACTAAAAAGAAGGAGAGACCATGTGGAGCAGGTAGGAAGGGTATGTAAGTCCAAAGAGATGTGTTTTGACTTTGGATTTGAAGATGGACGGGGTCGGGGATGCTGAAGTTTCTGGTCCACATAGTGCAAAGACAGGCAGTGGGAACTGTGAGGTGGAGAGAGGATGAGGAACTTAGGGCCATTTACAGAAGGTCAGAGAGATAGGAAGGGGCGAGGTTATGGATGGACTTATAGGTGTATAGAAGGATGTTGTCGGTGATTGGTTGATTAACCGGGAGCCAGTGGAGCTGTTGAAGGACAGGAGTGATATGGTGAGAAGACGGTGTTCTGGTGATGATCCGGGCGGCAGAGTTCTGAACCAGCTGAAGTTTGTGGAGGGACTTTAGGGGAGGCCAAAGAGGAATGAATTACAGTAATCTAAACGGGAAGGTACGAGACTATGGACGAGGATGGTGGTGGTTTGGGGGGGTGAGCGAGGTGCGGAGACGACTCATGGAGCACCGGTGGAAATAAGCAGACCAGGTGATGTTAATAATGTGGGATTGAAAAGATAGTGTAGTGTCGAGGATGACACCCAGACTCTTAACCTGAGGGGAGGGGGAAACTAAGGAGCTGTCGATGGAAAGAGAAAAGCAGTCAACTTTGGAGAGGGTGGGTTTGGTGCCAATAAGTCAAATTTCAGTATTATTGTTGTTTAATTTCAAGAAGTTAGAGGTGAACCATGATTTTATTTTGGAAAGACAGGAGGAGAGTGAGGGGGGAGGGAGTGTGGAGTTGGGTTTGCAGGAAAGATAGAGCTGGGTGTCATCTGCGAAACAGTGAAAATTGATGTTAAATGTGTGGAAGATATGGCCAAGAGGGAGGAGGTATGTAATGAAGAGGAGGGGCCCCAGGACAGAGCCCTGGTGCACACCTGTAATGACTGGGGAGGGGACGGAGGAGAACTGAACAAACTGGGTGAGGTCAGACAGATATGAATGGAACCAACTGAGGGGAGTGTGGGTGAGAAATGGTGTCAAAAACTGCACTGAGGTCAAAGAGGATGAGAATGGAAAGAGAACCAGTGTCAGCTGCAGTGACGTGATCGTTGGTGATTTTAATGAGTACTGTTTCAGTGCTGTGACAGGAACGGAAGCCAGATTGGAACGGTTCAAATAAATTATTAAGGGTAAGATGTGCATGAAGTTGGGAGGAAACTATTTTTTCTAGCAAATCAAACAGAAAAAAGCTTAAAGCTATTACTAGCAAACATAATGTATCCCAAATGATCAACGGGCCGAGTAGAATTACACGCTGTTCAAATACACAGATTGATCTGATATTTTGTAATCGACCAGAGAGAATCACTACATCATATAACTATGTCACTGGTGTTTCAGACTTAGTGTTGGTGTGTTGAAGCTAACAAAGAAAAGGTTTATCTACAAATATGATGAGAAAAAGATATCCTATAGAATACCAAATAACATGCATTTGTTTGAGGAACAATTAAAACGATTAGATTGGACAGATTTTAGAAATAATGTCGGACCTCTAAATGATAAGTGTACGCTTTCTTTAAACATTATTGGAGGTGTGAAAGCTAAATTCATCAGGAAATGTACACATGGACGTAAACAATTCAATTTACGCTGGTTAAATGATGAGTTTTGGAGCTTTATGAGGAAAAGGGATCATTCACTTAAAACTGCTATAAAAAGTAAATAAGACAGAGATTAAAGATATTTAAAGGATTAAGGAATAAAGTAATAAGCATGCTCCGTAAATCCAAAACAAACTATTTTATTGATCTTATTAAACAGGCAAGAGGCAATGGCCAACAAATATGGAAACACCTGAACACAATGTCAGGGAAACAAACAAAAGGAAACCAGCCCATTGAGTTAAACATTAATGGAAATGCTTTAAGACATGACTGCGAAGTTGCACTGGCTTTAAATTCCTTTTTTAAGGAGTCTGTGGAACAGTTAGCAACAACTTTTGGTCATAGGAATGTAGACTTCCCATTTAACTATGCATGCCCAGTGTTTAATGTCCAAGAAATAAATGAAGAAAATATAAACAAAATTTTAACTAATTACAAAGGTTCTAAGGCCTAAAACGTATATGTCTTTGACTCCTCCTTGTTTAAAAATCATGCACTTGCTCTGTGCAAACCCATTGGTAAATATGTCAATAATGAGAATCTGTTCCCTGATGCTTGGAAAAAAGCTGTGATATCACCTATTTTCAAAGGTGGGGAGGTTTCAGACGTGGGAAATGAGAGGCCCATAAGTATACACCTTATTATCTCTAAGGTAGTCGAGAGCCGAGAGCAACAACTAACTTCCCATCTTAATGCCATGTTCCATTACATGCAATGCAATTTGGTTTCAGAGCCAGTCACTCGACAGACACTGCCCTCTGCTCCCTTGTGGAAGAAGTAAAATCCAGGATAGACAAAGGTGGAGTAGGTGGAGCAGTTTTTCTACATTTAAAAAAGGCATTTGACAGTGAACCACAGTGTTGTGGTGTCTAAGCTGTCCTCACATAACATCTCACCTGACATGATTAAATGGTTTACATCATACCTATCAAGAAGGAAGAACTGCACAAGAACAAATGATTCACTCTGCTGAAAATGTCTGTTCAATAGGGGTGCCTCAGGGTTCAATCCTAGGCCCTCTATTGTTCAGTATATATAGAAATGACCTTCCCTTAGTCTGCCCTGATGTCAACACCCACATTTATGCTGATGACACACTGATATATGTCCATGCAAGAATAAAACAACAAGTGGCAGACAAACTTAATGTAGCACTGAACAAAATAGTTGAGTGGCTACATGAGTGTTGTCTGACACTGAAGATGTCCAAAACTGTCTGTATGAACACGACTCAAGACCCTAACATGTTTGTTAAAGGAGTAAAGCTCAATGTAGTTGAAGATTTAAAATATGTAGGAGTCATTGTTGACTCACATTTAACTTTTAAAAAACATATTAAAAAGGTAAATGGTTGAGTTAAAAGGAATGAGATGAGCACAGAGGAGCCACACTTTATCTACATGTCATGATGTTAACTCACACCTCATACTGTTTGACCACTTGGTCTCAAGCAAATGCAACTAATATGACACTAATACACACATCTTATAGACAAGTTTTTGACCCGTTTCCGCTTTACTTCCTGATTATGCTCTTCACTTCCTTTCTTGACTTTACTAGTTAACTCTGATATAAACGCAGTAATTCAGTTAGAAAAATGATGGACATCTACCAGAGGAAAAGTGGTTGTGGACCAACGTGTGCTGTCGTTGGTTGTAAAAACTGAAGAAAACATCTGAACGAGTGGTTAGAAAGAGAGTGTTTTAACCACAAACACACAATGTTCATGTCTCCATTGGTTTCATTTTTCACAAGCCTCTGAATCACGGCCATTGAATTTAAAGTCTCCACCCTGCAGTGTTTTTGTGTGTTCCCATCACTGGACAAAAGACCAACTAATGATAACGTGTAGAGTTATTTTTAGGACACACTGTCTTTACACCCAGAGGACTATTATCTCCACAAAGACACTTAAACTTCAATCTGATGCTAAGTTCATCAACTTTTGATTTTAATTTGATTCATTCGATTTATTTGAACATAACAAAAACAATGATAATAATGAAAAAGAAAACATACATTGAAAAAACAACCAAGCATGTTCAAAAGGAGTGGGTGGAAGTTAACACTTATATAATCAAACCCCTTCTTACTGTATCAACTTTTCTAACAAAATCCCCTTCCTCCAAAAGAAAAGAACACGAGATTTGTTAACTATTTCCGATACATACATATAACATCAAATGAAAACCATACACAAGAATAAATACAGAACCAACAAAAACACTTAATGATAATAATAATAATAATAATAATAATAATAATAATAATAATAATAATAATAATAATAATAATAATGTATTTGTGGAAAAAGACATGAAAAACAGAAAAAAATAAACCAAAAAATTAAAAGAATGAAAATAAGATGACACTAATAACTCAATATGGATCCAAAATGATCCACTGTGAACTAAATAAATACAGAATTATCAAACATAGATTAAGGAAAACCTTCACACCTCCATCTCATTCTCTTATTGTAGAAAGATATATCGTTAATATCGTAAGACAGTTTCTTCCCCAGAGCTGTCAAAGCTATCACCCCCCCCCCCCCCCGCACCGCACCGCAGGACAATAGATAGACTGAATCACTGCACACTGCCCTTCGCCATCCACGCAACCGCACCTTAGTGTATATATGCAACATATATATACACATAGAGACATGTATATTTTCTCCTCCTATTTGCACATAATTCTATTTATTTCATTTTATTTATTTAATTTTTATTTTATCTTATTCTATTCTGTTTTTATTGCATGCCAGTTGGTTTATCTTGTTTGCTATTTTGTTATCTTTTACACGGGAGTTGCACTGAAAATTTCACTGACATGCAAAATAAAGACATCTTGAATCTTGAATCTTAATATTTTATTTTAAACTGATGCAGATTATGACACTGTTTAAGCTCCTCCCCCAAACTGTTCCACAGTTTTACCCACAAAATGAAATACAAAATGATTTCCTATGTGAACGTATTTTATTTATTTTAAAATTGTGTTTCCCTCTCAATTGATACTCCCCATTACGGTCCCTAAATAGAATTTGTATGTTTTGTGGTAAATTATTATTTCTAGCTTTGTACATAATTTGTGCTGTCTGGAATTTTACGATGTCTGTGAAGTTCAGTAGTTTTGACTGTAGTTACAGTGAGTGAGTGTGATGTTGATAACTAACTAACATTGTGAATGACCCGTATTGCCCTTTTTTGCAGAATTGTTAATGAATTAATTGAACTTATATAATTATTGCCCCATATTTCTACAGTCAGTGAAATATGTTCAGACTAAGGAACAGTATAGGATGTTCAGTGATTTATAATCCACAATCAGTTTTTCTTTACTTATACCTGAAATGCTTGGTGATATTTTGCTCTGTACATGTTTGATGTGTGATTTCCAACATAATTTATCATCAATTATTACTCCAAGAAATTGAATCTCATGAACCCTTTCTATCTCCACTCCATCTATTTGTACTTGCACTTGGTCATTAATTATGTAGGTCCCAAATAACATAATTGTAGTTTTACTTAAGTTTAATGATCATTTATTTTTGTCAAACCACATTTTCAGTTTTCTCATTTCTTCAGTAACTACCCCCAATAATTCTTTTAAACTTTCCCCAGAACAGAAAATATTTGTGTCATCAGCAAATAATACCAATTTAAATATCTGTGACACCTTACAAATATCATTAATATACAAAATGAATAATTTAGGGCCCAACACTGACCCCTGGGGGACACCACAGGTAATGTCCAAGCATGGGGAACAAACATCACCCATTTTTACATACTGCTGTCTCCCTACTTGATAGCTTTTAATCCAGTTCAGTGCTGTACCTCTGATGCCATATCTTTCTAATTTTGTTATTAATATATCATGGTTAATTGGATCAAAGACTTTGTCAAGATCAATATAAATTCCAGCAGCACATTTGTTTAGTTCTTTAGCGTTCATTATTTCTTCAACTGCTTCCAGTATTGCAAGTGATGTTGACCTGTTGGTTCTGAACCCATATTGACTCTCAGATAGTAGTTTGTACTTCACTATGAATGCATCCAGTCTATTAGTAAAAAGCTTTTCAAGTATTTTAGAAAATTGTGAAAGCAAGGAGGCAGGTCTGTAATTGGTGAAATAATGTTTGTCCCCTGTTTTATGTAGTGGAATGATCTTGGCAAATATATGTTAAAGGTTTTGAGATCCCTTCAATATTTTTTTTTCATTGTTGTCATGTCAATGTCATCACAATCAGTTGATCTTTTTTTTTTTTTTTTTACATTTTCTTATAATGTCCATAATTTCATCCTCTTCCACTGCTTTTAGAAATATTGAATTGCTATTTCTTTCAAACAATGTGTCCGTATTATTTCCAACAGTCCCAGGGTTAGATATTTTTCTGCAAGATTGGGTCCAATCTTCGCAAAAAAATTATTAAATTTATTAGCCACTTCATTCCTATTAGAGATTATTGTATCCTCCTCAATATAATACTCAGGATAATTCAATTGTTGAGAATTATTTCTTATAATACTGTTTAATGTGGTCCATTTAGTTTTCCTCCAATAATAGTGTTTTTGTTAACCTTATTACATGGGTTACCTTGTTTTTATATTTTATATCTATTTTTTGTCTTTTTTATCAATCTTATGAATTCTCTATATATCATGTTTTTCTTTTTACAGGTGTTTTTTTAATCCTTTTGTTGACAGTTGTTTACTGCACTTTTCTGGGATGTTTTATCAATGGAAATTTTTTTCACACAATTATTTAAGTCCATTCAAAAACGTGTCATATGCATTATCAACCTTATTCTCATGATAGACCGCCTCCCAGTTTTCAATTAGTAAATGATGTTTAAGTGTGTTTAGTGATTCTTCTGTTTTCATTATATATCTATATTTAACTAACATGGTCCTTTTTTTATCCCCATAATTAAATATTAAATATAAATATTGAAGTAAATGATCACTGATGTTATTAAGCAGAATACTGCTTAATGTTTTATTTTCTATATTATTATACTATATATTATTAATCACGTTGCACAATTCAGAGTAATTCTGGTAGGTCTAGTCATTTTTTTAAATAGCCCCAAACTGTCCACTGTGTTGATAAAATCATTATTTTATGCTTCTGTGGATTTAATGGATGGATGTTAAAGTCTCCACATATAGAAACTATTTTATTGCTCTTTTGTAACTACATATCCTCCATCCATTTTCTGAAAAGGTCAATATTTGTTCCTGCTGCTTCTGTATATGACACTGATAACTACATTCTTCTCATTTTCGTTCCATATTTCAATAGTTATGCATTCAGGTAGAGTGTCATGTTTTCCAACACTTTATAATTCAGTGTTTTGTCCACATATATGGAAACTCCTTCTCCATATTCATCATGGTTCATCCAGAACCATCCAGGTCATAGTCCAATCCCCTGTCAGTATTTAACTTTCACATATTGTAATTATATTAAATAGTTGTGAAATGACTGTAGATATATTTATGTTATTGAAGTTGGCATAAAGGCTTCTGCTGTTGGAGTTTATCTCCTGGTGGATTGTTTATCCCTTGTTGTAAAGTATTGATTATATTGATCCTCACTGTGATATTGGCAATTATTAAGACTGCAAAGAAAATTATTAACCGGGGTCTATATTCTGCTCCAAGTCTTGAAAATTGTGATCAGTGTATTGAAAGCGTCTTAGTTCCAGATGATCATAGTCATTGATCCTTTCAGTCAAGTGCCCAATATTGTTCCCAGTTAGTGCTGTATGAGTTCTGTCAGTGTCTGTCATGGTTATGGGTGTATGGAAAGTACCTCAAAATCTTTGTTTTAATGATATAACCACAGGTGGTTGTACCTGCTTGGCATTCCTGCCTGAAGCACCTCTGACGGTAGGCTGTGGGGTCATCAGCCGGGAGGCAACCCTTCACTGATGTTTCGCTCCATTATCTCCCGGAACATCTCTGGGTGGTGGAGCAGCGACAGAGATGTCTCCCTGCCATCCCCAGCAGCCTGCCGAAGGATCTGCGCTCTCCCCTAGTTCCAACCCCGATGCTATTGGTGTGCATCTGGAATGGGACCTGAGTAACTGTGCGTAGCAAGGACATCCAGCTCCCTGAGTTGAGCGCAGGCCTGACTGCGCACCGTATCACCTCTATGAAGAGCCTTCTTTTCCCTATGCCCTGTCCTTCCACCTGAGTCATAGCCAGAAGCTCCCTTCCTCTGCCTCCTCCACTAGATCCCGAAAAGCTCGCTTCCTGGTGGATCCTTTGACTCTGAGGGTTGTCAGTACCCGCTGTGTGGATGTTCCGGTGAAGCCTCTGCATCCGACTTCCACTGGGAAGGTGAGAGGTCTCCACCCGGCCTGCGAACACATTGCTGCCAGCTCCACATACTTCTCCCTCTTACGCTCGTATATGGACGCCAAATGTTCCTCCCATGGCACTGTTAGCTCTACCATGATGACGATCCTGGCAGGTACTAACCAGAGCACAATGTCTGGGCGTAGGGATATAGTGACAATCTCATTTCAGTTGTCAGTTAAGGTCGGCTGCTCGCTCCCACTTGTCTCCTAGTGACAGGAGCGACTGTTCTGACACCATGCCGTACTGTCATCCCTGGCCTGATGAAGTGGATCCACTTCAAGGCTATGGATGGATTCCCCCGGTTTGCTTGCTGCCTGCGGCCCTCCAGGATCTCTGCAAGCTTACGCAGAACCTTGTCGTGCCGCCATCTGTACTTTCCCTGTGACAGTGCTGTCTTGCAACCAGAGAGGATGTGCCTCAGATTGGGGTTTGGGGAGCCCCAAAGATGGCAGGGTTCTTCTGTGCCAAACCAGGTGAGAAGGTTCCGGGGGCTGGGTAAGGTGTCATATGTGGCCCTAATCCGGAAACTCAGACTCACCTGGGGGGTTCTGTTGATCACAGCCTCCCAAATGGACCATTTGCCTTACTGCTGCTGGCTCACCACTGTGATTTTATAAGTTTCCACCTCTAGCTTTGCAACTTCAGAGATCACCAGATCCTTCTTCTCCTTCTTGGATGCTTTGGACCAACACTTTGATGCTGCTGCCCATCCCAGGCCACTCCTGCCTGCCTGTGTGAAGTCAGCAATCTCCATCTTCAGCCGCTCTACTGCCTGGTCAACTGCTTTGGAAGCGTCCCACTTCCGTCCTGTTCTGATCTGGGGGTTGGCAGCTTTAATTGCTGGATCCGTGGAGTCCCTTAGCTCAAAGTGGAGACCCACTTTCTCCTTTTTGATCCCCAGACTGAAGGACTGCAGTGGTAGCTGCAGTAGGGTGTTTCTCCCAAAGATTGGCGTGGTGGAGAGGGATTGAGGAAGGCCAAGCCACTTCCGGATAAAGTTGTTGGCCTTTGCCTCCAGCTTTATGACCGTGGTGTCACTCAGTTTCAGGGGCCACATTATGCGATGGTATAGTGTAAACTGGTAGCACCATACCTTGAAGTTCCCTGGAAGGGGGCACTGATCTATCTTGTGCAGGCCTTCGTGAAGCTGAGTTGCGATGGCTGCATCCATGTTCTTGTCAGATAGGTCTGCAGTGTACATCCTGCCGAGGCTTCTCACAGGTGCTTTTGCCAGCAGAGGGATACTCTCACTGGCCACCGTAAAGATGTTGTTATCGTTCCTCGCCCCTTTCTGTATAGACAGGCTATGGGACTTTGATGGTTTGATCCTCATACGTGCCCAGACTAGTAGCTCTTCCAGCTGTTTGAGGAGTCTGGCTGTGCAGGCTGCTGATTGAAGGAGGGTGGTGACATCCATGTAGCACCTCATGGCTGGTAGTCTTTGGCCTGACTGTGCTCTAAGCCCTCGGATCATCTGTCTTCCACCTATCAGGAGGATCTCGAAGGCCGCCGTAAAAAGGATGGGCGATCGGCACATCCCATAGCTATCCTCTTCTCGAGCCACTGCCAGTCAGTTGTGAAGTCCCGAGTTGTGTAGCAAATGTACAGGTTATTAAAGTACTTTGCAACTAGGTTCTGGATGCATGATGGTACGTGGAAGAAGCTTCATTGGTAATTGTCCAGTTCCTCCATCCTCCTGATACATTTCACTTTCTCCTGTGGCCCAGTTAGCAAACACATGGACAACCAACTGCAAGATTTTCATCAAGCTATTTTTCCTTGTTTTTTCAACATCCGTGCTTTCCTGGCTGTGTCGGCATTAAACTTAGTAAGATGATCGTTCAAAAATACATTTGTCCCCTTCAGTGTTCTGTCTTGCTTTAGTAAAGCCAGCTTGTGCTTCCTATTAACAAACCGGACAATCAAAGCCGGTCTGTCCGTCACACTCTTCCTGGAAAGTGTGTGACAAGTCTCGATGTTGTTGGAATCCAATATTATTCCATTAGTCTCCAGGAATTCCTTTAGTCTCCACCTGTTCTTCTGTGGATTTTATGTCCAACTCGTTCGGCTCTCCTTTGCTCACTGCTCTTGCATTTGAGTGAGGTTTAACACAAAGTCCAGTGATGACCACATCATTCATTCGGGTGTACTGCTCCAGCTCAGCCACCCGATTCTTCAGTTGTGCGAGCCGCTTGTTCTTCTCAGCATTTTCTATACGGACCTGTTTGACATCTTCAACCAGCTCCAGGATACCTTTCTGTTGTAGCTTCACAGCAGTCATCTCCTCTGCAAGAAAGTCGAGTGACTTTTTAATGTCATTGACTTCTTTAGCCATTGGGGTCTTCTTCGCAGGCATCGAGCTATGCGTTTACCTTCCCGGTTCCCCACTTGGATGACTGCAAATTTGGATTGCTTGTGTTTGACCCCTGCTTGCTTGATCTCTCAGTTGAAACTAAAACAAAACTGTGTGTTTTTAACCGGAACACTCTTCCACAGCTTATTCACCACTAACAACCTGGAGTCCATCAATAAGGATGCGTTCCTCGGTCTTCCTCATCTGGAGTATAATAAGTAATGTTCCTCCTTTGATCTACAGGGTGACAAGACAAGACAAAACCAATAAACATATTTAGACAGAAAATCCCCAACTAATAATGATTTTATGTAGCAGAAAAGAGTCGTTCAACATGGAGAAAGGAACTGAACTGGGAGGAAACACCTGAAACTTCTTTAGATAACACATTCCTTTATTAGTCCCACTAGGGGAAATTCCAGGTTTACAGCAGCACAGAATAGAGTGGCACACAAGAGCAGCACAGCAACAAAATGTTATATGGAGAAACTATCAAATTCTATGCGCACCATATACACTAAATACACTATTTAGACTAAATACACTATTTAGACTAAATACACTATTTAGACTATATACACTATTTAGACTATATACACTATTTAGACTATATACACTATTTAGACTAAATACACTATTTAGACTATATACACTATTTAGACTAAATACACTATTTAGACTATATACACTATTTAGACTATATACACTATTTAGACTATATACACTATTTAGACTAAATACACTATTTAGACTATATACACTATTTAGACTATATACACTATTTAGACTATATACACTATTTAGACTAAATACACTATTTAGACTGTATACACTATTTAAACTAAATACACTATTTAGACTATATACACTATTTAGACTATATACACTATTTAGACTAAATACACTATTTAGACTATATACACTATTTAGACTAAATACACTATTTAGACTATATACACTATTTAGACTATATACACTATTTAGACTATATACACTATTTAGACTATATACACTATTTAGACTATATACACTATTTAGACTAAATACACTATTTAGACTATATACACTATTTAGACTATATACACTATTTAGACTATATACACTATTTAGACTATATACACTATTTAGACTATATACACTATTTAGACTAAATACACTATTTAGACTATATACACTATTTAGACTATATACACTATTTAGACTATATACACTATTTAGACTATATACACTATTTAGACTATATACACTATTTAGACTATATACACTATTTAGACTATATGTGACCCACCACCACGAAACCAGGCATAAGTGTCTGGAAATCAAAACTGAGTTATCTGTGTAGATTGGTAGAGTGGAAACTAAGGTTTAAGATGGTGAAAAAATTATGTTTCTATCATAAGTAGAACCAAAGTTATGGTCATTTTAATATCCACATTTGGACATATTTTACAATTTGCATATTTTTAGATATTGTCCGTTAAAGTTTTGGACTGTTTTGGGGTAGGAAGTCCTTAGCAACGCATAATAATTTGTATCCGATTGACACAAATTGTTGACAGATGTTAAAGGACACTCTGATGGACATGTCACAGAAGTTTTATATATTATAATAATAGGACAGAAGTGCGACGTATTACAATCATTTGGCTTACGCCATTGGACAAGAGCATTCAATATAAGCTTTTACCTCGTACCGAACACTTGGATGTTTACGCACGGAACGGAGACCGGTTTGTTCGGCGAAAAGAGGTGGAAGTCGTCTTTGTCTTTGCTCAGCAATCCTTAAACTTTTGTCACCGCTTAAATAATTGACCCAATAAACACCTTTATTGATTGGATTTCAATATAATGACCACAGGAAGTGAACATAGAGGTGTTACGGTACCGTTTTTTGATATGGTGTAAACACAAATAAGGAATCACCTTCCAGCCTAAATTTGGCTGTAGCTCTGAACGGCTCAGCGCGACTTATGCCTGGTTTCGTGGTGGCGGGTCACATATACACTATTTAAACTAAATACACTATTTAGACTATATACACTATTTAGACTATATACACTATTTAGACTATATACACTATTTAGACTATATACACTATTTAGACTATATACACTATTTAGACTATATACACTATTTAGACTATATACACTATTTAGACTATATACACTATTTAAACTATATACACTATTTAGACTATATACACTATTTAAACTATATACACTATTTAGACTATATACACTATTTAGACTATATACACTATTTAGACTATATACACTATTTAGACTATATACACTATTTAAACTATATACACTATTTAGACTATATACACTATTTAGACTATATACACTATTTAGACTATATACACTATTTAGACTATATACACTATTTAGACTATATACACTATTTAGACTATATACACTATTTAGACTATATACACTATTTAGACTATATACACTATTTAGACTATATACACTATTTAGACTATATACACTATTTAGACTATATACACTATTTAAACTATATACACTATTTAGACTATATACACTATTTAGACTATATACACTATTTAGACTATATACACTATTTAAACTATATACACTATTTAGACTATATACACTATTTAGACTATATACACTATTTAGACTATATACACTAAATACATCCTGAAACAGACCCTCATCTGGAGACACGTTAGCTATGAAATGAAAGCTTTAGCTCTGAAACTGTCAATACTGTTAATTGTGAAGTTGTCATACTCTAACGTTGCCACCGGTGTTTTTACTAAAACAGTTTATTAGCATCTAAGCTAATGTTCATAGACAGTAGAGCTGTATATGTACGTTGGATTGACAGATTGCCTACAGTGCTCTGTGTGTAGGGTTGTCAAACGTCCCTTAAATCCGGAATCCATATTAAAAACAAACTTATGTCCAGTATTGAGCTGAGCTTTAAACAAGACAAAATTCAAATTTTACCATTGATGATTATGGAAAAAAATCAGACGTCTGTGAATCTGATGAGATTTTCCATAGTGTCTCATATTTTCCCCTCATGGAGTTGGCAGCTCTATCTGTGTGTGTGTGTGTGTGTGTGTGTCAGTCCACTTTATTCTTCTATATTCGTTCTTTATATGCAGATGTTGATCCTCCTCGGAGGCTGTCAGATTGTCCATAGCTTTCCTGTCTATTCCAATGGAGTCCATGAAATTAGCACAGATCTTGCCGTTCGTTACGTTGGGCAACATGGTCATATTATCCTCCAGGTCTGCACCACATTCAGGTGGAGGATAATAACGCCATCTCCAGACAAAGTACTAAAACTATGTTCCCAGGACATTATAGCTCACAAAAAGCTAGCATTCGAAGTCTGTTCACATCTTCCGGCGCGAGTAACTTGCATATCTGGATGGTAATGGTGCCGCCCAGGGTTTGTGGCGTAAACTTATCTATAAACAGGC
Organism: Siphamia tubifer; assembly: GCA_020466265.1. Lineage (NCBI taxonomy): Eukaryota > Metazoa > Chordata > Actinopteri > Kurtiformes > Apogonidae > Siphamia > Siphamia tubifer. The sequence goes on from CM035801.1 coordinate 439,942, forward strand.
AAGCAATACTTACCATCACTGTACCATCATACAGAAGTAGGTTTTATTTAATTTGGACAATTTTCTTTTCTTTTCCAATTGCTGTTTATTTGTAAAAATTTTAAATGATCTCGCTCCACCTCCCCTTAAGCAGTTTGTGAGTTGGTGTCAACCCAGAAATATCACAAGGACAACAAGAGCATTCTACCTTTAGCCAAAGTGCCTTCTGGGTAAAAACAGCAAGACTATGTAACTGTGCTCCTGTTAGTATCAGGCAGAGTATCATGCTCACTACTTTTAGCGCTGTGGACAGTTTTAGTCTGTGATCATGTGTTTTTTTGTGTATTCATCACGTTTTTAATTATGTACTTGGCACTGCAACAAAAAGTAGGTATTTATCTGCACATAATCCTACCCAGAACATGTTTGTTGTAATTTTGCCCCTGTTATAAATTCTAATGTTATTATGATTGTAATTATTTATAATTTTTTTAACTGGTTACCATCATTTCCTGTCCAGGGACAACAGATGAAAATTAGCTTTGTGGATATAATCTGGCTCAATTGTATGTTGTGCACTGTCCCTGTCAAATAAAGAATAAACTAAAATTAATAGAAGAAAACCAGAATAATCCTAGATTCCTGTTCAGTACTGTAGCCAGACTGACAAACAGACACACCTCCGTGGAACCAGTTATTCCATCCACGCTCCATCCTGATGATTTCCTGCAGTTCTTTAACAATAAAATATCAACTATTAGAGACAAAATAGACACATTTCTCCCAAACATTAGATCAGAAAAAGCAGTGGTTTCAAACCTAGGCCTTTTTATAAATCCCTCTGTAACACTAAATAATTTCACCACTGTAGACCAAACTGATGTCATATCTATTATCATGTCTTCCAAATCATCACCTGCCTCTTAGATCCAATTACAACTAAACTCTTTAAACAGATTCTGTCCCTAATTATTAACACTGTCCTAAATATAATTAACACTTCATTAATTACTGGATATGTGCCACAGTCATTTAAATATGCTGTTATTAAACCAATTCTGAAAAAGCCTACCCTAGATCCTGACATTCTAGACAATTCTTGGTCTATATCTAATCTGCCCTTCCTCTGAAAAGTTCTAGAAACAGTAATAGTTAAACAGCTGTGTCAGCACCTGCAGGATAATAGTTTATTTGAACAGTTTCAGTCTGGCCTTCGTGCCCATCATAGCACTGAAACAGCGTTAGTTAAAGTTACTAATGACTTATTATTAGCCGCTGACATGGGATTAATATGGGTCCTGGTGTTATTAGACCTTAGTGCAGCCTTTGACACCATTGACCACAGTATCTTAGTGCACAGATTAGAATGTGATATAGGTACACTCAACAAAAATATAAACGCAACACTTTTGTTTTTGCTCCCATTTTTCACCAGATGGACATAAAGATGTAAAATTCATTCCAGATCCACAATATTACCATTTCTCTCAAACATTGTTCACAAATCTGTCTAAATGTGTGATAGTGAGCACTTGTGCTTTGCTGAGATAATCCATCCCACCTCACAGGTGTGCCACATCAAGATGCTGATCTGACATGATTAGTGCACAGGTGTGCCTTATACTGCCCACAATAAAAGGCCACCCTGAAATGTGCATTTTTTTTCTTTATTGGGGGTCTGGGGACTCAGAACCAGTCAGTATCTGGTGTGACCACCATTTGCCTCATGCAGTGCAACACATCTTCTTCACATAGAGTTTATCAGATTGTCAATTGTGTCCTGTGGAATGTTGGTCCACTCCTCTTCAATGGCTGTGTGAAGTTGCTGGATATTAGTGGGAACTGGTACACGCTGTGGAATACGCCGGTCAAGCACATCCCAAACATGCTCAATGGGTGACATGTCCGGTGAGTATGCTGGCCATGCAAGAACTGGGACATTTTCAGCTTCCAAGAATTGTGTACAGATCCTTACAACATGGGGCCGTGCGTTATCTTACTGAAACATGAGGTGATGTTCATGGATGTATGGCACAACAATGGGCCTCAGGATCTCATCACGGTATCTCTGTGCATTCAAAATGCCATCCATAAAATGCACCTGTGTTCTTGGTCCATAACAGATGCCTGCCCATACCATAACCCCACCACCACCATGGGCCACTCCATCCACAACATTGACATCAGCAAAGCGCTCACCCACACGACGCCACACACGCTGTCTGCCATCTGCCCTGAACAATGTAAACACACATTCATCCGTGAAGAGAAGACCTCTCCAACGTGCCAGACGCCATCGAATGTGAGCATTTGCCCACTCAAGTCTGTTACGGCGACAATCTGGAGTCAGGTTAAGACCCCGATGAGGACGACGAGCATGCAGTTGAGCTTCCCTGAGACGGTTTCTGACAGTTTGTGCAGAAATTGTTTGGTTATGCAAACCAATTGTTTCAGCAGCTGTCTGAGTGGGTGGTCTCAGACCATCTTGGAGGTGAACCTGCTGGATGTGGAGGTCCTGGGCTGGTGTGGTCACACGTGGTCTGCGGTTGTGAGGCCGGTTGGATGTACCGCCATATTCCCTGAAACGCCTTTGGAGACGGCTTATGGTGGAGAAATGAACATTCAATGCACGAGCAACAGATGTGGTTGACATTCCTGCTGTCACCATGACAACTGCACGCTCCCTCAATGCTTGTGACATCTGTGGCATTTTGCTGTGAGACAAAACTGCACATTTCAGAGTGGCCTTTTATTGTGGGCAGTATAAGGCACACCTGTGCACTAATCATGATGTCAGATCAGCATCTTGATGTGGCACACCTGTGAGGTGGGATGGAATATATCAACAAAGCACAAGTGCTCACTATCACACATTTAGACAGATTTGTGAACAATGTTTGAGAGAAATGGTAATATTGTGGATCTGGAATGAATTTTAGATCTTTAAGTTCATCTCGTGAAAAATGGGAGCAAAAACAAAAGTGTTGCGTTTATATTTTTGTTGAGTGTATTAGAGGAGCAGCCCTCTGCTGCTTTAAATCATATTTATCTAATCCATACCAATTTGTTAACGTTAATCAACAATCATGGCTGTTCTCCAGAGTTAATTATGGCGTTCCTCAAGGGTCAGTCCTTGGGCCTATTTTGTTTACACTATATATGCTCCCTTTAGGTAACATCATTACAAATCATGGCATTAATTTTCATTGTTATGCAGATGACACACAGCTATATTTATCGATTAAACCTGATCAGACCAGACAAATAGATAAACTAAGTACATGTGTCCAAGACATAAAGACTTGGATGAGTGACAATTATCTTTTATTGAACCCTGAAAAAACTGAAGTCGTTATAATTGGTCCTAAAAATGCCACAGACTCCCTACCTGACCATATAGTTACTGTAGACAACTTAAGTGGAACACCCAGTGACACAGTTAAACATTTAGGAGTTTTATTTGATCCACATCTTTCATTCAAAGGGTGTTTGATAAAAACTATGGTCAGGTTAGTTAAAAACAGACCGAAGTCACAGTTCAGTCTAAGCTGCACTTGGAGATAGAATGCTGAGGGAAGTACAGACACTGAGTTCCTTCTCTGTCTGTTTCTCTCCCTCCCTTTCTCTCTCTCTCTCTCTCTCTCAACTTTTTGTTGTCATTTTTATAACCTATCTTTCATACCATGTCTAGTCACCTGGTGTCCCCTTTCCCTCCTCCCCCCCTGGGGGGAGTGGTGGCTCTCTTGATAGTGTCTGTATGGGAGCCATAGACGACAGGATCTGCAGTGACTCACTTGTGCTGACCTGTGACCCCGGACCCCCTCCCCTGCTTGCCTGGTGTCTGGACCAGCGCCCCCCCCCCCCCCCCCCCCCCCCCTTCATTTATAAATGGACGTTCATCTATAGTCTGTCCGTCCATGGGAGTGGATCTGTCCTTCAGTGTGGTTCTCCTTAACATTTGTTCCTTTTCTCACTGGGTTTTGAAGTTTTTTCTTGCTGAGAAGGAGGGTCTAAGGACAGGGGGAGGGTCTTTTCATATATCTCTGTAGTTGATTGTGTTTCTGTAAAGCTCTGTGAGACGACTTTGTTGTGATTTGGGGCTTTATAAATAAAATTGAAATTGAAATATTTGTAGACCTCTTAACAGTAAATCGGTGATCTATCCTAATATTTCTCGAGCTCTTCACAGAAAATCTGTGATGTTATAAAACCTGCAGACATGGATTTTTAACTCTGTTTTTGAGTATTTGTCCTTTATTTCAACACTTGTTAATCAATGCTCATCACAGCGTAATGCAGAACATAACCCTATCCTTTGACCCCTAACCGTAACCTCTGACCCCTAACCCTACCAGTAGCCAGCTCATCTCTACCTCCAAGATGGCCACCAAAAAACACATATGACACACTTGTTGTGAATTTCCATGTTAAACAGTGTCAGTATTATTATAGTTCATAAGTTGTACTTTTCTACTTTTACTTCAGTAAAGGAAGTGAATCAGTACTTCTACTTTTACCAGAGGATTTTTTAGCTGTACTTCTACTTCCGTACAGAATATCAGTACTTTCAGCTGTACATGTGAGGGTGAATGGAAAAGTCACTCGCAGATGCATAACTAACACTAACATTTTAATTTGTTTTTATTTTCATTCATTAGAGAGAAGTTTGAATCAGAGATGAAAGGTCCTCGCTTTGCTAAACTGAAGAACTGGCATCATGGACTGTCTGCACAGATCCTCAACGTCCAGGAGTAAAGATGAAAAAGAAGATGATGATGTAAAGAAAAGTATATGGACAAAAGTGTAGAGTTAAAGATGGAAATGTGAGACAGTAGTTTAGACTATAGTGTGAGTGTAAACGCTCTGTGTTCAGATCATCTGCTGCTAAAACACATTTAGATTTTTTTCTTCTTCTTTTGTTCGTTTCCTCTGGTGTTTTAACTTCTGTCTCTAAAATGTACAAAAAAAATCTGGAGTCAACTCATGATGTTTATTTGTCTTTTGTGCTCTTGTGTGAACACTAATTATTGTAACAATAATAATAATAATGTATGAACCTGCTTTAAGACGAACCCACGAATGCACAGAAAGTGAAAACTATCCACAAAACAAACACCACATGTAAAAATAAATAAATAAATAAATGTACTGATATCAATGTGAATAAATGTTTTCTTAAAACCACACGTGCACAGTGTTTATGATATTTACAGTAAAGGCTGAGGATTCTGGGAGATGGAGGGGCAGAGTCAGGCTGATGTTGATTTACCCCACCCCCTGAAGGGAAGGGGCTATAGTGTTGAATGGTTTGAAATCCCAGTGGATCAGATCTGTGTCAGTGTAGTATCACATGATACCCAGATGCAAAACCCAGAAAAAGCCTTTTACAACAACGAGGCACCCACAACATTTAACCCAGAACCTCTCCCTCTGAATCCCGGGCCTTGGACCACCACCTGCAACCACAGAAGCACCACCTGTGACAACAGAAGTACAACATGCGACCACAGAAGCACCACCTGCGACAACAGAAGTACCACCTATGACCACAGAAGCACCACCTATGACCACAGAAGTACCACCTGCGACAACAGAAGTACCACCTATGACCACAGAAGTACCACCTGCGACCACAGAAGCACCACCTACGACCACAGAAGCACCACCTGCGACAACAGAAGTACCACCTATGACCACAGAAGTACCACCTACGACCACAGAAGTACCACCTACGACAACAGAAGCACCACCTGCAGCCACAGAAGCACCACCTACGACAACAGAAGTACCACCTATGACCACAGAAGTACCACCTACGACCACAGAAGCACCACGTACGGCAACAGAAGCACCACGTACGGCAACAGAAGCACCATCTGCAGCCAAAGAAGTACCACCTCCGACAACAGAAGCACTATCTGTAGTCACAGAAGCACCACCTGCAACCACAGAAGCACAACATGCGACCACAGAAGCACCGCCTCCGACAACAGACACACCACATGCAACCACAGAAGCACCACCTGCGTACTATTGGAATAGCCTTATATTGTATCCAAAAGAAACAACATGGAGATAGAAGTGGTTGCCTGTAATTAACAGTCTAAACTCTGATAGCAGTGTTCCAATGCGCCACAGTCTTCATTTTGGATCAGGTAAGTTTCACTCCTGAAAGTAATGAAATTAGTTCTCGGCAAATATAGTTTGGTGTTGGAGTAAAATGTATGAATTTTCAAAGAAATCCATCAGGTTTGTGTTTAAGAGTGGTGGTAGGTGGGGGGGCATCAGGGCAGCAGTGCAAAAGATATTAGAAGAAAATAAAGATTTTTGGGAACAAACCTAATCTACATGGGTGAATACAGTAACCACGGCAGGTGGGGTCACGTGGGTAGGAATCCACTATACTTTCTATAGGTGTAATTGAACACGCAAAGAGCAATAAATACAATAAACTATTTTCATACAAAGGTGGAAACATGTCCAACACTAAGAAACATCTGATAAAACATGACATTACCATGAAGACATGCACCATGTTTGAGAGAGAGAGAGAGAGAAAGAGACAGAGGCAGAGAGAGACAAAGACAGAGAGAGACAAAGACAGAGAGAGAGACAGACAGAGATAGAGAGAGACAAAGACAAAGAAAGACAGAGAGATTTTTTATTTTACAAAAAATGTATTTACATTTTAACCAACTGATACAAATATCACAATGAGTTGTTTTGCAAAAAAAAAACAAAGTTGTCCTCTACAAAAATATTTTCACTTAAAGCAGTCGTTTTTTGAAAAAAACAAAAAATACAATTAACTCATTCACTGCCAACAATTTTCTGAACAGCCAGTCTCACAGTTCCAGCAGTTTTGTAGAATTTTGAGTGATTTTTCAAAACCCACAGAATATTGAGTTTTATGACGACATAAACACAGAACACATCAAGAGAAAGTGTAGACTTCTATGAAACAACAAAAACAACACATAAAACAAGGTGTTTGATATAAAAACAGTCATTTATTTATAAACATGCCCTAATCAGTGTACTATTTCTCTGTGCGTGATTTGCTGTAAAACATTTTCATGGAACGCCACACGACAGGAAACACACCACATCCTGGGCTCACTGCGGCGGCCGCTGCGTACACAGACCCCACACCTCCGTGTTGTCCTGGTCTTCTTGGTGGTGGGCATCAGATGGTCCAGTCGGTGCCTCCCCATGTTACCATCCAGCCTACTTTCAGGGTCCATGTTGTCCGGTGCTCTGGGATAGTGGACCTGGTCTGCCTGGTCTGGTCCTCCAGCACCCCATGCTGCTTCCCTGACTACATCCTCACGACCCTGCGTGTCAACTCCAAAAGTGACTGACATTGTTGTGGATTTCTGGCCCTATAAAGAACATATGGTTAAACATGGCACTTTGGAACATGGAAGACACAAACTTCTTTGACCAGTTTAGGGACGGTTCAGGTGGCTGAGGGTGGTTCGGGGTGGGTCAGGTGGTTCAGGGTGGTTCAGGTTGTTCAGGTGGTTCAGAGTGGTTCAGGGTGGTTCAGGGTGGTTCAGGTGCTTCAGGGTGGTTCAGGGTGGTTCAGGTGGTTCAGGTTGTTCAGGTGGTTCAGGGTTGTTCACGTGGTTCAGGGTCGTTCAGGTGGTTCAGGGTCGTTCAGGTGGTTCAGGGTGGTTCAGGTGGTTCAGGTGGTTCGGGTAGTTCAGATGGTTCAGGTGGTTGAGGGTGGTTCAGGGTGGTTCAGGGTGGTTCAGGTGGTTCAGGTTGTTCAGGTGGTTCAGGGTTGTTCACGTGGTTCAGGGTCGTTCAGGTGGTTCAGGGTCGTTCAGGTGGTTCAGGGTGGTTCAGATGGTTCAGGGTGGTTCAGATGGTATTAATATAATTATTATTATAATTATTACTATTTTCATTATTATCATTATGATCATTATTATCACTAATATTATCATTATTATCACTATTATTATTATCATTATTATCACTAATATTATCAATATTATCACCAATATTATCATTTTTAGCACTATTATTATTATCATTATTATCACTAATATTATCATTATTATTATCATTACTATTAGCACTATTATTAGCATCATTATTATATTTTTTTCACTTTTATTATCAGTATCATTGATCTTTCACTTTCTCTTTTTCACCATTTTTCTTCCTCTACCCTCCACCCTCCGTCGTTCACCCTTACTCATTTCTCCCTCCTCACCCTTTTAGGGAGTCTGTGGCATTTTAGGACCTATTATAATGACTTCAGTTTTTTCAGGGTTCAATGAAAGATAATTGTCACTCATCCAAGTCTTTATGTCTTGGACACATGTACTTAGATTATCTATTTTTCTGGTCTGATCAGGTTTAATCAATAAATATAGCTGTGTGTCATCTGCATAACACAGGAACGGCAGATTAGATATAGACCTAGAATTGTCTAAAATGTCAGGATCTAAGGTAGGTTTTTTCAGAATTGGTTTAATAACAGCATATTTAAATGACTGTGGCACATATCCAGTAATTAATGAAGTGTTAATTATATTTAGGACAGTGTTAATAATTAGGGGCAGAATCTGTTTAAAGAGTTTAGTTGTAATTGGATCTAAGAGGCAGGTGGCTGATTTGGAAGACATGATAATAGATATGACATCAGTGTGGTCTACAGTGGTGAAATTATTTAATGTTACTTGTACCGACTTACTTGTACTTGTTGAGGTCTTCCGGAGACGAGTCAATCGTTCGAGTGGCCTGTGCACAGAACTCAGCTCTTCCTCAATAGTCCCCTCCACTTCTTTCTGTCTCTTGCTACTTCCTGTAGCTCTTCTAAGGTGGTACGTGGCCTCCCGATAATTAGCATAGCATCTTCCAGGACACAGTTAATCCATGATTTCCTGGGCCTTCCCCTTGAACGTCGCCCATAGTTCGGTTTCCAATCCAATAGATACCTGGGCAACCACTCGTCAGACATTCTTACAATGTCCCCTAACCACCTTAGCCTATTGAGAGCTACGGTTGTGGCTATGCTCGCTGACTGTGCTTGCAGTAACACATCATTGTTCCGTACTCGATGATACCATCTGATGTGAAGAATGCGGTGCAAACAGCGTTGATGAAACGTTTCTTGCCTCGCCATCTGTACCTGGGTAGTGGTCCAGGCTTCACTACCATAGGTAAGTATGGTGACAACAGCAGCATTGTATATCCAAAACTTTGTCGGCTGAAGAATGTTCCTGTTGTTCCAGATCTTGCCGAGTAGGTTAAAAGCACCAGAGGCTTTCTGAATTTCAGAATCCATTGTCCCATTACTGCTGATTGTAGCTCCCAGGTAAGTGAAATGAGTAACCTGCTCAACGGGGCATCCATCTACCGTGATCCTGAGTATACTGTCTTCAGTGTATGGTTGTTGTGCAGTGTGCTTGCCGACTGCCATAGCTTGCATCTTTTTGGCGTTGGCCTTCAGTCCAGCAAGAGCACTGTTTCTGCACAAGAGGTCAGTTGTCTCCTGTAGTCCCAGTTTCTTGTTGTCAAGTAGAGCCATGTCATCACCGTAGTCCCTGTCCAAAAAAGATACCGATGGCTTGCCATGACCTTCCTGCTGCAGCACTGCACCTGTACTAATTTGTTTGCTTCTCTCAGTTAAGTGTGCTGCCAAGTTTATGCAAACATTGAAGACTGGGGGTCCCTGAATGTCACCTTGTCCAGTCCCAGATGTTACATCGAACCAGTTTGATTGCTCTCCTTTTACTCTCACTGCACTGACAGTCTTGTGAAAGAAGGTTTGCAAAACCCTGATGTATTTTGCTGGCAATCCATAAAATGAGAAGTCCTTCCAGATGAATTCACGGTTAATACTGTCAAAATCAGCTTTGAAGTCAATAAAGTTTATGTACAGGGGAATATTAAACTCAATGTTGTTGTGAATGATGGTCCGTAGGGAGTAAATCTGGTCGATACACGATCTATTCTTCCTAAAGCCACACTGATTCTCCCTCAGTAACTTTTCCAGACCCTCATTCAGACGTCTCAGGGCAATCATTTGAAAGAGCTTTGAAGCAGTTGATCTAAGTGTTATGCCTCAATTGTTGGCGCAGTGTATGGTGTCACCTTTTTTTGGTAACACAACAATTATGCCTATTGGACCTATCCTTGGAGATAGCCTCGCCTTGCTAAATCTTGGCGAAGACAATTTCTAGAGTTTTCGTCAAGCCTGGTGCACCATATTTCAGTTCCTCATTAAATACACCATCCACACCTGGAGTCTTGTGGTTCTTCAGTCTTTTCAGGGCGTTCAGAATTTCCTCAGCTGTCGGTGGACCATCCTCCTCCCCAAGATATTGAAAGCAGGGTATGCCTGGTATACTGTCTAGTACTGTTAGATCAACACTGTCTTGTGGAGGGTTGAGCAGCTCAGAAAAATGCTCAGCCCAGCGTTCTTGTTAGGATTCAGGATCAGAAATCAGCTTTCCAGATTTATCTCTTACTGCAGAAGACTTCTTGCTACGCTTGTTTCATAGAATTCTTATCTTTTGCCAGACATCTTTCTGCTTCCCTATAGCTGCTGCAGTTTCCAGTTCTGGAGCAACTCTCAGCGCCCAATTGTTGTCATTGGCCTTACAACTCTTCTTTACCATCTTGTTAAGTTTGGAGTACTCGGACCGTTTGAGATCAAGTGTGGGATCTTGCTTCTTGACCTCAGCCCGTTTCTTGATCAAGTTTTTGGTGTCCTGCAATAGATGCTGTTGTCTTCTATTTTCTTGGACGGTCTCCCAGTATCTCGGTTGACACAGACTGTACCGTTTCAGTAAACTTTGTCCATGTATTCAATTAAATTCAATTTTATTTATAAAGCCCTAAATCACAACAAAGTCGTCTCAAAGCGCTTTACAAAAACACAATCAACTACAGAGATACACGAAAAAGTCCCAAGCATCCCCTGTCCTTAGACCCTCCTTCTCGGCAAGAAAAAACTCCAAAACCCAGGGGGAAAAAGAAGAAATCTCGAGGAGAACCACATTGAAGGACAGATCCACTCCCATGGACGGACAGACTATAGATGAACGTCCATAAATAAATGCAGGAAGGGGGGCTGGTCCAGACAGGCAGGGGCAGTGGTCCGGGGTCACAGGTCGGCACAGGCGAGAAACTGCAGATCCTGTCATCCATGGCTCCCGTGCAGGCACTGTCAGGAGAGCCACCACTCCCCCCAGGGGGGGGGGGGGGGGGGGGGAGGGGACACCAGGTGACTAGTCATGAACAGACTTGGTATGAAAGATATGTTATAAAAATGACAGAAACAGGTGTGAGGGAGAGAAAAGAAGAAAGAAGGAACTCAGTGTACTGTACTTCCCCCAGCATTCTAACTCCTAGGGCAGCCTAGACTGAACTGCGACTCATACACCACATCATTTTTTAACTAACCTGATCATAGGCTTTCTCGAACAGGAATGTTTTAAGCCTAATTTTAAATGTAGAGACTGTGTCAATCTTTAATATTAAAGGGAAGCTGATTCCATAAAACAGGGGCCTGATAACTAAAGACTCTAGTTCCTACTGTACTTTTAGAAACCCTAGGAACTTTCAATAAACCTGCATTCTGAGAACGAAGGGTTCTATTGGGTTGGTACGGAACCAGATCATCTTTAAGATAAGAGGGGCCCATACCATTAATGGCTTTATATGTAAGGAGGAGGATTTTAAATTCAATTCTAGACTCAACTGGAAGCCAGTGAAGGGTTCGGTGTCATGACCTCCGCTCCGGTGACCTTTCCCCCAGTGCTCATCCACACTCACCTGGTCCCGCACTGCGCAGCTGCAAGCCGTTCCTCATCTGTGGCTATAAAAGCAGTAAGGCTTGCAGTTGCCAGTGCGGGACCATTCAGTATTGTCACCTCCATAACCCGGACACTTTGACCATCTCCTCAACCACCATAACCCGGATATTCATCATCACCATGGACTCTGACCGTTTGCTCCTAGGTTTTGTCTGTCTTGTCTTCATGTTTCTTAGTTTTGTTATTAAATTATTTTTCCCTTCAGTACTGTGCATTGGAGTCCTCATTTCACCTCACCCCGATCTGTGACAGAATGGTCCCGCCAACCATCTGGACTCCGCAGTGCTGAAGGGACCCTTTTTGTTTTAGTTTTCCCCGGTCTGTTCTGTCTAAAGTCTGTCCAGTCTTGCGTTCTGTCCCTGTCTGTGTATTTCCCAGCTAGTTATGTTTCCCTGCCCAGCGGTCTGTGTATCTGCCCAGCGGTCTGTGTTTCCCTGCCCAGCGTTCTGTGTCTCTTCCGAAGCGCTCTGTGTCTTTGGCTTAGCGTTCTGTGTCTCTGGCTAAGCGCTCTGTGTCTTTGGCTTAGAGTTCTGTGTCTTTGGCTTAGCGTTCTGTGTCTTTGACTTAGCGTTCTGTGTCTTTGGCTTAGCGTTCCGTGTTTTTGGCTAGCGTTTCGTGTTTTTGGCTAGCGTTTCGTGTTTTTGGCTAGCGTTTCGAGTTTTTGGCTAGCGTTCCGAGTTTCTGGCTAGCGTTCCGAGTTTCTGGCTAGCGTTCCGAGTTTCTGGCTAGCGTTCCGAGTTTCTGGCTAGCGTTCCGAGTTTCTGGCTAGCGTTCCTCTATTCGTCTCTTTGGTCTGTCTTTTGCGTCTCTTTGGTCTGTCTTTTGCGTCACTTTTGGTCTGTCTTTTGCGTCACTTTTGGTCTGTCTTTTGCGTCACTTTTGGTCTGTCTTTTGTCTTTTCGTCTCTTTTGTCTATTTCGTCTTTTTTGGTCGGTCTTTTTCGTTTTTCTTTTGTCTTTTCGTCTGTCTTGGTCGGTCTTTTTCGTCTCTTTTGTCTTTTTCGTCTCTTTTGTCTCTTCGTCTCTTTTGTCTTGTCTTCTGATTTAGTCTGTCGTTGTTTTTTTCTGTCTGTGGCTGTCCCTACCTGTTGCCCGTTGCTGGCTTCTTAGTCCCTGTCCCTGCCTCTTGCCCGATTCTGGCTTCTTAGTCCCTGTCCCTGCCTGTTGCCCGTTGCTGGCTTCTGTCCCCTGTCCCTGCCTGTTGCCCGTTTATGGCTGCCTGTTGCTTTTCTCCCCCTCGGATTTCCCCTCTCTCTAACCCGGGTTTCGCCCCGGGCCTTTTTGCCGTGTCTGGCCGGGTTTCGCCCCGGACCTTTTTGCCGTGTCTGGCCGGGTTTCGCTCTGGACAATTGGGGGGGGTATTTGTTTTTTGTTTTTTAGGGCATCAGGAGCCGCCCCTTAGGGGGGGGGGGGTACTGTCATGACCTCCGCTCCGGTGACCTTTCCCCCAGTGCTCATCCACACTCACCTGGTCCCGCACTGCGCAGCTGCAAGCCGTTCCTCATCTGTGGCTATAAAAGCAGTAAGGCTTGCAGTTGCCAGTGCGGGACCATTCAGTATTGTCACCTCCATAACCCGGACACTTTGACCATCTCCTCAACCACCATAACCCGGACATTCATCATCACCACGGACTCTGACCGTTTGCTCCCAGGTTTTGTCTGTCTTGTCTTCATGTTTCTTAGTTTTGTTATTAAATTATTTTTCCCTTCAGTACTGTGCATTGGAGTCCTCCTTCACCTCACCCCGATCCTGACATTTGGAGCACAGGGGTGATGTGTTCTCTTCTATTTGATCCTGTTAATAATCTTGCTGCTGCATTTTGAACCGGTTGAAGCTTTTTAGGGAATATTTAGGACACGCTACAAGTAAGGAGTTACAATAATCTAATCGTGATGTAACAAATGCATGAATTAATTTTTCTGCAGTCGTTTTAGACAGAATATTCCTAATTTTGGCTAATGTTGCGCAGGTGAAAGAAGGCTGTTCTGCAAGTTTGGTTAATGTGCCCTGACCTCTGACCCCTGACCCTTTGAATGAAAGATCTGGATCAAATAAAACTCCTAAATTTTTAACTGTGGCACTGGGTGTTACACTTAAGCTGTCCAGAGTAACTATGTGGTCAGGTAGGGAGTCTCTCGCATTTTTAGGTAGGGAGTCTCTCGCATTTTTCGCATTGTATCCTCAAGAGGCTCGTTCTCGTCAACAGGTAAGCTTTCAAACCGGTTTAATAGTTCAACTCTGTGACCTTCGACCCATTACGCAGCTACTCTAGGTCGGAGAAGCAATGTTTTGCAGCATCCAGTTTGTTCACTGCCTTCAACTTGACCCTTAGGTAGCCCCTGACCAAGTAATGGTCAGATCCAATATCCGCTCCTCTACACACTCTCACATCCAGTAAGGAGTGGCTCCATTTGGGGCTAACGCATATGTAATCAATCTGGTTGACTGTTTTACCATCAGGTGATCTCCAAGTCAAACAAACAAACAAATAATCCACTCAGACACAGGGGAATATGAAATCAGAGAGTTCTTAATACGTTTGGAGAGAGTGAGACCCACACATTGTTGCCTACTTCCATCAGTGCGCCCTGACAAATACCAATAGAGAATCATTGTCCAAGTTTTCAACACCATTGCAGGGCATATGTGTGTCGGTAACACCTAATAAGTCAATTCTATAGTCCTCCATTACGGATGCCAACTGGAACAGTTTAGACGAGTTGCTCACCAACGAATGAACATTCCATGTTGCGATGCACAAAGGCTTCCTTATATAACTATTAAGGTTCAGTTTACTTTGCTTGACATTTACATGACCAGACGATGGACGAATACAATGAATAAAAGAGTTAAAATACTGCACCCATTTCTTTCCCTTCAACGTGGCAGGGTCCTTGCGGCTTTGCCTACCATGCGTCATCCTGGTCCTTTGAGACTCAGAAGTCCATAGAGTGCTGTGGGGCGGGTTTTTGTTCTTGTGCGTTCCGGTAGCCTTGATGAATCAGTCAGAGTGTGAAGCTAACCCCCTTCTGTGGGCCTATTTATCAACTCCATTGCACCATTCTCCATTGCACAGCTGATTGACGGTGTCAGCCGAATGGCGTGATGCCGTGTCAGCTGTTCTAACTCCGGGCTAGCCATGTTACCAGCAACATGGGAAAAATATTTCGTTCAACTTTTAACACAAGATTACAACACTTTCTGGAGGACCACAACATCCTTAGAAAAAATCCAATTGGATTTGTACAGAACCACAGAACAACAGACCACATCTATACACTTCACACACTTATGGAAAAGCACATACATCAAAATAAATACAAAATATTTTCCTGCTTTGTAGATTTTGAGAAAGCTTTCAACTCAATCTGGCATGAGGGTTGTAGGAAATCTTACGTTTTTAGTTTCCTCTTACTCGTGTTCGTTTTAATCGGGAAGAAACCACCAGGATCCAAAAATAAAGTTTCAGAAGTTTTATTACCATTAACCCTAACAAAGAAATCTAGAAAAATTGTGCGACAGATATCTGGGTTTTTCTCTGTTCTGGTCCGGACGAAACCGGGGCGCGACAGAGAGAAAAGAACACAGAAGAAACACAGAAGTAATATTTTATAGTTGTCTTGATGACATCATCTTCTTCACGCTGGAGTTGAAGATGTACGCCCTCGTTGCCATAGGATCACAGCTGCACCAAGGATGGGAGAGATGTCCTTCAGACCTGTATACTGGATACTTTGTTCAAAACCAGACAGGAACTTCACCCCCGGTTCAGACCGGTGGTGGGTTAGATAAGAAAGGTGATTTAGGGAAGGAACCCTTGGCGTGTTAGATAAACAAGCTGATTTAGGGGTGTAAAGGAATGCAAGGTTAGTCATATAAGCACATTGTTAGTTTTGCATGTGTGAGCACATTGTACTTCATTTAATAGTGATACAAAGCAAACAATAAAACTTGATTGTGAGTAGAATTAATAAGTGATTAATTCAGTAATACAAGCATATTTATATATCTTCATTCTAATTAAGTGATACAAACATATTTATATATCTTCAGGGTCTCGTACTTCAACTGTTAGAAAATGGAATAGGAGGCAGAACCTATGATATTATTCAAACCATGTACACAAACAACAAATGTACAGTTCAGATAAACAACAAACTTCGTAATGCAAGGTAATAGTCTTAGCCCAACACTCTTCAACATATATATAAACCAATTAGCCAAAACCTTAGATTGTTCAAGTGCACCCAGCCTCACCCGAAACAGACCAAATGTCTCCTGTATGCTGACGACCTTCTACTATTGTCCAACTCTAAAGATGGCCTCCAACAGTTCAGCGACCTTCTCCAAGAGTTCTGCCAAACCTGGGGACTAAAGGTCAACATGAAAAGACAAAATTCATAGTGTTCCAAAAAAGATCCCACAGTAAAGGAAACAAACTTAATTTCCTGTACGGTGAAGCCACCATAAAAGACACCAAAAGGGGCCGGGTGGTCTCTCTGGGGGGGTGGCTCTGGCTAATCCGGGCACAGGCCTTGGCACTTGCCTGTGTGCCACCACTGGAGATTAGCTTCTGCTGGCTGGGGGATTCTGTCCGGGCCTGGGGGTTGTCCTGGGGAGTGGTCGGGTGGGTGGGGTTTTGATGGTGCTGCGGGGTGGGCGCCCTGCGTCCCGGACGTACCGGCTCCAGGGTGGGTGTGGGGGCTCATGGCCCTCGCTTCCTGGTGGTGCGGCCTGGTCCTCCCTCCGGGTCAGGGTCCTGCATGCGGCTGACCCGTGGTGGGACTATGGCGTCTAGCGCTGCGACTTCTGGGGGTTTTGGTGCTGGCTGGGCTGGTTGGGTTCGGGTGGGCCCACCTTGGCCTCGGGGCTCTGGGGGCCCTCTGCATCAGTACCAGTGGTCTCACTACCTGTCTCCCCCGCTGCTCTGTCCTAATGGACCGGACCCACACCAGACTGCCTCTTACTGTGCACTTCACACACTTCACACCTCACTGTATACACGTATTTCTACAGAGGGGTCGATTTGCATTTTGTAGCTATATTACTACAAGAGTGTCGGTTGACCCTTTGGAAAAAAATTAACAACTCAAAAGGCAAGAGGCAGCTACCTGAGAACTCTATTAGCATCATGTACTATGCAAATGTAGCCATTACCTGAAACTGGCTAGAGTGTGTGGGGGAGGGAAGCACAGTTTAGGGCTCTGAATTCCTAACTCCTCAGAACAAAACACACTTTTACACAACTGACCTATACACTAGTAAAAGGCAGAGTGTAGTTGTGCACCTAACCCTAACGCTAACGCTAACCCTAACCCTAACCCTAACCCTAACCCTAACCCTAACATCTAGAAATAATGTCATTATCAGTAAATTTGCCTTTATGTAGTTTGGCTGTTGGTACATTTTTCTAAATTGGGTTAGCATAAGGACAACTTAGCTGTAAATATTATTGCTATAAAAGACATACACACACACACACACACTTTTGCCTGGTAATGTTTAGTTTATAATTGTAAATATGCATGGATTTGGTTTTATTATTTATATTTTTTTACTAACTGGAACTGTGCAAAATTTGTATCTGTGATAAACTAATGCAGATTTCACTTGTTTGTGGCTCAATTGGCTGACTTTAGCAAAAAAAAGAGATGTGCAAACAGAGATGCCATTGGCAGAAAATAGGAAACCCACAGATCATTGGAACTATGTCCCAAAACCGCTTTCAAGACATCATGCATGTATATCATGCTTTGATGATTGGCTCACCCGCACTGAGCGAGCAAAAAAAAAAAAACCTTTGCTCCAATTTGTGATGTGTGGGGATAGTTTGTCACTAACTGCATCACATGCTGCAACCCTGGTCAACATATTACCATTGATGAACAGTTTTTCCCGACAAAGACTCGCTGCTGTTTCCTGCAGTACATGGCAACCAAACCTGACAAGTGTGGGATCAAGTTTTTGGTGGCCTGCGACTTGAAGTCCAAGTACATTTTCAATGTCATCCCACATCTTGGAAAGGACCCCAGCCATCCCAATGGGGAGAGGGTATCTGAGAACGTAGTGATGAGGCTGATGAAACCATTCCTGGACAAGGGCAGAAATGTGACTATGAACCATTTCTTTACAGCGACTGTTAAGCCAGAAAACCACCACACCTGGCACAGTCAACAAGATTCATCGGGAATTTTTTTCTATTATTATTTGTAAATAGCCTTGTGGCTATGGGGTAGCGGGGGTGAACTACCATCCATGTTGCTGTGGCTGGGGGGGTCCCCGGGACCTGGGGGCTATGGTCGGGGGGGGGGTTCTCCTGCTTCCCCGTCAGGTCCAAGCTGGTGCGATGGCTCTTGGGGGGCTGCTGGGGCTGGATTGGCCGTTCTGGTGGGCGCCGTGGCTGTACTGCGAGCTGGTGGCGTGTGGTGGCTCTGTCCCGGTGTTGGGGCGCATTGTGGGGGGGTGGGGGCCCTGGGTGTACTGTGCTCGCCTGGGGCTGGTGCGGGAGGTGTGTGGGGTGCCTCCCTGTTGGTGTCACTGGGCCCTACCACACTGTCCATTTTTACCCTCTGGGCTCGCATCGGGTCCCGGCTCCATTGTCCTCTGACCGGCTCCCAGTGGCGGCCTGCCTTGTGATGGGCTGGGTGCCGCCCCTTCGGTGGGCCGGTCGGCCCCTGTGTCTGGCTTCCTGGCTGTGTTGGGCCGTTGGCCCCCTCAGGGGAGGGGGTGGGGGTGGGGTTGGGGAGGTGGGTGGTTTGGTGGGGGCTGGGGTGGGCGGGGTTAGGGTGACGGGTGGGTCCTCGTGCCCCAGGCCGCCTGGGTCAGCCTTGGTGTGCTGGGCAGGTCTATAGCTGCTCCCTCTTGTTCTCCAGTTTTGTGTCGTTCACGGTGGCCCCGGTGGCTCTCTGGGGGTGGCGCCCTGTGGCTCCTGCGGTTTGGGATGGGGGGTATCCTGTTGGCTTGTCGCTGCCTTGCCGTGATTGCTGTTCTGGGCTTTGGAGTCCTTCACACTTGCATGTTTGATCGGGTCTCGCCAGCTACTGCCGAGTCCCATTTCAGTGAATGATGGGAACCCCCAGAATGTACTGAGAATCTCTCCAGAATCTCTACCCTAAACACATTCTCTTTTTGCACTAGTGCCCTCTTCTGGCCTATTCTATTCTATTCTATTGCATTCTATTTTGTACTATCAAGTCATCCACAATTATGGTGCTCACTACCGTTTTGTTTAATTATTTATTTATTGAATCTCTTTTTCTTTTGTGCTATTTTGGTTTTCTTCCCTTTTTTAAATTTTTTTATTTATTTTTATTGATGGACGGTTAATAGTTGGAATAACACACCACCTTACAATCTTTAATTACAATAGCACCGCCTGTTAATTTCTGTCCCTGTTCGTCCTGTCCAGTCTTTGTTTCCCCCACACATCACTGAGGTGTAGCACTGCCCTCCCTGGCTTATAATAGAGAGTTCTAATAAAGGATGTCTGCTCAGCTTTCAGGGAGGACCACTGATGGTCACACACATGCACTAAATATTCAAATATTTGGCTAAAAGACTAAAAAAATGCATTGATCTCAAACAATGTTGACTCCCTTTCTGTGGAGTTAAACAATGAGAACAAATGCAGACAAAAAAAAAGAACCCACCAAAACATACACATATCTAGGCCTGAAAATGGTAACTCTTTATAATACCTACACACAATTCACTATGTATTAACCATGTGTTACCTATTTGCTAATGGTTCATTCATACACAATTTATCATAAAGCAATTCTTATTTTCTATGAACAAACCATTTGTAATCTTGTGAACAAAGGCTTTATGGTTAATTGTGTATCAGCAATACATTAACAAGTAGGTAACAAGTGGTTAATAGATCTTGAACAAACCATTTACACATGGATAATAAATGGTTAATAGATTGGGGAATGTGTGTAGGCATTATACGGTGTTACCCTGAAAATCAGTCACTCAGGAAACATTAACGCAGCAGTAAAAAGCCAGAAGGACATTCTACGCAAACTGGAATTCTATCAACATTAATATCCCAATCTGGATACAAATTCTAAAAACTGTAATCCAACCTATGGCACCGTATGGCAGTGAGACATGGGGCCCAACGACAAACCAGGACGACTCCAACTGGGACAAACACCAAACTAAAACCTTCCACACAGAATTCTGCAAATACAAACTAAAATTAGAAAGAAAAACACCAAATAATGCATGTAGAGCCGAACTGGGACTATTCCACATCCAAAAAAGAGCAATTTCATTTGTATAACCGCCTCATAACAAGTGACACTAACTCCTAAAACCACCTCGATTTAAAAAGACAAGAAGAAAAGATAGAGAGGAGTGCACTCCATCAGCTGATCCTTAAACTGACCAACACTAACCCTGCGCTGACACAAAATACAATAAAACCTAAACAAACTAAACACATGGACAAATACATCACATATTGGCAGAACACAAGAAAAAACACAAAGGAAATTAGAGTGTTATTTATTATTAAAGTGAAAATATACAATAGAAGAATATCTGAGCATCATCACATACTAACTATAGAAAGACACTGACTAAATACAGAATAACTGACCACAGACTAACTATAGAAAGACACTGACTAAATACAGAATAACTGACCACAGACTAACTATAGAAAGACACTGACTAAATACAGAATAACTGACCACAGACTAACTATAGAAAGACACTGACTAAATACAGAATAACTGACCACAGACTAACTATAGAAAGACACTGACTAAATACAGAATAACTGACCACAGACTAACTATAGAAAGACACTGACTAAATACAGAATAACTGACCACAGACTAACTATAGAAAGACACTGACTAAATACAGAATAACTGACCACAGACTAACTATAGAAAGACACTGACTAAATACAGAAGAAATGACCACAGACTAACTATAGAAAGACACTGACTAAATACAGAATAACTGACCACAGACTAACTATAGAAAGACACTGACTAAATACAGAATAACTGACCACAGACTAACTATAGAAAGACACTGACTAAATACAGAATAACTGACCACAGACTAACTATAGAAAGACACTGACTAAATACAGAATAACTGACCACAGACTAACTATAGAAAGACACTGACTAAATACAGAATAACTGACCACAGACTAACTATAGAAAGACACTGACTAAATACAGAAGAAATGACCACAGACTAACTATAGAAAGACACTGACTAAATACAGAATTACTGACCACAGACTAACTATAGAAAGACACTGACTAAATACAGAATAACTGACCACAGACTAACTATAGAAAGACACTGACTAAATACAGAAGAAATGACCACAGACTAACTATAGAAAGACACTGACTAAATACAGAAGAAATGACCACAGACTAAGTATAGAAAGACACTGACTAAATACAGAAGAAATGACCACAGACTAACTATAGAAAGACACTGACTAAATACAGAATAACTGACCACAGACTAACTATAGAAAGACACTGACTAAATACAGAATAACTGACCACAGACTAACTATAGAAAGACTAAATACAGAAGAAATGACCACAGACTAACTATAGAAAGACACTGACTAAATACAGAATAACTGACCACAGACTAACTATAGAAAGACACTGACTAAATACAGAATAACTGACCACAGACTAACTATAGAAAGACACTGACTAAATACAGAATAACTGACCACAGACTAACTATAGAAAGACTAAATACAGAAGAAATGACCACAGACTAACTATAGAAAGACACTGACTAAATACAGAATAACTGACCACAGACTAACTATAGAAAGACACTGACTAAATACAGAATAACTGACCACAGACTAACTATAGAAAGACACTGACTAAATACAGAATAACTGACCACAGACTAACTATAGAAAGACACTGACTAAATACAGAAGAAATGACCACAGACTAACTATAGAAAGACACTGACTAAATACAGAATAACTGACCACAGACTAACTATAGAAAGACACTGACTAAATACAGAATAACTGACCACAGACTAACTATAGAAAGACACTGACTAAATACAGAATAACTGACCACAGACTAACTATAGAAAGACACTGACTAAATACAGAAGAAATGACCACAGACTAACTATAGAAAGACACTGACTAAATACAGAATAACTGACCACAGACTAACTATAGAAAGACACTGACTAAATACAGAATAACTGACCACAGACTAACTATAGAAAGACACTGACTAAATACAGAATAACTGACCACAGACTAACTATAGAAAGACACTGACTAAATACAGAATAACTGACCACAGACTAACTATAGAAAGACACTGACTAAATACAGAATAACTGACCACAGACTAACTATAGAAAGACACTGACTAAATACAGAATAACTGACCACAGACTAACTATAGAAAGACACTGACTAAATACAGAAGAAATGACCACAGACTAACTATAGAAAGACACTGACTAAATACAGAAGAAATGACCACAGACTAAGTATAGAAAGACACTGACTAAATACAGAAGAAATGACCACAGACTAACTATAGAAAGACACTGACTAAATACAGAATAACTGACCACAGACTAACTATAGAAAGACACTGACTAAATACAGAATTACTGACCACAGACTAACTATAGAAAGACACTGACTAAATACAGAATAACTGACCACAGACTAACTATAGAAAGACTAAATACAGAAGAAATGACCACAGACTAACTATAGAAAGACACTGACTAAATACAGAATAACTGACCACAGACTAACTATAGAAAGACACTGACTAAATACAGAATAACTGACCACAGACTAACTATAGAAAGACACTGACTAAATACAGAATAACTGACCACAGACTAACTATAGAAAGACTAAATACAGAAGAAATGACCACAGACTAACTATAGAAAGACACTGACTAAATACAGAATAACTGACCACAGACTAACTATAGAAAGACACTGACTAAATACAGAATAACTGACCACAGACTAACTATAGAAAGACACTGACTAAATACAGAATAACTGACCACAGACTAACTATAGAAAGACTAAATACAGAAGAAATGACCACAGACTAACTATAGAAAGACACTGACTAAATACAGAATAACTGACCACAGACTAACTATAGAAAGACACTGACTAAATACAGAATAACTGACCACAGACTAACTATAGAAAGACACTGACTAAATACAGAATAACTGACCACAGACTAACTATAGAAAGACACTGACTAAATACAGAAGAAATGACCACAGACTAACTATAGAAAGACACTGACTAAATACAGAATAACTGACCACAGACTAACTATAGAAAGACACTGACTAAATACAGAATAACTGACCACAGACTAACTATAGAAAGACACTGACTAAATACAGAATAACTGACCACAGACTAACTATAGAAAGACACTGACTAAATACAGAAGAAATGACCACAGACTAACTATAGAAAGACACTGACTAAATACAGAATAACTGACCACAGACTAACTATAGAAAGACACTGACTAAATACAGAATAACTGACCACAGACTAACTATAGAAAGACACTGACTAAATACAGAATAACTGACCACAGACTAACTATAGAAAGACACTGACTAAATACAGAATAACTGACCACAGACTAACTATAGAAAGACACTGACTAAATACAGAATAACTGACCACAGACTAACTATAGAAAGACACTGACTAAATACAGAATAACTGACCACAGACTAACTATAGAAAGACACTGACTAAATACAGAAGAAATGACCACAGACTAACTATAGAAAGACACTGACTAAATACAGAATTACTGACCACAGACTAACTATAGAAAGACACTGACTAAATACAGAATAACTGACCACAGACTAACTATAGAAAGACACTGACTAAATACAGAAGAAATGACCACAGACTAACTATAGAAAGACACTGACTAAATACAGAAGAAATGACCACAGACTAAGTATAGAAAGACACTGACTAAATACAGAAGAAATGACCACAGACTAACTATAGAAAGACACTGACTAAATACAGAATAACTGACCACAGACTAACTATAGAAAGACACTGACTAAATACAGAATTACTGACCACAGACTAACTATAGAAAGACACTGACTAAATACAGAATAACTGACCACAGACTAACTATAGAAAGACTAAATACAGAAGAAATGACCACAGACTAACTATAGAAAGACACTGACTAAATACAGAATAACTGACCACAGACTAACTATAGAAAGACACTGACTAAATACAGAAGAAATGACCACAGACTAACTATAGAAAGACACTGACTAAATACAGAATAACTGACCACAGACTAACTATAGAAAGACACTGACTAAATACAGAATAACTGACCACAGACTAACTATAGAAAGACACTGACTAAATACAGAATAACTGACCACAGACTAACTATAGAAAGACTAAATACAGAAGAAATGACCACAGACTAACTATAGAAAGACACTGACTAAATACAGAATAACTGACCACAGACTAACTATAGAAAGACACTGACTAAATACAGAATAACTGACCACAGACTAACTATAGAAAGACACTGACTAAATACAGAATAACTGACCACAGACTAACTATAGAAAGACACTGACTAAATACAGAATAACTGACCACAGACTAACTATAGAAAGACTAAATACAGAAGAAATGACCACAGACTAACTATAGAAAGACACTGACTAAATACAGAATAACTGACCACAGACTAACTATAGAAAGACACTGACTAAATACAGAATAACTGACCACAGACTAACTATAGAAAGACACTGACTAAATACAGAATAACTGACCACAGACTAACTATAGAAAGACACTGACTAAATACAGAAGAAATGACCACAGACTAACTATAGAAAGACACTGACTAAATACAGAATAACTGACCACAGACTAACTATAGAAAGACACTGACTAAATACAGAAGGAATGACCACAGACTAACTATAGAAAGACACTGACTAAATACAGAAGAAATGACCACAGACTAACTATAGAAAGACACTGACTAAATACAGAAGAAATGACCACAGACTAACTATAAAAAGACACTGACTAAATACAGAATAACTGACCACAGACTAACTATAGAAAGACACTGACTAAATACAGAATAACTGACCACAGACTAACTATAGAAAGACACTGACTAAATACAGAAGAAATGACCACAGACTAACTATAGAAAGACACTGACTAAATACAGAATAACTGACCACAGACTAACTATAGAAAGACACTGACTAAATACAGAATAACTGACCACAGACTAACTATAGAAAGACACTGACTAAATACAGAATAACTGACCACAGACTAACTATAGAAAGACACTGACTAAATACAGAAGAAATGACCACAGACTAACTATAGAAAGACACTGACTAAATACAGAATAACTGACCACAGACTAACTATAGAAAGACACTGACTAAATACAGAAGAAATGACCACAGACTAACTATAGAAAGACACTGACTAAATACAGAATTACTGACCACAGACTAACTATAGAAAGACACTGACTAAATACAGAATAACTGACCACAGACTAACTATAGAAAGACACTGACTAAATACAGAATAACTGACCACAGACTAACTATAGAAAGACACTGACTAAATACAGAATAACTGACCACAGACTAACTATAGAAAGACACTGACTAAATACAGAATAACTGACCACAGACTAACTATAGAAAGACACTGACTAAATACAGAATAACTGACCACAGACTAACTATAGAAAGACACTGACTAAATACAGAAGAAATGACCACAGACTAACTATAGAAAGACACTGACTAAATACAGAATTACTGACCACAGACTAACTATAGAAAGACACTGACTAAATACAGAATAACTGACCACAGACTAACTATAGAAAGACACTGACTAAATACAGAAGAAATGACCACAGACTAACTATAGAAAGACACTGACTAAATACAGAAGAAATGACCACAGACTAAGTATAGAAAGACACTGACTAAATACAGAAGAAATGACCACAGACTAACTATAGAAAGACACTGACTAAATACAGAATAACTGACCACAGACTAACTATAGAAAGACACTGACTAAATACAGAATTACTGACCACAGACTAACTATAGAAAGACACTGACTAAATACAGAATAACTGACCACAGACTAACTATAGAAAGACTAAATACAGAAGAAATGACCACAGACTAACTATAGAAAGACACTGACTAAATACAGAATAACTGACCACAGACTAACTATAGAAAGACACTGACTAAATACAGAATAAATGACCACAGACTAACTATAGAAAGACACTGACTAAATACAGAATAACTGACCACAGACTAACTATAGAAAGACACTGACTAAATACAGAATAACTGACCACAGACTAACTATAGAAAGACACTGACTAAATACAGAATAACTGACCACAGACTAACTATAGAAAGACTAAATACAGAAGAAATGACCACAGACTAACTATAGAAAGACACTGACTAAATACAGAATAACTGACCACAGACTAACTATAGAAAGACACTGACTAAATACAGAATAACTGACCACAGACTAACTATAGAAAGACACTGACTAAATACAGAATAACTGACCACAGACTAACTATAGAAAGACACTGACTAAATACAGAATAACTGACCACAGACTAACTATAGAAAGACTAAATACAGAAGAAATGACCACAGACTAACTATAGAAAGACACTGACTAAATACAGAATAACTGACCACAGACTAACTATAGAAAGACACTGACTAAATACAGAATAACTGACCACAGACTAACTATAGAAAGACACTGACTAAATACAGAATAACTGACCACAGACTAACTATAGAAAGACACTGACTAAATACAGAAGAAATGACCACAGACTAACTATAGAAAGACACTGACTAAATACAGAATAACTGACCACAGACTAACTATAGAAAGACACTGACTAAATACAGAAGGAATGACCACAGACTAACTATAGAAAGACACTGACTAAATACAGAAGAAATGACCACAGACTAACTATAGAAAGACACTGACTAAATACAGAATAACTGACCACAGACTAACTATAGAAAGACACTGACTAAATACAGAATAACTGACCACAGACTAACTATAAAAAGACACTGACTAAATACAGAATAACTGACCACAGACTAACTATAGAAAGACACTGACTAAATACAGAATAACTGACCACAGACTAACTATAGAAAGACACTGACTAAATACAGAAGAAATGACCACAGAGTAACTATAGAAAGACACTGACTAAATACAGAAGAAATGACCACAGACTAACTATAGAAAGACACTGACTAAATACAGAAGAAATGACCACAGACTAACTATAGAAAGACACTGACTAAATACAGAAGAAATGACCACAGACTAACTATAGAAAGACACTGACTAAATACAGAAGAAATGACCACAGACTAACTATAAAAAGACACTGACGAAATACAGAATAACTGACCACAGACTAACTATAGAAAGACACTGACTAAATACAGAAGAAATGACCACAGACTAACTATAGAAAGACACTGACTAAATACAGAAGAAATGACCACAGACTAACTATAGAAAGACACTGACTAAATACAGAAGAAATGACCACAGACTAACTATAAAAAGACACTCACTAAATACAGAATAACTGACCACAGACTAACTATAGAAAGACACTGACTAAATACAGAAGAAATGACCACAGACTAACTATAAAAAGACACTGACTAAATACAGAATAACTGACCACAGACTAACTATAGAAAGACACTGACTAAATACAGAATAACTGACCACAGACTAACTATAGAAAGACTAAATACAGAAGAAATGACCACAGACTAACTATAGAAAGACACTGACTAAATACAGAATAACTGACCACAGACTAACTATAGAAAGACTAAATACAGAAGAAATGACCACAGACTAACTATAGAAAGACACTGACTAAATACAGAAGAAATGACCACAGACTAACTATAAAAAGACACTGACTAAATACAGAATAACTGACCAATTCAATTCAATTCAATTCAATTTTATTTATAAAGCCCTAAATCACAACAACGTCGTCTCAGAGGGCTTTACAAAAACATAATCAACTACAGAAATACATGAAAAGTCCCAGGCATCCCCTGTCCTTAGACCCTCCTTCTCGGCAAGAAAAAACTTCCAAACCCAGTGGGAAAAAGAAGAAATCTTGAGGAGAACCACATTGAAGGAGAGATCCACTCCCATGGACGGACAGGCTATAGATGAACGTCCATGTATAAATGCAGGAAGGGGGGCTGGTCCAGACAGGCAGGGGCGGTGGTCCGGGGTCACAGGTCAGCACAGGCGAGATACTCCAGATCCTGTCGTCCATGGCTCCCGTGCAGGCACTGTCAGGAGAGCCACCACTCCCCCCAGGGGGGGAGGGGGGAAAGGGGACACCAGGTGACTAGTCATGAACAGACTTGGTAAGAAAGATATGTTATAAAAATTACAGAAACAGATGTGAGGAAGAGAAAGAGAAGAAAGAACTCAGTGTCTGTACTTCCCCCAGCATTCTAACTCCTAGGGCAGCCTAGACTGAACTGTGACTCATACATCATGTATACATGATATATGAGTCACATAATTTTTAACTAACCTGACCATAGGCTTTCTCAAACAGGAATGTTTTAAGCCTAATTTTAAATGTAGAGACTGTTTCGGCATCTTTAATATTAAAGGGAAGCTGATTCCATAAGACAGGGGCCTGATAACTAAAGGCTCTAGCTCCTACTGTACTTTTAGAAACCCTAGGAACTTTCAGTAAACCTGCATTCTGAGAACGAAGGGTTCTATTGGGTTGGTACGGAACCAGATCATCTTTAAGATAAGAGGGGCCCATACCATTAATGGTTTTATATGTAAGGAGGAGGATTTTAAATTTAATTCTAGACTCAACTGGAAGCCAGTGAAGGGTTTGGAGCACAGGCGTGATGTGTTCTCTTCTATTTGATCCTGTTAATAATCTTGCTGCTGCATTTTGAACCAGTTGCAAGCTTTTTAGGGAATATTTAGGACATGCTACAAATAAGGAGTTACAATAATCTAATCGTGATGTAACAAATGCATGAATTAATTTTTCTGCAGTCGTTTTAGACAGAATATTCCTAATTTTGGCTATGTTGCGCAGGTGAAAGAAGGCTGTTCTGCAAGTTTGTTTGATATGCATTTTGAATGAAAGATCTGGATCAAATAAAACTCCTAAATTTTTAACTGTGGCACTGGGTGTTACACTTAAGTTGTCCAGAGTAACTATCTGGTTAGTTAGGGAGTCTCTCGCATCTTTAGGACCAATTATAACGACTTCAGTTTTTTCAGGGTTCAGTAAAAGATAATTGGCACTCATCCAAATTTTTATGTCTTGTACACAAGTACTTAGTTTATCTATTTGCCTGGTCTGGTCAGGTTTAATCGATAAATATAGCTGTGTGTCATCCGCGTAACAATGAAAATTAATGCCATGATTTGTAATGATGTTACCTAAAGGGAGCATATATAGTGTAAACAAAATAGGCCCAAGGACTGACCCTTGAGGAACGCCATAATTAACTCTGGAGGACTGCGATGATTGTTTGTTGATGTGAACAAATTGGTAGCGATTAGATAAATATGATTTAAAGCAGCAGAGGGCTGCTCCTCTAATACCTATATCATATTCTAATCTGTGTACTAAGATACTGTGGTCGATGGTGTCAAAGGCTGCACTAAGGTCTAATAACACCAGGACCGATATTAGTCCGATGTCAGCGGCTAATAATAAGTCATTAGTAACTTTAGCTAACGCCGTTTCAGTGCTATGATGGGCACGAAAGCCAGACTGAAACTGTTCAAATAAACTATTATCCTGCAGGAATTGGCACAGCTGTTTAACTATTACTCGTTCTAAAACCTTTGACAGGAAGGGCAAATTGGATATAGGCCTATAATTGGCTAAAATGTCAGGATCTAGGGTAGGCTTTTTCAGAATTGGTTTAATAACAGCATATTTAAATGACTGTGGCACATATCCAGTAATTAATGAAGTGTTAATTATATTTAGGACAGTGCCAATAATTAGGGGCAGAATCTCTTTAAAGAGTTTTGTTGGGATTGGATCTAAGAGGCAGGTGGCTGATTTGGAAGACATGATAATAGAAATGACATCAGTTTGGTCTACAGTGGTGAAATTATTTAGTGTTACAGAGGGATTTTTAAAAAGGCCTAGGTTTGAAAGCGCTACTTTTTCTGATCTAATATTTGGGAGAAATGTGTCTATTTTCTCTCTAATAGTTGATATTTTATTGTTAAAGAACTGCAGGAAATCATCAGGATGGAGCGTGGATGGAATAACTGGTTCCACGGAGGTGTGGCTGTTTGTCAGTTTGGCTACAGTACTGAAGAGGAATCTAGGATTATTCTTGTTTTCTTCTATTATGGATGAGTAATATCTAGTTTTGGCTGTACGCAAAGCTTGCTTATACTTTATTAAGCTATTTTTCCAGGCATTGAGAGAATCTTCTAAGTTGGATCGCCTCCATTGCCTCTCTAATTTACGTGTTGCTTGTTTAATGGAGCGAGTGTCAGCGTTGTACCATGGGGAGGTTAATCTAATCTTAGTAGTTTTTAACTTAAGGGGGGCAACTATGTCTAGCGTAGTTTGTAGTGTGAGCATGGTACTATCGACTAACTCATCACTTATACTGGGACTAAATGTGTCCTTTACATAATCACATGACACAGGCACAAATAGTGACTGAATTAACTCTTTATACTTTGAGACAGCACGGTCACATAGTATCCTTTTCATTTGCGTTTTAATCACTGAGGTAGAAATATCCTCAAACAAAACCTGGAAGGTCATTAAAAAGTGATCTGAGAGTATGGGATTATGGGGAAAAACGACAAGGTCATTAATTTCAACACCAAGTGTTAAGATCAGATCGAGAGTATGTCTGTGAATGTGGGTTGGTTTATTAACATTTTGGATAAAGCCTAATCCGTCTAGTAGGTCACTAAATGCATTACTAAGAGAGTCAGCGTTGTTATCGACATGTATGTTAAAATCACCAACTATTATAATCCTATCCCAGTTCAACACTACACTGGATAGAAAGTCAGAGACTTCTAAGAAAAACTGTGAATAAGGGCCAGGAGGGCGGTAGACTATGACAAAAAGGACTGGTTTTTGGTTTCTGCAGTTGGGGAAAGTAATGGATGAAACTAGACTTTCAAAGGAATGGTAAGTGGGATTAGTTTTATGATTAATTTTAGGGCTAAGACCTAAACTGGAGTGGGATATTACTGCCACTCCTCCACCACGGCCACTGGTTCTGGCTGTGTGATAGTTCACATGAGTTGGTGGCGTGGATTCATTTAATGCGACATATTCATCCTGCTGCAGCCAGGTTTCAGTCAGAGCTAAAATATCAATTTTGTAATCACTAATTAGATCGTTTATTAACAGAGATTTGGAAGAAATAGACCTAATATTGATCAGTCCACATTGGATAAAATTGTTAGGTGTTCTTTTAATCTGATTGTTCCTTAAAACTATTTTTATTAAATTATTTGATCTCACTCCTATAGGTTTTTTAATATTAGGCTTATTTTTAACTATACGGGGTTTATTATTAACTACACAAGGAATACACGCAGTCTTTCTGTTATTTACTACATGGTGGGTTTGTGACAGCTCAGAGTAAAGTGGATGCACAGAGAAGTGTTTTACACTACGACTCTGCGCCTGGGCCCGCACTCTGGATTGTCATTTTGACAGGCTAAATTTGGAAGCCACATTTTGTGCTAAGAGAGAAGCACCTTCCCAAGTGGGATGTATGCTATCTCTGCGAATGAGCCCAGGCTTTCCCCAGAATGCACGCCAATTATCTATAAAAACAACATCGTTTTCTGAGCACCACCTAGACAACCAGCGGTTAAATGATGAGAACCTAGAGTACATCTCATCACTGGCCAAATTGGGCAGGGGTCCAGAGAATGCTACGGTGTTACACATCGACTTAGCAAGTTTACACACCGATGCTACGTTCAGTTTAAGAACCTCTGATTGTTTCCGTCGGACATCGTTACCACCAGCGTGGATCACGATGCGGCGGAAGCTAGCCCTGCTCTGCTGTAAAAGCCCACAGACTAACTATAGAAAGACACTGACTAAATACAGAATAACTGACCACAGACTAACTATAGAAAGACACTGACTAAATACAGAATAACTGACCACAGACTAACTATAGAAAGACACTGACTAAATACAGAAGAAATGACCACAGACTAACTATAGAAAGTCGTAAACACAGACAGACATGGTGTCCTAGAGAAGAGACACAGACACACTTCCTTCTACACTGTGATGCATATGAAGACATTAGAGACACATACTTCCCCAAAATATTCCTAAACTACAAAGGTCTGAACGACATCCCAGACCAGGACGCTCTACCATACCAAACTA
The DNA here is from genome assembly GCA_020466265.1 of Siphamia tubifer. Taxonomy (NCBI): domain Eukaryota; kingdom Metazoa; phylum Chordata; class Actinopteri; order Kurtiformes; family Apogonidae; genus Siphamia; species Siphamia tubifer. The sequence continues at coordinate 472,371 of CM035801.1, forward strand.
AGGGACAACCAGTGGACAGAACAGACAGACTCTCTCTGTGGACTATCTTACATTGACGCTTCAAGGGTTTCCAATTTTGTTTTGTTTTTTGTATTTCATTTTAGGGACTTTTATTTATCACGTATAACTGTATCTATGTATTTTATCTGTTGATCATTGTAAAAATGTTTTATTTGGCAACGTATGATGGACGTTACCATGGCCACAAGATTGATTTGATTTGAGAGAGAGACAGAGAGACAGGTTGAGAGAGAGAGATGGAGAGAGAGAGAGACAAAGGGAGAGAGAGAGACAAAGCCAGAGAGATAGAGAGAGATGGAAGAAAGAGAACAGACCGAGAGAGAGAGAAAATACAGAGAAAGAGAGAGATATGAGACAGAGATGGAAGAGAGAGAGACAGATAGAGAGACAGGTTGAGACAGAGAGAGAGACAGGTTGAGAGAGAGAGATGGAGAGAGAGAGAGAAAAGACAGCGAGAGAGACAGAGAGAAAGAGAGAGACAGAGAGAGAGAGAGAGAGAGAGAGAAACTGCAGATGACGGAGTAGCTTAATGTTGCACCGTCATACTCATTCTAACAGGATCTCATAAGTCATGTGACCCTCCCCCCCTCCCCTTTTTACATAACAGCTTTGAAAAGCAGCTCAGCATCCTGAAAGGTGTATCCATAACAATGTGTCAATCAATGAAAATATGAACGAGTATGAGTCATATGGAGGGGTGGGGGGTCACATGACTTATAAGATTCTGTTAGAATGGAGATGAGACTTAACTTTACTGATACACTTTATTTATTTAGGGGGGAGTGTTGGGGGGGTGGTGTTGCAGCATGACGAGAAAATGCTGCAGCATCCCCCTCCCTCTCTCCATCACATGTCTCCCTCCTGGCTCCTCCCCCTCCCTCTCTCCATCACATGTCTCCCTCCTGGCTCCTCCCCCTCCCTCTCTCCATCACATGTCTCCCTCCTGGCTCCTCCCCCTCCCTCTCTCCATCACATGTCTCCCTCCTGGCTCCTCCCCCTTCCTCTCTGCATCACATGTCCCCCTCCCTCTCTCCATCACATGTCTCCCTCCTGGCTCCTCCCCGTCCCTCTCCCCCAGTCTCAGTCACTCTGTTCCTTCCTCTCTTCTCTCCAGCCCTCATTGCCGTAGCACCAGAAGTAGGAGGCGGAGCCAGGTGCATCCATTGCTGTGGAAACCCTTCTGGCTCACATCTTCTGGTCCTCAGCATCAGCAGCAGCATCAGCATCAGCAGCAGCATCAGCAGCAGCAGCAGCATCAGCATCAGCATCAGCATCAGCATCAGCATCAGCAGCAGCAGCAGCAGCATTAGCATCAGCATCAGCAGCATCAGCATCAGCAGCAGCATCATCAGCAGCAGCAGGATGGATGTGCTAATGAAGGGCTTCTCCATGGCCAAGGAGGGGGTGGTGGCTGCCGCAGAGAAGACCAAAGCTGGCATGGAGGAGGCGGCAGCCAAGACCAAGGAGGGGGTGATGTATGTGGGTATGTACAGAAGCCTGTGGGGGAGGGGGGCCTTCCACAGCTGCATACGGGTGTAGTCCTGAGGAGGAGGAGGTGCTGCAGGACTGGTGCAAGGCAGGTGTGTGTGTGTGTGTGTGTGTGTGTGTGTGTGTATGTGTGTGTATGTGTGTGTATGTGTGTGGGGGTGGTGGGTAGAGAGTGAGTGAGGGGGTAAAGTTTTGTTTAATCAACTCAGGTTCCTTCTATAATCTTATTATTATTATTATTATTATTATTATTATTATTAATAATAATAATAATAATACTAATAATAATAATAATAATAATAATAATAATAATAATAATAATAATAATAATAATAATAATAATAATAATAATAATAATTTTAAAAGGTAAGTGATCCAAAATGGAAACAGTTTCTCTCTTGTTATTCTTCGTGTTTAGAAATTCCATAATATATCCCTTAAAAAGGACAAGGACTATATATATATATATATATATATATATATATATATATATATATATATATATACATGTGTGTGTGTGTGTGTGTGTGTGTGTCTATATGATGTGAGAAGATTTTTGATTTTTGATTGGTATCATTGGGTATGAGTTTGAACATATTGGGTTTTCAAAGTTGAAATGTTTTGAAGCTGCAGTCGTTTTCTTTCTCACGTGTTGATTGCCCCTTTCCTCTCTCTCTTTGGTTTTACTGCTGTTGTCTGCGGCAGGACGTCCCGTTAACAGAATTGGTGAGGGAGGGTTGATGCAGCATGATAAGTGAGAAACAGAGAGAGAGACAGTGAGAGACAGAGCAGAGAGAGAGAAAGACAGAGAGAGAAAGAGAGAGAGGGAGAGACAGAGAGAGAGAGAGAGGAGAGATAGAAAGACAGAGAGAGGCAGAGAGAGAGAGGCATAGAGACAGAGAGAGAGAGAGGGAGATGCAAAGAGGAGAGAGAGAGACAGCGAGAGGAGACAAAGATGAGAGAGAGACAGAGAAAGACAGAGAGAGAGTGAGAGGAGCAAGAAAGACAGAGAGAGAGATAGACAGAGAGGAGAGAGAGAAAGACAGAGAGAGAAAGACAGAGAGAGACAGAGAGAGCGACAGAGACAGAGAGAGGGACAAAGAGAGAGAGACAGAAAGAGACAGAGAGACACAGAGTGAGAGAGAGACAGAGACAGGGAGATGCAAAGAGGAGAGAGAGAGCGAGAGAGACAGAGAGGGAGAGACTAAGAGGAGAGAGAGAGAAAGAGACAGAGAGAGGAGACAAAGATGAGAGAGAGAAAGACAGACAGAGAGAGATAGACAGAGAGGAGAGAGTGAAAGACAGACAGAGAGAGATAGACAGAGAGGAGAGAGTGAAAGACAGACAGAGAGAGAGAGCGACAGAGAAAGAGAGAGGGACAAAGAATTAGAATTTTCAAAAAACCTTTATTACAAAACTCTATAATACAGACAAAATCACTGCCATTCTTGGCATTGATCAACAATGTTTTGTACAGTAACCAACCAAAAACCTACAATTCAACACCCATATTACACCAACACATATTCAACAGGTGCAAAATCTATAATATTTTGTTAAATTGCACCTTACCCTCAATTACTGTGCACAGGGCATTCTCTTGACACCAGATATTCCTGAAGGCTTCAACATCATTCATTCCTTGATAGAAATGAAAGTCAATAAAAATTCTTGACTTCACCAAAGGTACAAAAACCCTTAAAAGGTCAAAACCTGAGTTATATATATTATATTACTTGTTTGTCCTGCTCACATATATAGACATTTGTGCCCAATAATGTCATTCAAAGTTTGGCACTTGTACCTTCTCTTCTGTACTTAAAACTAAAGATAAATACTTCCATTGTGAACACTAAAGTGGGAAAACAATGGCATCAATCGTACACAGTACATGAAGGTGTGAAAAACTGTCTCCCTTTCTTCACAAAATGGACAGTCATGATTTACATCAGGATTTAAAACACAAATAAAAGAATTAACAGCAACTGCTCCATGTAAAATCCTCCATTGCAAATCCCCAACCTTCTTCAATAATTAAAATGCCCCCAATGTGGTTTGGTATTCTGTTCTACTTGTACAAACCGGATTCGGTTGAAGTTGGGAAATTGTGTAAAATGTAAATAAAAACAAAATACAATGATTTTAAAATCCTTTTCAACCTATATTCAATTGAATACACTACAAAGACAACATATTTAATGTTCAAACTGATAAACTTTATTGTTTTTTGCCAAATAATAATTAACTTAGAATTTCATGGCTGCAACACGTGCAGTAGAAGTTGGGAAAGGGCATGTTTACCACTTCGTTACATCACCTTTCCTTTTAATAACAGTCAATAAACGTTTTGGAAGAGAGGAGACTAATTCTCTTAGCTTCTCATGTGGAATTCTTTCCCATTCTTGCTTGATGAACCGCTTCAGTTGTTCAACAGTCCGGGGTCTTCTCTGTTGTATTTTACGCTTCATAATGCGCCACATATTTTCAATGGGAGACAGGTCTGGACTGCAAGCGGGCCAGGGGAGAACCTGGACTCTTTTACTTGGAAGCCACGCTGTTGTAACACGTGCAGAATGTGGCTTGGCATTATCTTGCTGAAATAAGCAGCGGCGTCCATGAAAAAGACGTGGCTTGGATGGCAGCATATGTTGCTCCAAAATCTGTATGTACTTTTCAGCATTTATGTTGCCTTCACAGAAATGTAAGTCACCCATGCCATGGGAACTAATGCACCCCCATACCATCACAGATGCTGGCTTTTGAACTTTGCGTTGATAACAGTCCGGATGGTCCGCTTCCTCTTTGGTCCGGAGGACACGACATCCAGTGTTTCCAAAAACAATTTGAAAAGTGGACTCATCAGACCACAAAACACTTTTCCATTGTGCATCAGTCCATTTTACATGAGCTCGGGCCCAGAGAACCCGGCGGCGTTTCTGGATGTTGTTCATAAACGGCTTTTGCTTTGCATGGTAGAGTTTTAACCCGCACTTACTGATGTAGTGACCAACTGTATTTACTGACAGTGATTTTCTGAAGTGTTCCTGAGCCCATATGGTGATATCCTTTACACACTCATGTCGGTTTTTAAGGCAGTGCCGTCTGAGGGATCGAAGGTCACGGTCATTCAGTCTTGGTTTCCGGCCGTGGTGCTTACGTGCAGTGATTTCACCAGATTCTCTGAACCTTTTGATGATATTATGGACCGTAGATGTTGAAATCTCTAAATTCCTTGCAATTTTGCTTTGAGAAATGTTGTTCTTAAACTGTTCAACTATTTTCTCACGCAGTTGTGGACAAAGTGGTGAACCTCGCCCCATCCTTGCTTGTGAATGACTGAGCATGTTTGGGGAGGCTCCTTTTATACCCAATCATGGTCCCCACCTGTTCCCAATTAGCCTGATCACATGTGGGATGTTTCAAATAGGTGTTTGATGAGCTTTTCTCAGCTTTCTCAGTATTTTTTGCCAACTTTCCCAACTTCTACTGCACGTGTTGCAGCCATGAAATTCTAAGTTAATTGTTATTTGGCAAAAAACAATAAAGTTTAACAGTTTGAACATTAAATATGTTGTCTTTGTAGTGTATTCAATTGAATATAGGTTGAAAAGGATTTTAAAATCATTGTATTTTGTTTTTATTTACATTTTACACAATTTCCCAACTTCAACCGAATCCGGTTTGTAGAACAGCACGCCAAGGTGTGTCTACTCTGGCTTCAACACATCTTTACACAAAGCTTATAAAACTCTTTTCCAGAGACTCTATCTGGACCCACACATAAGTCTTCATTTTTCATGACAACATTACAAACTTCAGTTCCCACACTAAAACGTGGTACAAGATCATGTTTATTTGGCCCAACTATACCTCTAAAATGCTGATCTAACATAGACAAACTTTCAACTGTTAAACAACATTTTACCATCATAAAGAATTTCTGGACCACCCGGACGGATCTTACATTAATGTGTTCAGCCACCGCCTCCGCATCATCAAAACATGGACCTGCTAAAAACAGGAGGTCCCTCAGTGTAAAAACTCCAGCTTCACGAAACACTCCATTAAAAGCAGGAAAATCCTTCTGCTGTGTGGGATCCAGGATTGAACTGTAGATCAGTGGTTCCTGCAGAAGCCAAAAAAGAGAACCTGTGTTGTGAGACCTCCAGACCTTCACAATGTTCCATACTTTAAAAATGTTGCGATAAAACACAGGGAGCTTCTTTAAATTCATTAGGGCGGGGTTCATCCAGAAGAGGTTCCTGTCCAAACCCAGGCCTTCAAAGGTCCTTAAAACAGCACAAGCCACACTTTTCCAGCTGGAGTTTACAGGTCCATCCAAAAGTCTCTGGATAAATTGTAGACGAAAGGCTGCTGCTCTACTTTGTAAATTGACCAACCCCTGTCCGCCCTCATCTTTGGGCAAGAACAGAACACCTTGTTGGACCCAATGTAGGCCGTCCCAAAAAAAATCCACTAAAATAGACTGTATTCTTGATAAAACATGTGCTGGAGGGTCTATACATGCAAGTCTATGCCAAAGGGATGAAGCAACCAAATTATTTATCACCAGAACACGCCCCCTATATGATAACTTTTTAACTAAAAAACTCCACTTACCAAGGCAACCCTTAACCTTCTCAATTGCCCCCTCAAAATTTTTAAGTATAAAATTGTCATCACCAAGAAAAACCCCCAAGTATTTAAAACCATCTCGGGACTAAGTTAGACCACCTGGGAGGTGTGGTGCACCATCAGACCATTTTCCAGCCAACAGGGCTACACTTTTTCCCCAATTAACTCTAGCAGACGATAACCTATTAAAATCATTAAAAACACTTAACATGGTGTCAACATCCCTTTTGGCTTCCAATAAGAATAGCCACATCATCCGCATAAGTTGATAGCTTCACAGAGATACTACAATCTGGGAGTGTTACACCTTCCACTTTGGCTCTTAGTTGAATCAACAGAGGTTCGATGGCTAATGAATACAACATGCCAGACAGGGCGCATCCTTGTCTAATTCCTCTAAAAATCTTGAAGGGGGCACACAAGTCACCATTAATTTTTAAAATACTTTCAGTGTCATGGTACAGAGCTCTGACTGTTTTAATAAAATCAGGATTAAAACCAAATGCAGATAAAACGCTCCATAAATAGGTATGATCAACTCTATCGAAAGCTTTTACCTGATCGACTGAGATGATGCCAAAAGCCAACTTTTGGAGTTTCCCAATTTCCAAAAAATCTCTCATGAGAGAAATATTGTCATAGATAAGCCTGCCTGGTACACAATAAGTCTGGGCAGGATCAATCACTTCACCCAAAACCTTACTTAGCCTATTTGCCAAAACCTTAGAGAGCAGCCGATATTCTGCACAGAGAACAGACACAGGACGCCATGATCTAATGTCCTTCAAATCTCCTTTCTTTGGAAGCAAAGTTAAAACTGCTTTCCGGCAACTGAGTGGCAGCTGCCCCTTGGCCAAGCTGTCTCTTACCACATTCAGAAGGACTTATAAAAGTCTACCGGTAGACCATCAATCCCCGGGGGCTTGGGCGGATTGACTTCTATCATTATTTAACATCGCCCTAAGTCGAGTGAGAAATTTACTCAGGCGGTAACCCTCTTGTTTAGTAAAGTTCCCTTCAGACATAAATAGCCTTGTTTTTTCCATAAACTGTTCAACGTCAGGGAAGTACTCATCAATCCGAACAAGTTTAGCATTTTTTGTCTGTTTCAAAAAGGTCTTAATATCCTCCACACTATACTCGCAACTTGTATAACCGCTTTGACGTAAACTACACGTTAAGCTACAATCAGATGCTTCACCCTCGCTTTCTGCTTCAGTAGAGTGAATGTCAACCAGCAAATCTTTCTTTTTGGCTTGTGTATCAGAAGCTGATTTCCCTCTAACCCTCTTTCGGCCTTTAGGAACTTTAAAAGGATTTATTTCCATTTCCATTAGTGCACTATTATGTTCAATACAGGGTTCCTCCAGTACATCCACTGACACATTGCTATTCTGGGAGCTTTCAGTATTTTCTTCCTCCAAAGCTTCAACTACGGTTTAATTCATATCATCTCTTATTATTTCATGAACTTTATTTTGATCAGCTGATCTACCCTCAAGAGTTTCCACATGTGAAGGCCCTTCCCCAGATGATTGGACGCCATCAGCCCCAGTCTCTACTTGGGCCACGGGTACATTTTTACCGGCCGGCTGTCCCTCCCTGGTGTTCTCCGTATGTTCATTTAAACCATTCACATCAGCAGATTTACTTTTTTCAGGGCAGGCTTTTACTAAGTGCCCAGTCACTCCACATCCAAAGCATTTCATATGATTACTGGTGGCATATATGGCATAATTAAAGTCATCTACCTGCACATTCAAAGTCAGATCCAAGTCCTGGTTATTATTATTCAGTATCATGTAAACAAATCGGCGGAAGGATACAACATGTTTTAAGAGTGGGGATTTACTTGAAATTGCAATTTTACGAATCGGAGAGACCAGTTTACCATAACGAGATAGGGACTGAACAAGAATATTATCCTTAACAAATGGTGGAATATTAGAGAGGATCACTTTGATAATGGGAGTACCGGGGTGAAGGTGCTGCTAAACACGACACCGCGCTCAACCACTAAATTCGCCAACTCTATCGTCTCAAGAAACAAAACTATTCATGTGGGCTCTGCAGACAGAACCTTGTCATGGCCAACAATTTCTCCGACAGCCAAACAACACTCTTCAACGCTAGCGGAAGAGGAAATGCTTATGCCGTGCCGCCGCTTAAGACCCTCAAACTTCCCCACACCTGAAGCAGCCATACCCCAGACTGAGGGGCAGATGCCCAGGTAAGAGTACAAAACACACCCCAAACAAAAAACCCCACAACAGCCCCTATACACCCAAACTATACAATAAATCACAAAATACAACAAAGAAAGAAAGGAAGAATAAAGACAAACAAGAAATAGAAGAAAAGGCACAGTGGCCAGACTCACACAACTCTCTGTCCAAATGCTCAGGCTCCGCCCACTCACTCAGTCCATGCGCACAGAGAGACAGAGACAGAGACAGAGAGGAGGGAGAAAGATAGAGAGAGACAGACAGACAGAGAGAGACAGAGAGAGGGAGACACAAAGAGGAGAGAGATAGAGATAGAGAGAGGAGGAGACAAAGATGAGAGAGAGAGAGAAAAAAATAGAGAGAGGAGAGAGAGATTTTTTTTTTTGATTTTTCAAAAAACTTTTTATTTACATCTTTACCCGAATAACAAAAAACAAAAGTTCTCCTCTACAAAGGGAGAAAATAATATTTTCACTTCATCAGTCTCTTTTTTTGGAAAAACAAAAATTAAAATTAAACCATATTTTCCTAAAAAAAAAGAACCAATACATAAAGGACATCATATAATTTGTCATTTAAGGAATGACCTAAAAAACTGAACAGAATATTCCTCTGTATCACCACACATTAACACATTCATTTAAATCATCATTCATTTTGTAAAATCTGTAATCCACATTTATCCTGGCCTTCATCATAGTAATCATCATCATCATCATCATCATCATCATCATCATCATCATCATCAGTGTCGTATTCTGTTCTCTCTTCTATTTTTTTCCTCCTGCTGACGTACAGACATTTTCGCTGTTCCTAAAATAAAATTCATCAGTTCACATTTTATTCTGTGTTTCTGTGTGTATTTAAAACCTAGAATAAAAATGTGTTTGTATAAAGAATAGAATTGAATAGCCTTTATTGTCATTGTACTCATGTTACAACGAAATTGTACAGCCCCCCCCCCAGTGCAGATGCAGCATCAACAATATGCTATTACAGTAGGTTATAAATAATACTTAAAATATGGCAGCAATAAAAACATTCAAAACAGTAAGAATAAATATCCATATATATATATATATATATATATATATATATATATATATATATATATATATATATATATATATATATATATATATATATATATGGTTTCTCTGGTTTAAAAGCATAAGAAGTAAGAATTTTTAAAAGTTCCCTAACTTTCCTTATTTGTATTTAAAAGCCTAATTGCCCAGGGGTAAAAAGTGTCTCCGAACCGGTTTGTCCGGCTCCCCAGAACCCGATACCTCCTCCCTGAAGGCAGGGGGTCAAAGAGGCCCCATCCAGGGTGGGATGTGTCCAGCAGGATGTTCCTTGCCCTCTTTAATCCCCTAGAATTGGCAATGTCCTCCAGGGAGGGCAGGGGGCGGCTAATAATTTTCTGGGCTGATTTTATAACCCCCTGCAGGGCTGCTCTGTCCTTGGCCGTGCAGCCGGCATACCACACCGTGACACAGTATGTTAATACACTTTCCACCGTGGAGCGGTAGAACGTCTGCAGCAGATTCCCATCCAGGTGGCATTTTTTCAGCAGACGCAGAAAGTGCAGTCTCTGCTGCGCCTTACCGACTACTGCAGCTGTATTTGTGTGCCACCTGAGATCATCTACCACATGTACTCCTAGGTACCTGAAGGAGGAGACCCTGTCCACACAGACACCGCCTATCTGTAGGGGGGCGGGGTCTGCACAGTTTCTCCTCCAGTCCAGCACCATCTCCTTGGTTTTATTTGGGTTCAGGTGGAGATTGTTTGCTGAACTCCAGGCTACAAGTCAACTTGTCCAAACAGACAGAAGAGCTTCTTTAAAAACACTAATAATGTTTCCAGTGGTTGACAGTCCAGGAAACAGTGGAACACAGTCTCTTTACTTTGACAGAACACACACTCCTCAGTCACATTTGGATTTAAAACTGAAATAAAAGCATTGATGCCACTGCCCCATGTAGTACCCTCCACTGGAGGTCACCAACCTTTTTAGTTAACGCTGGTTTGTACAATGCCCTCCACTCAGGACCACTGTCAGAGCCCAGACCCACACCTTCTCTCCACTGCGTTCGCTCGTCCACTCAGTTTGTTACTGTTTAAAACCTTTACTAAAAACATGTGTTTACCCGAGGAATCCTGCAGGGTAATGGACTGGGTCGGTGTGGACCCTCTACAGTCCTCACTGATGACCTTCTGCTCGTCCTCTGTCAGCTGGTCTGTCCATGTCCTCAGCAGAAGACTGATGGTCCTCACTGAGGGTTAGGGTTAGAGGACAGAGCATCGTCCATGTGTGGACCACACAGGTCCACCACATGTTTTATCAAAATGATCTTTGTCTTTAAAAACTTTCATAAAACTGAGTTTCCTAAAACACTGCCCACATTAAAACTAGTCCCAAAAACAACAGGTTCGTTTAAAATCCAGAGGTGAGTCCACTCTCTGGATGTGATCTTTTTTAAAACTTCCCCAAACTTTAAAAACAGACTGATAAAACCTTGGTAGATCCCCCAGTCCATGAGGAACATGGACTCTCTCAGTCCCAGACCGCTGCACCGGGTCAGGATGGCGTTGGTGACAGGCCTCCACACTCTCTCCACCGGGACGTTCAGCAGTCTCTAGATGAACTGGAGTCTGAATGCTGCTCCTCTACTGGTCAGGTGGATCAGTCCCTTTGTCCCTGGGGAGATACAGGACACTCTGTGGGACCCAGTGCAGCCGGGTCCCAGAAGAAGTCCACCATGATGGCCTGGATTTTTGATAGAAGATCGACTGGAGGATCTACACACGACAGACGATGCCATAACATTGAAGTTATTCAATTGTTAATAATTAAAACCTGACATTTAAAAGACAGTTTCCATTGGTTTATTCGATCTTTGACTTTTTCTAAAATATTGTCCCAGTTTTTCCCAATGCACTCATCATTTCCTAAAAATATCTCCAGGTATTTTATCTTCTTCCACTCCAATCCACCGGGCAACACTAACCTCTACACCCCCTCCCCTACCATCAGACCCTCGCTCTTGACCCAATTAACTTTAGCTCATGAGGTTCAGTCAAACCAATGTACACTGTGTTTTTAAAAAATCAATATCGTCTTGAGTTTTAATTAAAACAATGACATCATCTGCGTAGGCTGACAGCTTAACGAGCCAATCACAGTGTGGGAGTTTAAAACCAGATAAATCTTGTCTGAGTCTGAGGAGTAAGGGTTCTAAAACCAGAGAGTACAACATACCTGACAGTGGACACCCCTGTCCCACACCCTTCTACTTTAAAGGGTGCACTCAAACCACCATTAACTTTTAATACACTCTCAAAGTCTCTATACAAGACCTGAATCTGAACCCAAACCCTGTCTATACAAGACCTGGATCTGAACCCAAACCCTGTCTATACAAGGCCTGGATCTGAACCCAAACCCTGCCAGCGTCCGCCACAGGTATGAGTGTTCAACCTGGTCTAACCCTTCTCCTGGTCTATGGAAATAAGACCCAGGTCACTGCTCAATGAGCTGCAGAGTTCCAAAACATCCCTAATTAAATGTATGTTGTCATTAATCAACCTAGCAGGTACACAGTAGGTCTGGTCCACGTGGATGACATGCTCCATCACCTTCCTCATCCTGTTGGCCCAGACCTTGGAGAGGAGCTTGTAGTCGGTGCAGAGGAGGGCCACAGGCCACCAGTTCTTAATGTCCTGCAGGTCTCCCTTCTTAGGGAGTAGGGTGATGACGGCCCTCCTGCAGCTCAGAGGCAGCTGACCCTTCTGTAGGCTGTCAGTCAGAACCTCCAACAGATCCCCACCGACCTCTGGACAAAAGGTTTTAAAGAAGTCCACAGGGAGCCATCCAGACCTGGAGCTTTAGTGCTGCTCATGGGCTGCAGGGCAGTTTGTAGTTCTGGGAGGGACAGATCTCCCTCCAGCTCCTCCACCAGGTCTGGTGGCACCTTGGGCAGGTGGGTGAGGAAGGAGTCCATAGTTGTTGTGTGTGTGGGGTCTGAACTGTACAGCCTCTTATAGAAACTCCCTGCATACCTGCGAATGTTTGGGGAGTCCTGGATCAGCCGCCCCTCCTCTGAGCACAGGGAGTGGATCCTCCTCCTCTTACCGTTCCTCCTCTCCAGTTCCAACAACAAGTGTGATGAAGCGTCCATCATGGCCACGTCCTGGAACCTACTGCGTACCACAGCGGCCCAAGTGGACACACCCAGTAGGTGGGGCTAATGCAACCTTTTTAGTTTGGAGGATGTCAGTGTGTGCTCCTTCTACTGTGGCGTCTGCTAAACCCTGCAGCTCCACCACCTCTGTCTCCAGGTCCCTGATAGACCTGGCCAAGTCCCTGATAGACCTGGCCAAGTCCCTGATAGACCTGGACAAGTCCCTGATAGACCTGGCCAAGTCCCTGATAGACCTGGACAAGTCCCTGATAGACCTGGACAAGTCCCTGATAGACCTGGCCAAGTCCCTGATAGACCTGGACAAGTCCCTGATAGACCTGGCCAAGTCCCTGGAGACGTTGTGAGTGTCCTGTAGGGACACATTCTGGATCGTCCCACCACTGCTGCAAAGAATTAAAATCTGAGTTGATTTAAAATTCCTCCAGAAACTTTTAAAAGTTGAATGAAACGTACGATGTGTTAAAAGAGCTGTTGTTAAAATGTCAACAGACGCTGTTACATTAAATCTGTTTAATAAAAACACTAGACTGAAGCAAAGAATGATCTGGAAAAACAACTGGAGCAATAAAACTATTTATAAAAACACTAAAATGATGATTACAAACTATAAAAACTATCTAATCTAACTAAAGTTAAAACTATAAAACCTACCTAATCTAACTAAAGTTAAAACTATAAAACCTATCTAATCTAACTAAAGTTAAAACTATAAAACCTACCTAATCTAACTAAAGTTAAAACTATAAAACCTATCTAATCTAACTAATCTAATCTAAAATCTGCCGTTTGTAAAGCAGCTCACGATGAAAATAAAGCAACATTTTGTCATATTTAGCTGTAAACAGTGTTTAAGAAATGGGTGTGAATTTTTGGGGCTCACTTTTTTGCACATTTATAACAATATTTGTCGTCTTAGAGCTATTTTAAATACTTAAATCCAAATATTAAATATTACACCTAAATGTTAAATATGTCGTTTAATCGTAAAGGTGATATTACCATGTCATGAGAAGTTTGCCAGGCAAACAGACCATTCAGGTCTTTAGAAGCACTCGAACTTTAGAATTAGGCCAGCTGGTCGCTAATGTTTTATTTAACACGAGAAGACTATGTGGGTGATGCTGCCAAGACACCGTTATGAAACGATATACTTGTGAACCTTTGTCTCCAATAAGATAATAATAATAATAATAATAATACATTCAATTTATATAGCGCTTTTCTAGGTACTCAAAGACGCTTAATAATTATTACACTGTTAATTTTGAGCCATGAGTAGCCTCTGTTAGCCGTGATGCTAGTGCACATCTCCACCAGCTGCCGTAGCTAGTTTAGTTAAATTAGCCTTGACACGAATCCAATGCTACATTAATTAGAAAACACATAGACACTTACCGAGCTGGCCTGTGGTAGTAGCCCTGTGAGGGTTGCTGTCGTTGCCATCGTCCCAGCGGAAAAATGTTGTATCGCCGCTAGAACGGCTCTTCCGATGTTGCTGAGCAACCATAAGGAGAAGGCGCTTCCTGAGCAAGCGATGTCAAAGTGTGACCCCTCGTGGCTGGTTGTTGTGGCCATAGCGAAAGTTGCATATTGGTTAAATAATTAGTGTCACCCGAAACATTTATATTTAGATTTAGATATAACATTTAGATTTAACATTTAACATTTACATTTAGATTTAACATTTACATTTAGATTTAATATTTATATTTAACATTTATATTTATAATTAAATGTAACATTTTCTATTCAGCATTTAGGCTTAATATTTAACATTTAGGTGTAATATTTAATATTTGGATTTAAGTATTTAAAATAGCTCTAAGACGACAAGTATTGTTATAAATGTGCAAAAAAGTGAGCCCCAAAAATTCACACCCGTTTCTTAAACACTGTTTACAGCTAAATATGACAAAATGTTGCTGTAATTTTCAGCATGAGCTACTTTACAAACGGCACCCCATAAACATCAGCCAGTTCATTTGTTTCAATTAAAATTTCCACAGGCAGCATGTGGTTGATTTGATTTTGATTTTGATTTGAATGATTTATTTCAAACATGTGCAAATTGCAACAATAATCAATACAGCAATAATAATAATAACAATGACATGTCCGAAAAGGAGTAGGATGAAGCATAAGCTTATTTAATCCTACCCCTTCTTCACTTCCTCAACAACCTAAATACATCTTGTAGTAATATAGTGCATAGTACAAAAAATATGATAAATAAAATGATAACAATAACAATGATGGTTCAGGTGGTTCAGGATGTTCAGGAAGTTCAGGAGGTTCAGGTGGTTCAGGGTGGTTCAGGAGGTTTAGGTGGTTCAGGAGGTTCAGGTGGTTCAGGTGGTTCAGGGTGGTTCAGGGTGGTTCAGGTGGTTCAGGGTGGTTCAGGAGGTTCAGGTGGTTCAAGTGGTTCAGGGTGGTTCAGGAGGTTCAGGTGGTTCAGGAGGTTCAGGAGGTTCGGGTGGTTCAGGAGGTTCAGGTGGTTCAGGTTGGGTGAGTGTGGTTCAGGGTGGTTCAGGTGGTTCAGGAGGTTCAGGAGGTTCAGGTGGTTCAGGTGGTTCAGGTGGTTCAGGTGGTTCAGGATGTTCAGAAAGTTCAGGAGGTTCAGGTGGTTCAGGTGGTTCAGGGTGGTTCAGGGTGGTTCAGGTGGTTCAGGGTGGTTCAGGAGGTTCAGGTGGTTCAAGTGGTTCAGGGTGGTTCAGGAGGTTCAGGTGGTTCAGGAGGTTCAGGAGGTTCGGGTGGTTCAGGAGGTTCAGGTGGTTCAGGTTGGGTGAGTGTGGTTCAGGGTGGTTCAGGTGGTTCAGGAGGTTCAGGAGGTTCAGGAGGTTCAGGTGGTTCAGGAGGTTCAGGTGGTTCAGGTGGTTCAGGTGGTTCAGGATGTTCAGAAAGTTCAGGAGGTTCAGGTGGTTCAGGTGGTTCAGGGTGGTTCAGGGTGGTTCAGGTGGTTCAGGGTGGTTCAGGAGGTTCAGGTGGTTCAAGTGGTTCAGGGTGGTTCAGGAGGTTCAGGTGGTTCAGGAGGTTCAGGAGGTTCGGGTGGTTCAGGAGGTTCAGGTGGTTCAGGTTGGGTGAGTGTGGTTCAGGGTGGTTCAGGTGGTTCAGGAGGTTCAGGAGGTTCAGGTGGTTCAGGAGGTTCAGGTGGTTCAGGTGGTTCAGAATGTTCAGAAAGTTCAGGAGGTTCAGGTGGTTCAGGGTGGTTCAGGGTGGTTCAGGGTGGTTCAGGTGGTTCAGGTGGTTCAGGGTGGTTCAGTTGGTTCAGGGTGGTTCAGGGTGGTTCAGGAGTTTCAGGTGGTTCAGAGTGGTTCAAGAGGTTCAGGTGGTTCAGGAGGTTCGGGTGGTTCAGGTGGTTCAGGAGGTTCAGGTGGTTCAGGTTGGGTGAGTGTGGTTCAGGGTGGTTCAGGTGGTTCAGAAGGTTCAGGAGGTTCAGGAGGTTCAGGACGTTCAGGAAGTTCAGGAGGTTCAGGTGGTTCAGGGTGGTTCAGGAGGTTTAGGTGGTTTAGGTGGTTCAGGATGTTCAGGAAGTTCAGGAGGTTCAGGTGGTTCAGGGTGGTTCAGGAGGTTTAGGTGGTTCAGGAGGTTCAGGTGGTTCAGGGTGGTTCAGGGTGGTTCAGGTGGTTCAGGGCGGTTCAGGGTCGTTCGGGAGGTTCAGGTGGTTCAGGGTGGTTCAGTTGGTTCAGGAGGTTCAGTACGTTTAGGTGGTTCAGAAGGTTCAGATGGTTCAGGTGGTTCAGGGTGGTTCAAGTGGTTCAGGAGGTTCAGGTGGTTCAGGTTGGGTGAGTGTGGTTCAGGGTGGTTCAGGAGGTTCAGGACATTCAGGAAGTTCAGGAGGTTCAGTTGGTTCAGGGTAGTTCAGGAGGTTCAGGTGGCTCAGGTAGTTCAGGGTGGTTCAGGGTGGTTCAGGTGGTTCAGCTGGTTCAGTCTGGTTCAGCATGGTTCAGGAGGTTTAGGTGGTTCAGGAGGTTCAGGTGGTTCAGGGTGGTTCAGGTGGTTCAGGAGGTTCAGGGTGGTTCAGGAGGTTTAGGTGGTTCAGGATGTTCAGGTGGTTCAGGGTGGTTCAGGAGGTTTAGGTGGTTCAGGAGGTTCAGGTGGTTCAGGGTGGTTCAGGAGGTTTAGGTGGTTCAGGAGGTTCAGGTGGTTCAGGGTGGTTCAGGTGGTTCAGGAGGTTCAGGGTGGTTCAGGGTCGTTCGGGAGGTTCAGGTGGTTCAGGGTGGTTCAGGTGGTTCAGGGTGGTTCAGGTGGTTCAGGAGGTTCAGGGTGGTTCAGGAGGTTCAGGTGGTTCAAGTGGTTCAGGGTGGTTCAGGAGTTTCAGGTGGTTCAGAGTGGTTCAGGAGGTTCAGGTGGTTCAGGAGGTTCAGGGTGGTTCAGGTGGTTCAGGGTGGTTCAGGGTGGTTAAGGAGTTTCAGGTGGTTCAGGGTGGTTTAGGTGGTTCAGGGTGGTTCAGGTGGTTCAGGGTGGTTCAGGGTGGTTCAGGAGTTTCAGGTGGTTCAGAGTGGTTCAGGAGGTTCAGGTGGTTCAGGGTGGTTCAGGAGGTTCAGGTGGTTCAGGAGGTTCGGGTGGTTCAGGTGGTTCAGGAGGTTCAGGTGGTTCAGGTTGGGTGAGTGTGGTTCAGGGTGGTTCAGGTGGTTCAGGAGGTTCAGGAGGTTCAGGACGTTCAGGAAGTTCAGGAGGTTCAGGTGGTTCAGGAGGTTTAGGTGGTTCAGGAGGTTCAGGTGGTTCAGGGTGGTTTAGGTGGTTCAGGATGTTCAGGAAGTTCAGGAGGTTCAGGTGGTTCAGGGTGGTTCAGGAGGTTTAGGTGGTTCAGGAGGTTCAGGTGGTTCAGGGTGGTTCAGGGTGGTTCAGGGTGGTTCAGGTGGTTCAGGGTGGTTCAGGGTCGTTCGGGAGGTTCAGGTGGTTCAGGGTGTTTCAGGAGGTTCAGTACGTTTAGGTGGTTCAGAAGGTTCAGATGGTTCAGGTGGTTCAGGGTGGTTCAGGAGGTTCAGTACGTTTAGGTGGTTCAGAAAGTTCAGATGGTTCAGGTGGTTCAGGGTGGTTCAGGGTGGTTCAGGAGGTTCAGGACGTTCAGGAAGTTCAGGAGGTTCAGTTGGTTCAGGGTGGTTCAGGAGGTTTAGGTGGTTCAGGAGGTTTAGGTGGTTCAGGAGGTTCAGGTGGCTCAGGTGGTTCAGGGTGGTTCAGGTGGTTCAGCTGGTTCAGTCTGGTTCAGCATGGTTCAGGAGGTTCAGGTGGTTCAGGGTGGTTCAGGAGGTTCAGGTGGTTCAGGGTGGTTCAGGAGGTTCAGGTGGTTCAGGGTGGTTCAGGAGGTTTAGGTGGTTCAGGTGGTTCAGGATGTTCAGGTGGTTCAGGGTGGTTCAGGAGTTTCAGGTGGTTCAGGTGGTTCAGGGTGGTTCAGGTGGTTCAGGAGGTTCAGGGTGGTTCAGGGTCGTTCGGGAGGTTCAGGAGGTTCAGGGTGGTTCAGGTGGTTCAGGGTGGTTCAGGTGGTTCAGAAGGTTCAGGGTGGTTCAGGATCGTTCGGGAGGTTCAGGTGGTTCAGGGTGGTTCAGGTGGTTCAGGAGGTTCAGTACGTTTAGGTGGTTCAGGGTGGTTCAAGTGGTTCAGAAGGTTCAGATGGTTTAGATGGTTCAGGTGGTTCAGGGTGGTTCAAGTGGTTCAGGTGGTTCAGGAAGTTCAGGTGGTTCAGGTTGGGTGAGTGTGGTTCAGGTGGTTCAGGTGGTTCAGGACGTTCAGGAGGTTCAGGTGGTTCAGGGAGGTTCAGGTGGCTCAGGTGGTTCAGGGTGGTTCAGGGTGGTTCAGGTGGTTCAGGGTGGTTCAGGGTGGTTCAGCTGGTTCAGCATGGTTCAGGTGGTTCAGGGTGGTTCAGGGTCGTTCAGGTGGTTAAGGTGGTTCAGGGTGGTTCAGGTGGTTCAGAAGGTTCAGGGTGGTTCAGGATCGTTCGGGAGGTTCAGGTGGTTCAGGGTGGTTCAGGAGGTTCAGTACGTTTAGGTGGTTCAGGGTGGTTCAAGTGGTTCAGAAGGTTCAGATGGTTTAGATGGTTCAGGTGGTTCAGGGTGGTTCAAGTGGTTCAGGTGGTTCAGGAAGTTCAGGTGGTTCAGGTTGGGTGAGTGTGGTTCAGGTGGTTCAGGTGGTTCAGGACGTTCAGGAGGTTCAGGTGGTTCAGGGAGGTTCAGGAGGTTCAGGTGGCTCAGGTGGTTCAGGGTGGTTCAGGGTGGTTCAGGGTGGTTCAGCTGGTTCAGCATGGTTCAGGTGGTTCAGGGTGGTTCAGGGTCGTTCAGGTGGTTCAGGAGGTTCAGGAGGTTTGGGAGGTTCAGGTGGTTCAGGGTGGTTCAGCTGGTTAAGGTGGTTCAGGGTGGTTCAGCTGGTTCAGTAGGTTCAGGTGGTTAAGGGGGTTCAGGTGGTGCAGGGGGTTCAGGATGGTTCAGCTGGTTCAGGTGGTTCAGGGTCGTTCAGGTGGTTCAGTAGGTTCAGGTGGTTCAGGGTGGTTCAGGTGGTTCAGTAGGTTCAGGTCGTTCAGGGTGGTTCAGGAGGTTCAGCTGGTTCAGGAGGTTCAGGAGGTTCAGGGTGGTTCAGGGTGGTTCAGCTGGTTCAGGGTGGTTCAGCTGGTTCAGTAGGTTCAGGTGGTTCAGGGTGGTTCAGCTGGTTCAGGGTGGTTCAGCTGGTTCAGTAGGTTCAGGTGGTTCAGGGTGGTTCAGCTGGTTAAGGTGGTTCAGGGTGGTTCAGCTGGTTAAGGTGGTTCAGGGTGGTTCAGCTGGTTCAGTAGGTTCAGGTGGACTACTGTCACCTTTTCAAATTCTGCTCTTATTTTGAAAAGCTGACCACTTTACATTAGCCTCACATTCACCCATTCACACACACACTCATACACCCGTAGGTTTCTCAGGTTGTCTCAGTCCTATGGCTCTGAGCTGTGGGTCAGTTGGTAGAGTGGGTCAGTTGGTAGAGTGGGTCAGTTGGTAGAGTGGGTCAGTTGGTAGAGTGGGTCAGTTGGTAGAGTGGGTCAGTTGGTAGAGTGGGTCAGTTGGTAGAGTGGGTCAGTTGGTAGAGTGGGTCAGTTGGTAGAGTGGGTCAGTTGGTAGAGTGGGTCAGTTGGTAGAGTGGGTCAGTTGGTAGAGTGGGTCGCACAATGACCGAGAGGTTGGCGGATCGCGTCCCAGCTCTGGCTGTCCACATGTCGAAGTGTCCTTGGGCAAGACACTGAACTCTTAGGCCCCCAGTAGGACTGACCTTTGACCTAAGAAACCTACTGGTGTATGAGTGTGTGTGAATGGGTGAATGTGAAGCTAATGTAAAAAGAGCTTTGAACCATGAAGGTGGAACAGAACTATAGAAGTGCAGAACATTTATCATTACTGGGAAACTAAGGCAGGGTTCAGTGTCCACATGTCCGTGGACATGTGGACAACCAGAGCCGGGACACAAACTGGAGAATCTTCAGTCTTTGGGTGACCCACCCTACCAACTGAACCCCAGCCGCTCCATAGGAATTCAACCATTGCTATATAACCCCCCACTCAGTCAGGGGTTAGGGTTCATCTATATCGAGGATTTTTAAATCCTATATTGAAAAGGAGTGTTTTCTCTGAATGTTGCATTTGTACACATTCATTAAAACAATACATTTGTTTATTGTAAAATATTTGTAAAATAATGTTCAATTCCAGTCGGACCCTAACCCCTAACCCCTAACCCTATGTCTAGGTCAGCGCCCCCTGCAGACAGACAGAAACCAGCTGTGTCATGCTGCAGCACGTGGATGACACTGGAAACAACTCTGCAGCTTCTGCAGCGTTCCATGTTACACAACAGGCTTTTAATCAGCTGAGCATCGAGTTGGAAACACAGTGGGGGGGGGGGGGGGGGGGGGGGCACCAATATAAAAGCCTGTGTCATTGAATCCCAGCTGACAAAAATGAAGCAGAGAGAAGAAATACGTAAAGAAGGTCTACAGTTTTATTTTTAGAACAGGTGGGTGGTCTACGGTTTTATTTTTAGAACAGGTGGGTGGTCTACAGTTTTATTTTTAGAACAGGTGGGTGGTCTACGGTTTTATTTTTAGAACAGGTGGGTGGTCTACGGTTTTATTTTTAGAACAGGTGGGTGGTCTACGGTTTTATTTTTAGAACAGGTGGGTGGTCTACAGTTTTATTTTTAGAACAGGTGGGTGGTCTACGGTTTTATTTTTAAAACAGGTGGGTGGTCTACAGTTTTATTTTTAAAACAGGTGGGTGGTCTACAGTTTTATTTTTAGAACAGGTGGGTGGTCTACGGTTTTATTTTTAGAACAGGTGGGTGGTCTACGGTTTTATTTTTAGAACAGGATGGGTGGTCTACGGTTTTATTTTTAGAACAGGTGGGTGGTCTACAGTTTTATTTTTAGAACAGGATGGGTGGTCTACAGTTTTATTTTTAGAACAGGTGGGTGGTCTACAGTTTTATTTTTAGAACAGGTGGGTGGTCTACAGTTTTATTTTTAGAACAGGGTAGGTGGTCTACGGTTTTATTTTTAGAACAGGATGGGTGGTCTACGGTTTTATTTTTAGAACAGGTGGGTGGTCTACAGTTTTATTTTTAGAACAGGTGGGTGGTCTACAGTTTTATTTTTAGAACAGGGTAGGTGGTCTACGGTTTTATTTTTAGAACAGGATGGGTGGTCTACGGTTTTATTTTTAGAACAGGTGGGTGGTCTACAGTTTTATTTTTAGAACAGGTGGGTGGTCTACAGTTTTATTTTTAGAACAGGTAGGTGGTCTACAGTTTTATTTTTAGAACAGGGTAGGTGGTCTACGGTTTTATTTTTAGAACAGGTGGGTGGTCTACGGTTTTATTTTTAGAACAGGGTAGGTGGTCTACGGTTTTATTTTTAGAACAGGATGGGTGGTCTACGGTTTTATTTTTAGAACAGGTGGGTGGTCTACAGTTTTATTTTTAGAACAGGTGGGTGGTCTACAGTTTTATTTTTAGAACAGGTGGGTGGTCTACGGTTTTATTTTTAGAACAGGTGGGTGGTCTACAGTTTTATTTTTAGAACAGGTGGGTGGTCTACAGTTTTATTTTTAGAACAGGTGGGTGGTCTACGGTTTTATTTTTAGAACAGGTGGGTGGTCTACAGTTTTATTTTTAGAACAGGATGGGTGGTCTACGGACAGACAGATGGATGGGCAGACAGACAGATGGACAGACAGACAGATGGATGGGCAGACAGACAGGTGGACAGACAGACAGATGGATGGGCAGACAGACAGATGGACAGACAGACAGATGGATGGGCAGACAGACAGGTGGACAGACAGACAGATGGATGGGCAGACAGACAGATGGACAGACAGACAGATGGATGGGCAGACAGACAGATGGACAGACAGACCGATGGATGGGCAGACAGACAGGTGGACAGACAGACAAATGGATGGGCAGACAGACAGATGGACAGACAGACAGATGGATGGGCAGACAGACAGGTGGACAGACAGACAGATGGATGGGCAGACAGACCACTCACTCAGACTCAGAGCGGTGTTTAATATGATTTACTAATAATTGCATTTATGGTTGTGTACTTTTGGTTAAGCAGATAAATCTGTATTAAAATGTGTAAAATTAGACTTGCACCTAGTAATTATAATGTTCACTTCTATGGAATGAAATTAAATGTTTCATGCTATGTAGTTCATTTTCAATGTTAAAGTTATGTGGTTAATTTAAAAAGCAGTACTGCTGGTGGTGTATTGTTATCACTCAGATGTGCATTTATCTTAAAACTTTGCAGTATGTTGTCAGCACTTCTGGATGTATATTTGGAATCTTTCTTTTATATATTCTGTTATGTTATGTTCTTGCGGCCGGTCGGTTTGTTTGTCACACGGTGCAACAAACTTTGAAAACTTTTTACTCTTAATTGATTCCAGAGATTACAAGCGTGATTACAAAATCACAATTAAAACACGATTTGACAGCGAGAGATGTCTGATAAGAATCTACGCAGTAACAAGGACAAATCTGAGCAAGCCGAGGCTCACAATAACTTGTCCAGCATGGCTGCTGTTGCGCAAGAACTGAGAACAATGAATGAACGTATCAGCAGCTTGGAGACACTGTTTGACGCAAAGATCAAAGGTCTGCAGTCATCTCTAGAGAAGAGCTTTAACAAAAAGGTGGACAATCTGCGGGCGTCCCTGACAAAAATCATCAACAAGAACAACGAAAGCATTAAACAGGAAATGGAACAAAAGGCCAAGCAGATACAGGATAATGTGGACATGGACATCGGTCTATTAACATCACAAATTGAACGGGTAGAGAGCACAGCGGCTAGCATGAATCGACCCAAATTTGACATAGATGTGTCGATCACAGTAACCGGCCTTCCCTTCCAGGAGGGTGAGGTGGTGAAGGAACGGGTGGAATGGCTGCTGTCACACGGCCTGAAGTGCGACCCTATGCCCGCAATAATCAACGCAGAGAGGCTGAAGCCAAGGGGACCCAAACCGGGTCTCATTAAAGCAGAGCTGGGAACCATGGAGGAGAAAATAGCGGTGCTAAGAAGGAAACGTCAATTAAGTGAAACGGAGAGATTCGGAAACATCTACATTCAGTCTGCAGTCTCACACAGAGAGGCTTATAGACCTAAACTTCCGCACTCTGCTCCGTGAGATTCCCCAGGGAAAAAATTACTATATCACTGGTAACGGCAGGATGGTTAAGCGAGATGCGGGGAGAGCTGCAGGCGGGCTCGGGGTGCGGAGGGAAACCCCCGCGCCACGTCACTCGTCGGGCTCTCCTCCCCGCAGGCGCCCCCATCGACCTGCCGGTGGGGGGGATTTCGCAACAGCGCAAGAAGAAGAAGAGGAGAGACCAGCGTACTGAACTGTTACCTCGGCTCACCACGGCACCGTCTCTCTTGCACATTGGAACGTGAACGGGTGGACAATTCGAAACTGTGAGTTGAGATCTGTTATTATTCGCAGTATGAAGCTGGACATAATCTCAGTTAACGAAACTCACTTGGTTGAAGAGGAGTCCATTCATCTGGATGGCTATGTATGGTTCGGTAACAACAGAGCCAAACACACTAGAGCTCCTAAGGGCTCCTGGGGGGGTGGGGTTCTGTGTAAGTCAAGGTCTGATGAAATCATACAAAGTTAATATAATCTACAAACATGGTGGAACTCTAGGACTTCAGTTAGTACACTTTGAATCAGGATATACATTTGTATATCCTATCAGGATATACATTTGTATTTACATGCTATATTCCACCTGACATGTCATCATGTGGGAGAGATGCATCTGTTATTTATAGTGACCTCCTAAATCAGATATACTTGTGCTCGGAGGTGGACGCTATATATGTGTGTGGTGGATTATTTGATTATGTTAAGGAAATGGATAAAATCCCAATGAGAGTCCCACTAGATTCTGGTATTAACAAACACGGAGAATCTCTGATTGAATTCCTGAAAGACTCTAATTTTTTTATTGTAAACGGAAGAATCAGCCCTCTTAAAGATAACTATACTTCTGTATCAATTAAAGGAAAAGCTGTTGTTGACTACATACTGGTACCGCATGACGGCTTACTGTCTTGTGTTTCGTTTGAGGTGTTTACCCCAAGAAAACCATAGTGGAATGAAGAGCTGCAACATTTATGGCATGACAAATGTAAAGTAGAGCATTCATTCCTAAAAAGCAATGGTACACGGTCTGAGGAAAATGACCTCCTGAAAATTTTTAAGGACTGTCAGCATGTATTTGACAAAACTTACAGGAAATACAAACGATCCTATCAAAGAGGACAAATACTGCATATTGAAAAAATCCAAACCTCAAACCCACAGTCATTCTGGAAAGAAATTAACAAACTAGGCCCAACAAGAATAAAGAAAATCCCTATGGAGGTGCTGGGGTGTGACGGCATACCAGATCATGAACCATCACATGTCATAAAGAGGTGGGAAACTGATTTTAAAGGTCTTTTTTCTGATCACATGCCAGATTTCGATGAGACGTTCTATAATAAAGAAGCCTTACAAGAGAGTGAGATGGCATGGGAGGTTGAGCCTTCTAGTGACTATCTTAATAAGGAACTGACCATAGAAGAAGTCCAATTGACTATTAATAAAGCAAAGACAGGAAAAGCCACAGGCATAGAAAACATACCAAATGAAATCTTGAAATCACCAATGCTTTCTCACACTCTATTTAACCTGTTTAAAACATGCTTTGAAAATGGTAAGATCCCCTCTATATGGCTTCAATCTATTATAACACCTATCTTTAAAAGTGATGACCCAAGGGTACCTCTTAATTATAGAGGGGTCAGCTTGTTGAGTACAGTGTATAAGTTATATTCCTCTATACTCAATGACAGACTCATGCTTCACCTAGAGAATAGACATTTACTCATAGACGAACAAAATGGATTCCGTAAAGATAGGGCTTGTATCGACCATCTTTACTCAATATCTACAATAATAAGGACCAGGTTAGATATTAGGAAATCTACATTCGTCTGTTTTATAGACTTCAAAAAGGCTTTTGATTTAGCCAATAGGGACCTGCTCTGGTGCAGACTTTTAGAGTATGGAGTGACCGGAAAGTTCTACAAGGTATTATAATCACTGTACAGTGCACCGATAGCTTGTGTTAGGATAAATGATTTTGCTACAGACTGGTTCCCAACGCCGCTGGGGGTCAAACAAGGAGATAATCTCTCGCCCACCTTATTTGCAATTTTTATTAATGACTTTGTACACCGCAATTAAGTGACTTAATTGTGTCAGCAATGTGGCGATTTTGCAGTAAGCATACTTTTGTATGCAGATGACATTGCCCTACTGGCTGAAAGTGAGTCTGATATGCAAAAAATGTTATCTCATGCAAACGATTGGTGTAAAAAATGGAGAATGTCTATTAATGACAAGAAAACAAATGTGATGCATTTTCGAAAATTTCAAGCTCCTTTGAGCGAATTTTCAGTTTTATTTTGGAGAAAAAAAGATCAACTATGTTAAATCCTATAAATATTTGGGTTTTTATATGGATGTACATAGAAACAGGCCGTTATGCTGGGCTCGACGAGGAAGATGGGATCTGCCAAATGTGTGATCTCAATGAAATCGAGAACGAATATCATTTTGTCTTTTATTGCCCTCTGTATGAGAAGGTCAGAGGAGAACTATTTAATAACCTAAAGTATAGTAATGTGTTAGATATAAATGATGCACAACTACTTAAATGTTTATTTGAAAAGGATGTATTTAAATCAGCAAAGTATGTAGAGAAGGCATGGGACACGAGGAAAAAAGCATTGTACAGCAAAGATTGAGATGTTTTTGTGTTCTGTTCTGTGTTCTATTTTGTTTTGATTGCCTATGTGATGAATGTGATCGGCACGACCAGAAAAGAAATGGAAACAATGAGATTGTCATAATTCTTAAAGAGGTGTCATATAATCCCATAGGGGATGGGCCACAGGGTGGCATGACACTTAAATAAACTCATTCATTCATTCATTCATATATATATATATATATATATATATATATATATATATATATATATATATATATATATATATATATAGTATACTGAGTGGTGTTTAATTATATTTTATATTAAATATTAACCTTAATAGTGATTATTAATATTTGTGATCTGCAGGTTAATAACCTAAATAAATTGTGGAAAATAACTTGCATTGAAAAGAAATAAAGAACCACAAATGACTTATTAAGAGTCTGATTGATGGGATAAGTGAACAGACAGATGAATGGATGGATGACACATTTGACGAAAGAATGAATGGTGTCAAATCTTCTGTCATTTTTCTCGTTTTGTTTACTTATTCATAATTTGTCTTCAGTTTTTCAATAGTCTTTGTTTTTTATCCACAGGAAATAAAACAAAGGAGGGAGTGGTTTCATCTGTAAACACAGGTAACACATGGTTTTATTCTGAAAACACTTCACCCTAACCCTACAAAACATGTGTCAAAAATCCATCAATTTGAACGTAGTCTAATTACGATACTGTCTGAACGTAGTCTAATTACGGTACTGTCTGAACGTAGTCTAATTACGGTACTGTCTGAACGTAGTCTAATTACGGTACTGTCTGAACGTAGTCTAATTACGGTACTGTCTGAACGTAGTCTAATTACGGTACTGTCTGAACGTAGTGTAATTACGATAGTCTCTGAACGTAGTCTAATTACGGTACTGTCTGAACGTAGTCTAATTACGATACTGTCTGAACGTAGTCTAATTACGATAGTGTCTGAACGTAGTCTAATTACGATAGTGTCTGAACGTAGTCTAATTACGATAGTGTCTGAACGTAGTCTAATTACGGTACTGTCTGAACGTAGTCTAATTACGATACTGTCTGAACGTAGTCTAATTACGATAGTGTCTGAACGTAGTCTAATTACGATAGTGTCTGAACGTAGTCTAATTACGATAGTGTCTGAACGTAGTCTAATTACGGTACTGTCTGAATGTAGTCTAATTACGGTACTGTCTGAACGTAGTCTAATTACGGTACTGTCTGAACGTAGTCTAATTACGGTACTGTCTGAACGTAGTCTAATTACGGTACTGTCTGAACGTAGTCTAATTACGATAGTCTCTGAACGTAGTCTAATTACGATAGTGTCTGAACGTAGTCTAATTACGGTACTGTCTGAACGTAGTGTAATTACGATAGTCTCTGAACGTAGTCTAATTACGGTACTGTCTGAACGTAGTCTAATTACAGTACTGTCTGAACGCAGTCTAATTACGGTACTGTCTGAATGTAGTCTAATTACGGTACTGTCTGAACATAGTCTAATTACGGTACTGTCTGAACGTAGTCTAATTACGGTACTGTCTGAACGTAGTTTAATTACGGTACTGTCTGAACATAGTCTAATTACGGTACTGTCTGAACGTAGTTTAATTACGATAGTCTCTGAACGTAGTCTAATTACGATACTGTCAGAACGTAGTTTAATTACGATAGTGTCTGAACATAGTCTAATTACGATACTGTCTGAACGTAGTCTAATTACGATAGTGTTTGAACGTAGTCTAATTACGGTACTGTCTGAACGTAGTCTAATTACGATACTGTCTAAACGTAGTCTAATTACGATAGTGTCTGAACGTAGTCTAATTACGATAGTGTCTGAACGTAGTCTAATTACGATAGTGTCTGAACGTAGTCTAATTACGGTACTGTCTAAACGTAGTCTAATTACGATAGTGTCTGAACGTAGTCTAATTACGGTACTGGCTGAACGTAGTCTAATTACGATAGTGTCTGAAAGTAGTTTAATTACGATAGTCTCTGAACGTAGTCTAATTACGATACTGTCAGAACGTAGTCTAATTACGATACTGTCTGAACGTAGTTTAATTACGATAGTGTCTGAACATAGTCTAATTACGATAGTGTCTGAACGTAGTCTAATTACGATAGTGTTTGAACGTAGTCTAATTACGGTACTGTCTGAACGTAGTCTAATTACGATACTGTCTGAACGTAGTCTAATTACGATAGTGTCTGAACGTAGTGTAATTACGATAGTGTCTGAACGTAGTCTAATTACGATAGTGTCTGAACGTAGTCTAATTACGGTACTGTCTAAACGTAGTCTAATTACGGTACTGTCTAAACGTAGTCTAATTACGGTACTGTCTGAACGTAGTCTAATTACGGTACTGTCTAAACGTAGTCTAATTACGGTACTGTCTAAACGTAGTCTAATTACGGTACTGTCTGAACGTAGTCTAATTACGATACTGTCTGAATGTAGTCTAATTACGGTACTGTCTAAACGTAGTCTAATTACGATAGTGTCTGAACGTAGTCTAATTACGGTACTGGCTGAACGTAGTCTAATTACGATAGTGTCTGAAAGTAGTTTAATTACGATAGTCTCTGAACGTAGTCTAATTACGATACTGTCAGAACGTAGTCTAATTACGATACTGTCTGAATGTAGTCTAATTACGATACTGTCTGAATGTAGTCTAATTACGATACTGTCTGAATGTAGTCTAATTACGATACTGTCTGAACGTAGTCTAATTACGATAGTGTCTGAACGTAGTCTAATTACGGAACTGTCTGAATGTAATCTAATTACGGTACTGTCTGAATGTAGTCTAATTACGGTACTGTCTGAATGTAGTCTAATTACGGTACTGTCTGAATGTAGTCTAATTATGATAGTCTCTGAACGTAGTCTAATTACGGTACTGTCTGAAGGCAGTCTAATTACGGTACTGTCTGAATGTAGTCTAATTACGGTACTGTCTGAAGGCAGTCTAATTACGGTACTGTCTGAATGTAGTCTAATTACGATACTGTCTGAATGTAGTCTAATTACGATACTGTCTGAATGTAGTCTAATTACGGTACTGTCTGAATGTAGTCTAATTACGATACTGTCTGAACGTAGTCTAATTACGATAGCGTCTGAACGTAGTCTAATTACGATAGTCTCTGAACGTAGTCTAATTACGGTACTGTCTGAATGTAGTCTCATTACGGTACTGTCTGAATGTAGTCTAATTACAGTACTTTCTGAATGTAGTCTAATTACGATAGTGTCTGAACGTAGTCTAATTACGGTACTTTCTGAATGTAGTCTAATTACAATAGTGTCTGAACGTAGTCTAATTACGGTACTGTCTGAATGTAGTCTAATTACGGTACTTTCTGAATGTAGTCTAATTACGATACTGTCTGAATGTAGTCTAATTATGATAGTCTCTGAACGTAGTCTAATTACGGTACTGTCTGAAGGCAGTCTAATTACGATACTGTCTGAATGTAGTCTAATTACGATACTGTCTGAATGTAGTCTAATTACGGTACTGTCTGAATGTAGTCTAATTACGATACTGTCTGAATGTAGTCTAATTATGATAGTCTCTGAACGTAGTCTAATTACGGTACTGTCTGAAGGCAGTCTAATTACGATACTGTCTGAATGTAGTCTAATTACGGTACTGTCTGAATGTAGTCTAATTACGGTACTGTCTGAATGTAGTCTAATTACGATACTGTCTGAACGTAGTCTAATTACGATAGCGTCTGAACGTAGTCTAATTACGATAGTCTCTGAACGTAGTCTAATTACGGTACTGTCTGAATGTAGTCTCATTACGGTACTGTCTGAATGTAGTCTAATTACAGTACTTTCTGAATGTAGTCTAATTACGATAGTGTCTGAACGTAGTCTAATTACGGTACTTTCTGAATGTAGTCTAATTACAATAGTGTCTGAACGTAGTCTAATTACGGTACTGTCTGAATGTAGTCTAATTACGGTACTTTCTGAATGTAGTCTAATTACGGTATTTTCTGAATGTAGTCTAATTACGGTACTGTCTAAACGTAGTCTAATTACGATAGTGTCTGAACGTAGTCTAATTACGGTACTTTCTGAATGTAGTCTAATTACGGTATTTTCTGAATGTAGTCTAATTACGGTACTGTCTGAATGTAGTCTAATTACGTCAAAATGTCTGGGTTTTTTTTGGTGGCAGTCGCCAACAGGACCGTGGATCAGACCAACATCGTTGCAGACACAGCAGTTGCCGGGGCCAACGAGGTGTCACAGGCCACAGTGGAGGGGGTGGAGAATGTCGCCGCGTCGACCGGGATGATGAACCAGGTGGGTTACCATGGCGATGGGTTATGGTTGAGCCGCAACGGGATCGTGTTTGGGTGTGACTTAATAAAAAATCAAACATGGAATGAATCCTCTGCACATTTGTTTTTTTGGGTTCTAGAGTGTTTGGGTTGTAGTGTGTTTTTGGGTTCTAGTATGACTATGGGTTCTAGTGTTTTTGGGTTCTACTGTGTTTGGGTACTAGTGTGTTTGGAATCTAGTGTTTTGGGTTGTATTATGTTTGGTTCTAGTGATTTTGGGTTCTAGTGTGTTTGGGTGCTAGTGTGTTTGGGTACTAGTGTTTTTGGGTTCTAGTGTGCTTGGTGTTCTAGTATTTTTGGGGTTCTAGTGTGTTTGGGTGGTAGTGTGTTTGCGTTCTAGTGTGATTGGGTACTAGTGTGTTGGGGTTCTAGTGTTTTTGGTTCTAGTGTTTTTGGGTTCTAGTGTGTTTTGGTGCTAGTGTGTTTGGGTTCTGGTGTTTTTGGGTTCTAGTGTGTTTGGGTACTAGTGTTTTTGGGTTCTAGTGTGTTTAGTTCTAGTGCTTTTGGGTTCTAGTGTGTTTTTGGGTTCTAGTGTGTTTGGGTGTTAGTGTGTTTGGGTTGTAGTGTGTTTTTGGGTTTGAGTATGACTATGGGTTCTAGCGATCTTGAGTTCTAGGGTGTTTTGTTCGAGTGTTTTTGGGTTCTAGTGTTTTTGGCTTCCAGTGTTTTTGGCTTCCAGTGTTTTTGGGTTCTAGTGTGTTTTTGGGTTCTAGTGTGTTTGGGTGCTAGTGTGTTTGGGTTGTAGTGTGTTTGGGTGCTAGAGTGTTTGGGTTCTAGTGTTTTCGGCTTCTAGTGGTTTGGGTTCTAGTGGGTTTGGTTTCTACTGTTTTTGGGTTCTAGTGTGTTTGGGTGCTAGTGTGTTTGGGTTCTAGTGTTTTCGGGTTCTAGTGTTTTTGGGTTCTAGTGTTTTTGGGTTCCATTGTTTTTGGGTTCTAGTGTGTTTGGGTGCTAGTGTGTTTGGGTTCTACTGTCTTTTGGGTTCTAGTGTGTTTGGGTTCTAGTGTTTTTGGGTTCCATTGTTTTTGGGTTCTAGTGTGTTTGGGTGCTAGTGTGTTTGGGTTCTAGTGTGTTTGGGTGCTAGTGTGTTTGGGTTCTAGTGTTTTTGGGTTCTAGTGTTTTTGGGTTCTACTGTTTTTGGGTTCTAGTGTGTTTGGGTTCTAGTGTGTTTGGGTTCTAGTGTGTATGTGTGTGTGTTCTCACCTTTTCCTTTTCTGTGTGTCATCTTTGTCCCTGACAGGAGGAGCCTGTATACGAGGTGCCTGTTGGACAGGGGTCATAGGTCACATCAGGGGTCGGATGCATGCATGACCATTTATTAACCTTTAATCTTTAACCTGCAATCAATAAACCTTTGAATTTTATTCATTCTTTTTATTTTATTGCAGAGTTCATTAATTTAACTGTTGTGAAATGTTTTAATCTGCTTCTATGTGTTCATAAAAACAGGACTGGGCAATACTTACCCTAACCTTTGACTCCTAACCCCAACCTTTGACCCCGAACACTAACCTTTGACCCCTAACACTAACCCTAACACAAACTGGAAATTCAATTACATTTTATTTATAAAGCCCCAAATCATAACAAAGTTGTCTCACAGGGCTGTACAGAAACACAATCAACTACAGAGATATATGAAAAGTCCTAAGCTTTCCCTGTCCTTAGACCCTCCTTCTTGGCAAGAAAAAACTTCAAAACTCACCTCCCCGGGGGGGTACCAGGTGACTAGACATGAAAAGACTTGGTATGAAAGAGAGGTTATAAAAGTAACAAATACAGGTGTGAAAGAGAGAAAGAGAGGGAGAGAGAGAGAGACAAAGAAAGAACTCAGTGTCTGTACTTCCTCCATCATTCTATCTCCTAGTGCAGCTTAGACTGAACTGTGACTTCAGTTTGTTTATAACTAACCTTGACCATAGTCTTTCTCAAACACAAATGTTTTCAACCTAATTTTAAATGTAGAGACTGTATCGACCTCTTTAATATGAAGATGATTCCATCAGACAGTAACCATGGTAACTAAAGGCTCTAGCTCCTACTGTACTTTTACAAACCCTGGGAACTTTTGATAAACCTGCATTCTGAGAAGATAGGGTTCTATCGGGCTGGTACGGAACCAGATCATCTTTAAGATAAGAGGGGCCCATACCATTAACCCCTGACCTCTGACCCCTAACCCTAACCCATACCATTAATGGTATCTGCATAACAATGAAAATTAATGCCATGATTTCTAATGATGTTACCTAAAGGGAGCATATATAGTGTAAACAAAATAGGCCCAAGGACTGACCCTTGAGGAACGCCATAATTAACTCTGGAGGACTGCGATGATTGTTGATTAACGTTAACAAATTGGTATGGATTAGATAAATATGATTTAAAGCAGCAGAGGGCTGCTCCTCTAATACCTATATCACATTCTAATCTGTGCACTAAGATACTGTGGTCAATGGTGTCAAAGGCTGCACTAAGGTCTAATAACACCAGGACCCATATTAATCCCATGTCAGCGGCTAATAATAAGTCATTAGTAACTTTAACTAACGCTGTTTCAGTGCTATGATGGGCACGAAAGCCAGACTGAAACTGTTCAAATAAACTATTATCCTGCAGGTGCTGACACAGCTGTTTAACTATTACTCTTTCTAGAACTTTTCAGAGTAAGGGCAGATTAGATATAGACCTAGAATTGTCTAGAATGTCAGGATCTAGGGTAGGCTTTTTCAGAATTGGTTTAATAACAGCATATTTAAATGACTGTGGCACATATCCAGTAATTAATGAAGTGTTAATTATATTTAGGACAGTGTTAATAATTAGGGGCAGAATCTCTTTAAAGAGTTTAGTTGTAATTGGATCTAAGAGGCAGGTGATGATTTGGAAGACATGATAATAGATATGACATCAGTTTGGTCTACAGTGGTGAAATTATTTAGTGTTACAGAGGGATTTATAAAAAGGCCTAGGTTTGAAACCACTGCTTTTTCTGATCTAATGTTTGGGAGAAATGTGTCTATTTTGTCTCTAATAGTTGATATTTTATTGTTAAAGAACTGCAGGAAATCATCAGAATGGAGCGTGGATGGAATAACTGGTTCCACGGAGGTGTGTCTGTTTGTCAGTCTGGCTACAGTACTGAACAGGAATCTAGGATTATTCTTGTTTTCTTCTATTATGGATGAGTAATATCTAGTTTTGGCTGTACGCAAAGATGGATTATACTTTAGTCACATTTTTACAGCCATTGAAAGAATGTTGTGAATTGGATCGGCGCCATTGCCTCTAATTTAGGTGTTGTTTGTTTAATGGAGCGAGTGTCAGTGTTGTACCATGGGGAGGTTAATCTAATCTTAGTAGTTTTTAACTGAAGGGGGGCAACTATATCTAAAGTAGTTTGTAGTGTGAGCATGGTACTATCAACTAACTCATCACTTATACTGGGACTAAATGTGTCCTTTACAAATGAGTTTAAAAATGTTGTGGTAGAGCATCTGAGGGAGCGCCTCCTGTTGGAGGTGCTCCTGAGTCTGGACAGTGTTCGCTGTCCTGTCACCTCCTCCACACAGTCCAGCCTCAGTCCCACCAATGATCCCACCTTCTTAATGCACTTATTCAGGGTGTTAAATGGACTGCACTTATAAATGGACTGCGCTTATATAGTTCTTTTCCACCTTCATGGTGCTCAAAGCGCTTTACATTAGCCTCACATTCACACACACACACCAGTAGGTTTCTAAGGTCAAAGGTCAGTCCTACTGGGGGCCTAAGTCATGGTTCAGTGTCTTGACCAAGGACACTTCGACATGTGGACAGCCAGAGCTGGGACGCGAACCGCCAACCTCTCGGTCATTGGGTGACCCACTCTACCAACTGAGCCACAGCCGCCCTAATAATTCTGTTCAGTGCAGCTGCCCCCCCAGCAGATCATAGAAGACCCCCCTGGCCACCACAGAGTTATAAAACATCTGCAGTCATTTATTGCAGATGTTGAATGATGCTAGTCTGCGCAGTAAGTAGAACCTGCTCTGGGCCTTGTTGTGGAGGTGGTTGGTGTTCAGTGTCTAGTCCAGTTTATTGTCCAAGACTAATCCCAGGTATTTGTAGGATGGCACCACCTCAATAGCCTCCCCCTGGATGTAAATAGGGTGGTAGGGGGCTGGCGCCTGAAATCCAGCACCATCTCCTTGGTTTTTAAGGTGGTCAGGAGCAGCTGGTTCTTTTGGCACCACCCCTCAAAGTCACTTACCAGGGCCCTGTACCCCCCCCCCCCCCGCTTTGACACATGCCTCAGCTGCTGTATTGTCAGAGTACTTTTGCACATGGCAGAGCCCTGAGTTGCACTGAAAATCATCAGAATACAAGGTGAAGAGGATGTGGGACAATACAGTGCCCTGTGGGGCTCCCGTACCGCTGGTGATGGTGTTGGATACACAGCCGCCAATCCTGACAAATTGTGGTCTGTCCGTCAAATAGTCCATTATCCAGGAGATAAGGGGCGGGTCCACCTGCCTGGTGGCTAATTTTCCACGTAGTAGAGAGGCCTGGATAGTATTATAGCAGTTGGAAAAAAACCCCAAAAAGAATTCTCACAGTGCAGCCACCCTCCTCAAGGTAGGAGTAGGTCCGATGGAGCAGGTACAGGACAGCATCCTCCACACCCATCCCCTTCCTATATGCGAACTGGAGAGGGTCCATAGCATGGCACCATCCTGCTTTGATTTCTGCAGGTGGTTTCTTACCATTCCAGATAAAAGATAGTATCACTGACTGAAGCTTTTTAAAATAAGCATTGGAGATGATCACAGAGAGGCTCTGAAAGACATTCTAACCCTAACTAACAATAACCCTACCAGTGAAAGTGGAAGGAGTGACCAATTGGGTAACTCTTGCTGGACTTTATATCACAGTACATCAAAATAATTTTTAAAGAAATCACAAAAAATCCTTGTTACAGTGACCCAAAGATAAATAATGAAAATAATAAAGAAAGCTGTTAATGGGTATTTTAAAGAGTATGCTAATATTTGTAATACTGTGTTAGTCAGATTCAGTGACAGTAATTTGCTCTTATGTAGAGTCAATTTGTACCCTATAGATTTCTCCAAATTTTACAAGAATCTCCAAAATAAGAGGAATAGTAGTGTCAACCTTGAACACAAATAACAGATC
The DNA here is from genome assembly GCA_020466265.1 of Siphamia tubifer. Taxonomy (NCBI): domain Eukaryota; kingdom Metazoa; phylum Chordata; class Actinopteri; order Kurtiformes; family Apogonidae; genus Siphamia; species Siphamia tubifer. The sequence goes on from CM035801.1 coordinate 507,823, forward strand.
ATCAGCATACAATGATCATTTATATTCACTCCCATAACTTGTAATGTCATGGACAGAATGGTTATTAATTATTGCTAAAGGCTTAATAGCTATCTCAAAAAGAAGGGGGGTAGGAGGGAATCCTTGATGTGCGAGTGTAACCCATGAAATGAAAATATCACTGGAGCCTAACCAATGCAGAGCCTGAAAGAGTTAAGAACTAACCCTAACCCTAAGAGCCCCAAGGTTAGCATTAATGAAATCTCATGAAATGACAAAAACTAGAATAGAAAAAAAATGTTTTTTTTAATTGAAATAATTAAAAACTGTAAAGAAAATAAAAAATGATCACTGAAACTGTAATTTGTGCTTTACAAAACTAACTAGTAGGGTCTAAGGACAGGGGGAGGGTCTAAGGACCCTAACCCTGTAAAACCCTTTGATATGACCTTGTTGTGACATGAGATCTATAAAAAAATATTGAATTGAGTTGAAATTGAACTAAACCATCTAAAAACTATAGGTGAAATTCGCTTTGTTTTTCAATTACATTTTGTCCTTTATTGTGACCTTTGACCTAGAGTCTTCAAGTGTGTCCTTCAAGGTTCTGATGTGAATGCACATCAACAGTGAGAACAAAAAGGAGCTAAATGCTAAACTGAGTATACAGGAATCAGGAACCTTTGACCTATCTCTGATCATTGTTAAAACACATTTTTGGTGACTTTGACATGTACATCTTTGTATACATGGAAGAAATATCCAGAAGTTGGTCAATTTCTGCTCTGCCAATATCACCCAGCCCTGATATAATGTGAACAGCATTATTAAATAATATAAAAATGAAGGATAAAACCAGAAACAGCTGCTGCAAACCCCGAACCTCCATCTGTAACCATGGAAATCCTCCATCTGTAACCATGGAAACCCTCCAACTGTAACCATGAAAACCCTCCATCTGTAACCATGAAAACCCTCCAACTGTAACCATGAAAACCCTGCATCTGTAACCATGGAAACCCTCCAACTGTAACCATGAAAACCCTGCATCTGTAACCATGGAAACCCTCCAACTGTAACCATGAAAACCCTCCATCTGTAACCATGGAAACCCTCCAACTGTAACCATGAAAACCCTCCATCTGTAACCATGGAAACCCTCCAACTGTAACCATAAAATTCCCTCCATCTGTAACCATGGAAACCCTCCATCTGTAACCATGAAAACCCTCCAACTGTAACCATGAAAACCCTCCATCTGTAACCATGGAAACCCTCCATCTGTAACCATAAAATTCCCTCCATCTGTAACCATTGAAACCCTCCATCTGTAACCATACGATTCCCTCCATCTGTAACCATGGAAACCCTCCATCTGTAACCATACGATTCCCTCCATCTGTAACCATGGAAACCCTCCATCTGTAACCATACGATTCCCTCCATTTGTAACCATGGAAACCCTCCATCTGTAATCATAGATTCCCTCCATCTGTAACCATGGAAACTCTCCATCTGTAACCATACGATTCCCTCCATCTGTAACCATGGAAACCCTCCATCTGTAAGCATAAAATTCCCTCCATCTGTAACCATTGAAACCCTCCATCTGTAACCATACGATTCCCTCCATCTGTAACCATGAAAACCCTCCAACTGTAACCATGAAAACCCTCCATCTGTAACCATGGAAACCCTCCAACTGTAACCATGAAAACCCTCCATCTGTAACCATTGAAACCCTCCATCTGTAACCATAGATTCCCTCCATTTGTAACCATGGAAACCCTCCATCTGTAACCATGAAAACCCTCCAACTGTAACCATGAAAACCCTCCATCTGTAACCATGGAAACCCTCCAACTGTAACCATGAAAACCCTCCGTCTGTAACCATGGAAACCCTCCAACTGTAACCATGAAAACCCTCCGTCTGTAACCATTGAAACCCTCCATCTGTAACCATAGATTCCCTCCATTTGTAACCATGGAAACTCTCCATCTGTAACCATAAAATTCCCTCCATCTGTAACCATTGAAACCCTCCATCTGTAACCATACGATTCCCTCCATCTGTAACCATGGAAACCCTCCATCTGTAACCATACGATTCCCTCCATCTGTAACCATGGAAACCCTCCATCTGTAACCATACGATTCCCTCCATCTGTAACCATTGAAACCCTCCATCTGTAACCATACGATTCCCTCCATCTGTAACCATGGAAACCCTCCATCTGTAACCATGAAAACCCTCCATCTGTAACCATGGAAACCCTCCATCTGTAACCATGAAAACCCTCCAACTGTAACCATGAAAACCCTCCATCTGTAACCATGGAAACCCTCCAACTGTAACCATAAAATTCCCTCCATCTGTAACCATGGAAACCCTCCATCTGTAACCATGAAAACCCTCCAACTGTAACCATGAAAACCCTCCATCTGTAACCATGGAAACCCTCCATCTGTAACCATAAAATTCCCTCCATCTGTAACCATTGAAACCCTCCATCTGTAACCATACGATTCCCTCCATCTGTAACCATGGAAACCCTCCATCTGTAACCATACGATTCCCTCCATCTGTAACCATGGAAACCCTCCATCTGTAACCATACGATTCCCTCCATTTGTAACCATGGAAACCCTCCATCTGTAATCATAGATTCCCTCCATCTGTAACCATGGAAACTCTCCATCTGTAACCATACGATTCCCTCCATCTGTAACCATGGAAACCCTCCATCTGTAACCATAAAATTCCCTCCATCTGTAACCATTGAAACCCTCCATCTGTAACCATACGATTCCCTCCATCTGTAACCATGAAAACCCTCCAACTGTAACCATGAAAACCCTCCATCTGTAACCATGAAAACCCTCCATCTGTAACCATTGAAACCCTCCATCTGTAACCATAGATTCCCTCCATTTGTAACCATGGAAACCCTCCATCTGTAACCATGAAAACCCTCCAACTGTAACCATGAAAACCCTCCATCTGTAACCATGGAAACCCTCCAACTGTAACCATGAAAACCCTCCGTCTGTAACCATGGAAACCCTCCAACTGTAACCATGAAAACCCTCCGTCTGTAACCATTGAAACCCTCCATCTGTAACCATAGATTCCCTCCATTTGTAACCATGGAAACTCTCCATCTGTAACCATAAAATTCCCTCCATCTGTAACCATTGAAACCCTCCATCTGTAACCATACGATTCCCTCCATCTGTAACCATGGAAACCCTCCATCTGTAACCATACGATTCCCTCCATCTGTAACCATGGAAACCCTCCATCTGTAACCATACGATTCCCTCCATCTGTAACCATTGAAACCCTCCATCTGTAACCATACGATTCCCTCCATCTGTAACCATGGAAACCCTCCATCTGTAACCATGAAAACCCTCCAACTGTAACCATGAAAACCCTCCATCTGTAACCATGGAAACCCTCCAACTGTAACCATGAAAACCCTCCGTCTGTAACCATGGAAACCCTCCAACTGTAACCATGAAAACCCTCCGTCTGTAACCATTGAAACCCTCCATCTGTAACCATAGATTCCCTCCATTTGTAACCATGGAAACTCTCCATCTGTAACCATAAAATTCCCTCCATCTGTAACCATGGAAACTCTCCATCTGTAACCATACGATTCCCTCCATCTGTAACCATGGAAACTCTCCATCTGTAACCATAGATTCCCTCCATCTGTAACCATGGAAACTCTCCATCTGTAACCATAGATTCCCTCCATCTGTAACCATGGAAACCCTTCATGTAGTTTTAAGGATAACTGACCCATCATATAAAACCAGAAACATCCACAGCATGAAGTGAAAACAGAACAAACCCAGTCAGTTTTGAAACCTTTAATGCTGTAACCCCCCCCCCCCCTGGAAAGTCTGCAGCATGGCTTTAACTAACCTTAAACCTTAACTAATCTAAGGGTTAATTAACCCTAATCCCCACCCCCTTAGAGCATGGTACTAGAGGTCTCTTCTGCTCTATTGGATGGAACTGGAGATGTCAGTGCTTGAAGCCTCTGCCTTACCATCACTTCATCCGTTCATCCACAGGTCACATGGCCGCGTGTCTGCAATCTGATTGGTTGTTTTTTTTCCTCAGGGAGAATATGGAGGAATGGAGCAGGGTGGCGAAGGAGGAGAGGTAAGAGAGGGAGGAACAACCCTAACCCTACCCTTAACCCTAACCCTAACCTTTAACCTTAACTTGAACTTTAACCTTAACCCTACCCTTAACCCTAACCCTAACCTTTAACCTTAACTTGAACTTTAACCTTAACCCTAACCCTACCCCTAACCCTAGACCTAACCCTAACCCAATGAATCCTGAAGACTTGACCTACTCACATAAAAACTAGAAGTTGTAAGACTTCCATTCAGTACCTGGAAGGACAGAGAAAGATAAAGTGGCGTCAGAATATTGAAAGATCTCTTAGATCTCCTAGAATTAAAATTGAATTCCAAGGCATTTTTTTCTTTTTCAGTGTGAAAAGAGATTAACCAAATTTTGAAAAAATATTGAATTTTGTTTTCTCTAGTAACAAAAAATAAAGTTACTGCCTGACAGAAATAGACAAATAGACCAATAACCACTTACATTTTCAATGAAGTGTAAGTTTTATTACATTTTCAGGAAACGACATTATCAGGTTTTATGAGATTTTTGATCGAGTTAAAAGCACATTTTATTAAACTTTTCAACGTTATTACATTTTCATATTAATAGGGTTTTCCTAATTCATTGGAGACCATAATATAAATTTGTGAAAAGCATCTACACATAACCCAACATTGGATTTTTCACACATATTATACAGTAGGGGTTTATACCCAGTGGTAACTAACCCTAAATCTAACCTTAACCCACACTATTAGATAAGATATACATACATTGGTTAATTATAATGATATAACTGACCATTTATCCGTATCTGTAACTTATGGTTGACATCTGGAGATGGAGAATGAGGAAAATGTTGATAGACGTGTAAGAATCCAATTCAATTCAATTCAATTTTATTTATAAAGTCCCAAATCACAACAAAGTCGTCTCACAGGGTTTTACAAAAACACAATCAACTACAGAGATATACAGGGGGGAGGGCACCAGGTGACTAGACATGAACAGACTTGGTATGAAAGATAGGTTATAAAAATGACAAAAACAGATGTTACGACCCAGTCTAGGGGTACTGAGTGCAACATAAAAATGCCCACTCCTCTCCCACTAGCAGCAGGATCAATACAAACAAAATAACGGAAAACAGAGGATACATTTCAAAAGGTTTTAATTACTAATTACTCAAACAAGAATCTCAATCAAAACAAACCATTACCTCAGGGAGAAGTAACAAATAAAAGGAAAACAACAAACAAAACCCCCTTATAAATGAAATGCAACTAGCCTACCTCTAAGAAAATAATATATTTACACAGCTAACTAAACTTCCTAACGGAGAAACAGGAGAAAACAAACACACCCAGTTACTCTCCCCTACGTTACCCAAAATACATACACACATTAATCTACTAAGTCTCAAATCTCAAATTCTCGAACACGCTGTCAAACTGTCTGGTAGTGAAGGAGGAGAAGGACTCCACCGGGGTGTTTTTCCTCCCTCTTATACCGACAGCTCTCAGCTCCGGCCAACCGCCATCCACCACTCTCTGTTCGCTGATTGGAGGGGCTCCTCCTCCCATTTCAGGCTTGTGCGCCCCTCCGGTTGCTGTCTAATCAGGACGCGCTTCACCTGCAGCCTTTTGAGATGGAAGGCGGAGAGAGAGAAAAAGCGAGAGGAGAAACTCTCCGCTCCGTAGTAAACAATATATATATACACACATGCAATATACACAGCAAAATGACACAGTCATAACACAGATGAGAGAGGGGGGGGTCAGTGTCTGTACTTCTACTTAGAATGAGAACCCCTGTAGAGTAGAGTAGAGATGTTCTGGAATGATCTCCTTAAAGAAGACTGGAGTGGGGTGTATATTGAATATGTAAAAGATGCATATGAGAGTTTTTTGAACAAGTACCAGGTATGTTATTAAAATAATTGTCTACAAATAATGTATAAGCAAAAAAATAAGTATGAGGGAAAAGCTCTGGATAACAGAAGGCATGTCAAAAGAAAAAAGAAACGCAAACCAGCTGGAAGACTTTCCCTCCCATTCAGTGGCCAGTTCACTACTGGAGCCTCTTCTATATTGTGTGGCGCCATCTACTGATGTTCAGAGCTATGAGCAGGCTGCACATTCCTGCACATCATTTTAATGAACGTTAGTATTTCTGTCCACAAAGACATGGTGCACCACCATTTCATTATATGAAACAATTCTAAACAACAGTGAACTGCATTTATAGGCTATATTCCTAAAAGTAAGAAAAGGCTTTGTGACAGTATGACAACATTGATACAATCTAGGCAGAGTTTGCTTCAAAACTGATCTGTGCTGAACTGTTCTGGTCTGACTATATTGATCAGTGATTGGTGCAAACACTTCAAATGCTTTAGTTGAAGAAAAGAAGGATGGACATTATTATCATATTGGGAAAACAGCCGTCTTTTTCGTGCGTTCTCTTGGCCTGTTTTTTTACAGATAAAATGTCAGTTTTAACGCGTAAGCAGTGGCATAAATGTGACACATTTGGCTTGTCCTATTGCTTGTGGAGTACAAGTTTTTAACAATTTTCCTTAAGCTGATTTTAGTCTGTCAGTCATATACTGTTCTTGCACTTTTCGGCTGAACTTTTGATACTAAAAGTGCTGGTGAAGGTGGAGAAATTACCATGAAAGTGTCTGTGTTACACAGCAGCTCATCCGTGATGAATGAGGGTTAAAGGGTAATGAAAAGCATCATGGGTAGCTCCCTCATAGCCAATTGGATGATACGTACAGTACATACGTGACATATTTACATAAATTATATAGTTACATATAGTAATGTACTGTTTTTATGAGGTTTCAGTTTCCTTTCATAATTAGAATTTTCTTTTGTAGTCAGAGACAAAAATATTAGGTAAAGGTTTTTTGTTACGTGAATTTTTTGTTAGCTGGGGCTTTCATAAGTAGAGGAACCACTTATACAGGATTGTTTTGGCTTCATGCAGTGGTTTTCACCCTAACCTTAACCTTTTCCTCTTTGTCTTCCAGGGGTATTAGTCGACTTCAGGCCCCCCCCCCCCAAACACACCCCCCCGGCCGCCCCTTGCTGCCCTCGCGTTGCTGAACCAGACTTCAGATCTTCTACATATTTTTTTGTGACTCTATGGAACCAAATCAACTAAAACGGACTCTTCCAGATGCCGCACTTCAGCACCCCCTTAACACCCCCCCACTCCAACACATGCACACACCTCTTCCTCCTCAAAACATGGATTTTCCGCAGCCTGTTGCTTTTTTCCTTCCATGGCCCTGCCCCCTAGACCTTAGCCCCACCCTTGCTTTACCTCACCTGTGTGTGTTAGTGTCATCCTGATATAAACCCCGCCCCCCTACCCCCTCTTGCTGCCACTGGCAATCAACTCCCCCTTTTACAGAAAACTTCCCATGCAAACACACATGCATGAAATTACACACATACAGGATGATAAAACTGCTAGCACAGACACACACATACGGGCGAACAAACGAATGAGTGAGCACTGGCAAATGTGAAACGATGACACAAATTAATGGGGTCCAATAATGAAGAAGGTGTGTGCTTGTGTGTGTTAGCTTCTAAATGTGTGCATGTGTAGTTGCTGGCGTGCAGGAAGTGGTGCATTGAGGACGGAGTGTTAGCTAGCTAGCTCCAGTAGACTGCATGATCTGATGTGTAGAATGACTCGTGTTGTATTCGTAGAGTAGCAGCTGTTCTGTGTAGCTTTGTATGGCTTTGTGTGTGTTTTGTCTTAACATGATTCTTGTCAGATGTTTGTAAATGAAAGGTGAATGTACAGTATGTGAAAGTTTAATGATCTCTGCGGTGTTACTGCGACAGAGTTAAAAATGACAGGCCACAGGAATAAACTACAATGTTGGAATACATGGGTTTGTTTTGTACATTTAAGACACTTTTTTGCAATAACAAATTTTACCGGTAAGTGGGTGACCCCCCCCCCAGGGACCGCGAGTGAAAATAAACAATAAAACTGTTGTAAAGCAAGTAGTGCTGTCACACTATTCAAAATTATAATCCCATTAATCACAGGGTTGCTGGGTGTGATTAATCCCAAAAAAAGGAATTTAAATGTGATCTACACATTTGTTAAACATTTGATCCATGTTGGCTTTTATTTGTCCTCAAATTTCCATCCTGACTCTAACATGCTGTTTAGCATTTTTTACAATTAATCCTGGTGTTAAAGCATTACAAAATGTAATCGGATTACTCAAAACGATGGTTTAATCCACTCTAGCGCTTTAATTTTGACAGCCCTAAAAATGATCCTAAATCAAAGATGAATTAAAAATGAAAACATCTAAAGCTAGCTAACTAGCTTTGCTTTTTAACTGTAAATATGTAACTTCTTTATGTAACTCAACAAAGATGAGATGTGATATTTTGTCCTGTGAAGTAGCTGTTGTGATTATTATATCAGTCTTAAAAACCTCCTCTGCTTTTGATGATCATCACCTGGACCTCCATAACGTCCTGGTCAGCCTTTGGACTGCTATCACAGTGGTTCGAATGCAGAGTTTAAACCTTTTCTACATATCACATTTAATTTTCCAAAATAAACAAAGCAATATGGTATTATTTTATTTTTTTTTTACCTTTCGGTGAATTCATCTGGATTTCTGTGTTTTTAATCATCACAGTTCTGACGTCTGTCCCCATCCTGTTGATATCATGTGCTACATATTCATTTAACCTATGACCCTAACCTTTGACCCCTAACCCTATAACCCTAACATAACATAACCTAACCCTAACTGCGAAAACAGGATCTCTGTAGAGGCTCTGGACAAGACTCAAAACACTTTTTTTAACCCTTTTTGGGACTTTCTGGACCTAACAAGACTTTACTGCTTTTGTGAAATTTGGCAAAATACTGTTTTTTAAATGTAGAATGAAATTACCATATTTGGTTCCTTGCCTGTAAATACCTGAAATACTCAAGGAAAAAAACCCAAGTAAAATAAGATAAAGTTGTATTGGTGAACATTAGACCAATACATGACCCTCTTTAACATCAGCCCTTACATTAGTACCATTACTTCCTGGTACTAAAAGTGGTTTTAAAGGTCAGTGAGTAAAGATGGAATGAGTCTGATGCTATTAGTCATTTTTGTTATTCGAAATTAGCTGTGCACTGTGAGATTTGGAAAAAAAAGAAATGCATTAATAATATCGTCACTGAGCAACACATGCTAGTATTTAAGCAATAAATCTAGATCTGAAATTCAAAGTAGCATTTCTACCTTAAATTCAGTATTTCCAATTCTGGACCTGAGACTATAGCATCGCTCTCTTGTAATGTGTGTGGAAAATACCAAAATTGGTCAGTTGTCACAATTAAGTGTCACAATTTGATTGAAGAATTGAGTACAACTGAGCAGGATCGGGGTTGTAAACTAGCATTTCTACCTTAAATTCATTACTTCCAATCCTGGACCTAAGATGCTTGCATCACTGTCTTGTTATGACTATGGAAATAATCAAAAATGGTCACTAGTCCGATAAAGATCCTATCGCACCCAGAATCTCCATTTTTTTTCTCGTCAAAAGGACAAAAATTGTTCCATTTCATGTGTAGTTCTGTGCACAGATTGAATTCTGGGATATGTTGTTTTTATCCTGCCCCTCCCTCATCACCTGTCTCAGCCAATCAGAGGGTTCCGTTTCCCCCTGTTGTCCCACCTGGCTTCATTCAGTGTGCGTTTGCGTTGTATGTGCGCGTTTATATGTGTGTGTTCAAGGAGAATGGGTTCAGCCAGCAAAATGTGTGTCTGTGTGTGTGTGTGTGTGTGTGTGTCTGGACCAGGTGTGTGTGTTTTTACTTTGAGGCCAATGGAAACTGATGACTGCATGTTGCCTTATCCAGTAACCAGACACCCACACACACACACACACAACAATGACCCCCCCCCCCACACACACACACACACACACACGTTTCATTTTGCGACATCACAGTTTGGCTGATTTTCTAAATGGTACCAGTGAAATTAAAATGGTTTCTTTGAAATTCACCTGAAGACTTGAGTGTTTATTTGGTGTTTTAGAGTTATCCTATAAACTAAAGTCTTTTAGGGTTAGGGTGCGCTTATATACTATAGCCTTTTAGGGTTAGATTTAGCCTGTATACTATAAACTTTTAGGGTTAAGGTGCCTTTTAGGGTTAGATTTAGCCTGTATACTATAAACTTTTAGGGTTAGGGTGCGCTTATATACTATAGCTGTTACGGTACAGACGAGGAGACCCAATTGCAGATCCTTTTCCAGTCTTTTATTGATAACTGGCAGAACCAAAAAACAGAGGCAGTAAAAAACACTTACAAAACCCAAAAATAGTCTGTCATAAGCAGGCAAAAAACACAAACAACTTCAGCCAAAAAGGGCGATGCAGGAAAAATCCAAAGTAGCAAAATACAACAAGTGAGGCAGGCAAAACTACGATAAATACAACAAAGATTAGGCAATCTACTACACATTCGAAGCTCAGAAGTACTCACGGACCATGGACAGACAATCTGACAAGGAGCAGGGAATGAACCTGCCTTAAATAGGTGGAGTGCAAAATGAATGCACCTGTTCCACACAGGGCCAGGTGACACACAATTAAAGTAAAAGGTCAAAGAAACAAGGGCCCAGGGGAGGTCTTCCGCGAATAGACCACAAGAGGTCGGCAAAGAGTCAATGACAAAAAAAAAAACAGTCTATAACAATAGCCTTTTAGGGTAAGGGTTGGCTTATATACTATAGCCTTTTAGGGTTAGATTTAGCCTATATACTATAAACTTTTAGGGTTAGCTTATATACTATAGCCTTTGAGGGTAAGGGTAAGGTTCAAGGTTCAAGTTTCAAGGTTTGGTTTATTGTCATTTGCATGAATACATGAAAATGAAATTTGTACCCAGGACCAGCAGTGTGCGACCTAATATATAATAAGGGATTCCACTAAGAACAATAAAAACAACTTTAGTGCAGGATTAAAAACAGCATAAAAAAAGAACAACATGTGCAGAACAAGACAGTTGATAAAAACAGTTGTGTCAGTGGTGCAGGGAGTTCATCAGCCTGACTGCCTCCGTGAAGAAGCTGCATTTCAGTCTGGTGGTCCTCGCTTTGATGCTCCGCAGCCTCTTACCCGAGGGGAGGGGTTCAAACAGTCCGTGGGCGGGGTGGGAGGAGTCCTTCATGATACAGGCCGTCCTGCTCCTGCACCTGCTGATGTAAAGGTCCTCCATGGAGGGGAGGCTGCTTCCCAGGACCCCTTGTGCAGACCTTACCACCCTCTGCAGTGCCTTTCTGTCCGCAGCAGAGCAGCTCCCATACCAGGTGGTGATGGAGTAGGTTAGTGTGCCCTCCACCGCACACCTGTAGAAGGCCGCCAATACTGCGGAGCTGACACCAGCCTGCTTTAGTTTACAGAGGAAATACATACGTTGGTTGGCCTTCCGTATGATAAATGATGTATTTATTGTCCACCTGAAATTACTGGAAATGTGTAGTCCAAGATACTTTGTTGTTTGCACTATTTCCACCGGTGCTCCGTTAATAAGCAGGGGAGAGGGGGAGTGACTCCTCCTCCTGAAATCCACCACTCCTTCGTCTTCCCCACATTTAAGCACAGGTTATTCTCCCCACACCAGTCCACCAGGTCCCTCGCCTCCTGCCTGGTGATCTTTAGCATAGCAGATGCCTGCCTATAGCTTACATACTATAGCCTTTTAGGGTTAGGGTTAGCTTATATACTATAGCCTTTTAGGGTTAGGGTTAGCTTATATACTATAGCCTTTTAGGGTTAGGGTTAGCTTATATACTATAGCCTTTTAGGGTTAGGGTTAGCCTATATACTATAGCCTTTTAGGGTTAGGGTTAGCTTATATATTATAGCCTTTTAGGGTTAGGGTTAGCTTATATACTATAGCCTTTTAGGGTTAGATTTAGCCTATATACTATAAACTTTTAGGGTTAGGGTTAGCTTATATAGCCTTTTAGGGTTAGGGTTAGCCTATATACTATAGCCTTTTAGGGCTAGGGTTAGCCTATATACTATAGCCTTTTAGGGTTAGTTTATATAATATAGCCTTTTAGAGTTAGGGTTAGCCTACATACTGTAACCTTTTACGGTTAGAGTTAGCCTATATACTTTAGCCTTTTAGTGTTAGCTTATATAATATAGCCTTTTAGGTTTAGGGTTAGTCTACATACTATAGCCTTTTAGGGTTAGCTTATATACTATAGCCTTTTAGGGTTAGATTTAGCCTATATACTATAAACTTTTAGGGTTAGGGTTAGCTTATATAGCCTTTTAGGGTTAAGGTTAGCTTATATACTATAGCTGTTGCGGATTTTCGTCATGGATCAAATATGTCACCACCAGAAGTTGAGTAGGAAAAGGCTCAGTTTATTTTGACATGTATGTGTCCTTTATAGTCCATTTTCAGGTACCAGTCCCCCACACTTAAACCTGCTCTAACCAGTTCCTTGACGTCATTTGACGTCAAGGCTTGTTGCTGTCTCCTAGTACAATTATAACAACAGAACATTCACTTTTACTTATCTTCCAGTCCTTGACATACTTGACACACATAGTTTGAGCTGTGTGTCCATGTTACCACAAATATATGTCTTTATATTATATATATATATATATATATATATATATATATATATATATATATATATATATATATATATATATATATATATATATATATATTTCCTTCATTCGCCCCTTTGATAATTATCAATTTCATTTCCTAGTTCAATGCAAGTAAGGGTGAAAAACCTGTTAGATGTTATTAACCCTTGTGCGGTCCTTCGTAAAAGACACACTGGCTGTGTCCTACAATCAGGTCTTAAAAACCCAGATTCCAAAGTTCAGTTCCATAGACTCATCACCCCACCCCCCAAGGATATATTACTGTTTTCAGTAGTAAGCAATGGCATCCTACATTACGTATAAAAAGGTACATTTGTGAACCACCGGGTCTCTTAGACCCGAAGGACCGCACAAGGGTTAACAGGAAAAGTCCCTTACGACCCCCAAGTCTAGTTTTGACCCTTGTGCACATGTTTGTTTATATTTGGAGCGATCACCAGAGGCTTGCATTGAAAAGATGTTGACTAACATTTATTTACACTGAGCCGAAAGCTGAAATAATGAACAATATTGTTATGAATAAACATGAATATGTATGAATAACTTTGAATCATACTCAAAATAAATATTGAAGAATATAAACAGTCCAGTCCAGTAGTCCATGTCTGTGTTGATCTAAAGTTAACGTCGTTATGTTTGTCAACATCAGTTTCACCTGTCTACAGTTATCACTTTGTCTATAGTTATCACTTTGTCTATAGTTTTCACTTTGTCTACAGTTATCACTTTGTCTACCGTTATCAGTTTGTCTATAGTTAACCCTAACCCTAACCCTAACCCCTCAGACCCCTAACCCTAACCCCTCTGACCCCTAACCCTAACCCCTAACCCTAACCCCCCTCTATTCAGTGGTGACAGACAAGTGTTGCACACAGAGAAACAGCAAATCCTGGAGAGATGGGCAGAGCACTTTCAAAGTGTGCTCAACCGGCCCTCCTCGATTAACAGTGAAGCCATTGCTCGACTCCCTCAGATAGAGACAAACCACGAGCTTGACTCCCTTCCCACACAAGAAGAAGTGATAAAGGCCATCTCTCAAATGGCAAGGCCCCAGGCCCTGACGCGATACCTGTGGAAGTGTTCAAGGCAGTCGGGCCAGCTACCCTCTCAGAGCTGACACACCTCTTTGGGAACATGTGGAAAGAGGGGAAACTACCCCAAGACTTCCGAGACACAAACACCGTCCATATATACAAGCGGAAAGGAGACCGCCGACAGTGTGATAACCACAGAGGAATCTCCCTACTATCGATTGCCGGCAAGATATTGGCTCGCATCATGCTGAACCGCCTGTTGCGGCACTTCGAGCAAGGTCTGCTCCCAGAGAGCCAATGTGGTTTCCGTGCCGGTCGGGGAACAGTCGATATGATCTTCGCTGCACGCCAACTTCAAGAAAAATGCCAAGAGCAACATCGTGATCTCTACTCAACCTTTGTCGATTTAACAAAGGCCTTCGACTCGGTAAGCAGGGAAGGACTCTGGCAGATCATGGAGAAATTTGGCTGTCCAGAGAAGTTCATCATCATAGTGAGACAGTTTCATGACGGCATGCTGGCCCGAGTGCTCGACAACGGGGAGATGTCCGACCCCTTTCCAGTAACAACAGGAGTCAAACAAGGATGCGTGCTTGCTCCCACGCTGTTCAGCATGATGTTTGCAGCAATGTTAACAGATGCTTTCGACGACAGCAGCCCTGTAATCAGTATTAAATACCGCACTGATGGCAAGCTGTTCAATGCCCGTCGTCTGCAAGCCGTAACCAAAGTAAAGGAAACTATCATAAGAGACTTCCTGTTTGCGGACGACTGCTCGTTAAATGCTGAAAACGAGCCTGGGATGCAGAA
>CM035801.1:527500-535000 GCA_020466265.1 Siphamia tubifer
CTGGCAGCGCACTGGTGCGCGCAATGGCACGCGTACTAGCACGCGTGCCATTGCGCACGCCAGTGCGCCTACAGCCTACTTGTGTGTTTGACAGGAATGTTAATAAGCCCAAATGAATTGATCATAACGGGCTTATATGAGGATTTGGTGTTATCTTTGGTCAGTTGGTGAGTCCACAAATAGGCTAAGGAAATGAGATGGTTTAAGAAAGTTTATAACAACACCAAGATGTAATGTGAGTGTATGTTTACAGTGGGGACAGTGGAGATAAAAAGTAAAGAAGTTAGGAGTTAAATGTGAAAATGCAAAAAAATAAAAAATGTGATCATATGTTTGAAGAAATGATATGGGGACCAATTGAGAAAATGTAAGAGCAACAAGATGTGAGTGTATGTATTGTATAAATTGTAAAATAGGTGAGAACAGTAAAGAAGTGTTAACAGTGAAAGGTGAGAAAATGTAAAAGCAAGAAGTTTTAAGAGTTAAATGTGAAAATGTAAAAAAAAAAAAGATCATATGTTTAAAGAAATGAATTATTTCAAGAGGAAAAGGTTAAATAAAATAATTTAATGAAATTTGGTCAGGGGAAAAATGGCTAGTTGAATTTCTGATAGGGGAGTAAGATAAAAAATCTACTAGCCACATTGGCTGGTGATGAAAAAAGTTAATCACTTTGCAATTTCTGTTCAAAGCAATGTCGCCGTGAGAGTAGGAATCGTACAAAGCTGACCAGAGCCAAACTGTCACCTTCTTCTGCCTCCACCTGTACATGCCCCACACATATATTCAGGGCAAGGATCAGAGGAGAGAGGTTTTTGGATCCTTCACTTAATCAGTTTTGAGACCATTATTGAAAACTCTCATGTAGAGATCTTATTTATAATTTAATTTGTATATGGAGGCTGTGTCCTATTTTGTGTTTGTTGTTAGTGTGTTAGAAGTTTTAATTACATTCTATGTTTTTTACACTCCTGTGAAATTTATGAAAGAATCAGTGTGCTGAAAGTCAGTGTTAAAATAAAACAGTTTTGTTTAGTGAGTGATTTGAATTAGTATCAGCATTAATAAACTTTATTAAATAATAATAATTTATCTAATACTTATATAATAAATAATTTCTTCCAATGATGGGTAATTAAGTTTGACAGTCCAAATATACACAAACAGTGAGCAGTCATGTAGCACGCACACACACACACACACACACACACACACAAACACCCATATTGATCATCCTGTCATGTCAGTGGTATATACACAGTAAATTTTGCAGTGTTAAATCAACACTTAGAGAGTTAATTTGGAGACAATGGGACCAAATACACTCTAGAAGAAGTTAAATAAACTCTCTAAGTGTTGATTTAACACTGCAAAATTTACTGTGTAGTACTTGAGAACATCAGACATCACAATTAGGTAAGATAATGCATTTTTCGTCTTTGAAGAGTAATAACTCCCCCCCCAATCAGAATGGTGGGGCCGGGGGGTGTTAGCTGGCATCTTCGTCCCCCCCAGTTTCACAAACCTATCTGCGCCCCTGCTTATAGTCAGTTATAACTTCTTATTCATTAATGTTTTAATTAGTTCCATATAATGTGTAGGTTTTTTCTCTTATTTTAAAGGTTTTTTCTCTTATTTTAAAGGTTTTTTCTCTTATTTTAAAGGTTTTTTCTCTTATTTTAAAGGTTTTTTCTCTTATTTTAAAGGTTTTTTCTCTTATTTTAAAGGTTTTTTCTCTTATTTTAAAGGTTTTTTTCTCTTATTTTAAAGGTTTTTTCTCTTATTTTAAAGGTTTTTTCTCTTATTTTAAAGGTTTTTTCTCTTATTTTAAAGGTTTTTTCTCTTATTTTAAAGGTTTTTTTCTCTTATTTTAAAGGTTTTTTCTCTTATTTTAAAGGTTTTTTCTCTTATTTTAAAGGTTTTTTCTCTTATTTTAAAGGTTTTTTCTCTTATTTTAAAGGTTTTTTCTCTTATTTTAAAGGTTTTTTTCTCTTATTTTAAAGGTTTTTTCTCTTATTTTAAAGGTTTTTTCTCTTATTTTAAAGGTTTTTTTCTCTTATTTTAAAGGTTTTTTCTCTTATTTTAAAGGTTTTTTCTCTTATTTTAAAGGTTTTTTCTCTTATTTTAAAGGTTTTTTCTCTTATTTTAAAGGTTTTTTTCTCTTATTTTAAAGGTTTTTTCTCTTATTTTAAAGGTTTTTTTCTCTTATTTTAAAGGTTTTTTCTCTTATTTTAAAGGTTTTTTCTCTTATTTTAAAGGTTTTTTCTCTTATTTTAAAGGTTTTTTCTCTTATTTTAAAGGTTTTTTTCTCTTATTTTAAAGGTTTTTTCTCTTATTTTAAAGGTTTTTTCTCTTATTTTAAAGGTTTTTTCTCTTATTTTAAAGGTTTTTTCTCTTATTTTAAAGGTTTTTTCTCTTATTTTAAAGGTTTTTTCTCTTATTTTAAAGGTTTTTTCTCTTATTTTAAAGGTTTTTTCTCTTATTTTAAAGGTTTTTTCTCTTATTTTAAAGGTTTTTTTCCTCTTATTTTAATTGTTATGAGTCAGTGGTTTCAACACTTAAACCTTAGAATAAATGACCATTATTTGAACATTTCCTCTGGCACTGTCTTAGATAAAGTAGAATATTCCATTAGTTCTTATACGTTCGATAGTCTACTGTCATGTGAATGCATGTTTATTTAATTTTAAAAGTTTTCATTTGAAGACGTTGTTGAGCGTATTTTTCTGAAGTGGGTGAGTTTCAGGAACGTGCTCGGGTGGAAATGACTTCAACACTGTCATTAAATGAACTAAAATAATATAAGTATGAAGCCACAGTGTTTATGTTATTTAACTACAAGATTCACACTGTCATGACTTTACTTTGATTTTTACACATTTTTATTTCATTTAATTTTTAGAGTTCACATTTTGGGAAATCCCACTTTGTTTTAATCAGTGAATTGAAAACCTTTCCCATATTTTAAACCTATCTTTTAAAATACGAACCTCCCCAAAGGTCACCCTTATTTGGTCAATGACCCACACAGTTGGGACATTTTTCCCAGACTTCGATTTTACACCCTTGGTGAAGAATGATAGAAACCACCCACTTATGTATTAACCCACAGTAGGACCCACTTTAGTCTAATTCTGAATTTAAATGTTACCCTACTGTATTAACCCACAGTAGAACCCACTTTAGTCTAATTATGAATTTAAATGTTACCCTACTGTATTAACCCACAGTAGAACCCACTTTAGTCTAATTATGAATTTAAATGTTACCCTACTGTATTAACCCACAGTAGAACCCACTTTAGTCTAATTCTGAATTTAAATGTTACCCTACTGTATTAACCCACAGTAGAACCCACTTTAGTCTAATTATGAATTTAAATGTTACCCTACTGTATTAACCCACAGTAGCACCCACTTTAGTCTAATTATGAATTTAAATGTTACCCTACTGTATTAACCCACAGTAGAACCCACTTTAGTCTAATTATGAATTTAAATGTTACCCTACTGTATTAACCCACAGTAGAACCCACTTTAGTCTAATTATGAATTTAAATGTTACCCTACTGTATTAACCCACAGTAGGACCCACTTTAGTCTAATTATGAATTTAAATGTTACCCTACTGTATTAACCCACAGTAGAACCCACTTTAGTCTAATTATGAATTTAAATGTTACCCTACTGTATTAACCCACAGTAGAACCCACTTTAGTCTAATTATGAATTTAAATGTTACCCTACTGTATTAACCCACAGTAGAACCCACTTTAGTCTAATTATGAATTTAAATGTTACCCTACTGTATTAACCCACAGTAGAACCCACTTTAGTCTAATTATGAATTTAAATGTTACCCTACTGTATTAACCCACAGTAGCACCCACTTTAGTCTAATTATGAATTTAAATGTTACCCTACTGTATTAACCCACAGTAGAACCCACTTTAGTCTAATTATGAATTTAAATGTTACCCTACTGTATTAACCCACAGTAGAACCCACTTTAGTCTAATTATGAATTTAAATGTTACCCTACTGTATTAACCCACAGTAGCACCCACTTTAGTCTAATTATGAATTTAAATGTTACCCTACTGTATTAACCCACAGTAGAACCCACTTTAGTCTAATTATGAATTTAAATGTTACCCTACTGTATTAACCCACAGTAGAACCCACTTTAGTCTAATTATGAATTTAAATGTTACCCTACTGTATTAACCCACAGTAGAACCCACTTTAGTCTAATTATGAATTTAAATGTTACCCTACTGTATTAACCCACAGTAGAACCCACTTTAGTCTAATTATAAATTTAAATGTTACCCTACTGTATTAACCCACAGTAGAACCCACTTTAGTCTAATTATGAATTTAAATGTTACCCTACTGTATTAACCCACAGTAGAACCCACTTTAGTCTAATTATGAATTTAAATGTTACCCTACTGTATTAACCCACAGTAGAACCCACTTTAGTCTAATTATGAATTTAAATGTTACCCTACTGTATTAACCCACAGTAGAACCCACTTTAGTCTAATTCTGAATTTAAATGTTACCCTACTGTATTAACCCACAGTAGAACCCACTTTAGTCTAATTATGAATTTAAATGTTACCCTACTGTATTAACCCACAGTAGCACCCACTTTAGTCTAATTATGAATTTAAATGTTACCCTACTGTATTAACCCACAGTAGAACCCACTTTAGTCTAATTATGAATTTAAATGTTACCCTACTGTATTAACCCACAGTAGAACCCACTTTAGTCTAATTATGAATTTAAATGTTACCCTACTGTATTAACCCACAGTAGAACCCACTTTAGTCTAATTATGAATTTAAATGTTACCCTACTGTATTAACCCACAGTAGAACCCACTTTAGTCTAATTATGAATTTAAATGTTACCCTACTGTATTAACCCACAGTAGAACCCACTTTAGTCTAATTATGAATTTAAATGTTACCCTACTGTATTAACCCACAGTAGAACCCACTTTAGTCTAATTCTGAATTTAAATGTTACCCTACTGTATTAACCCACAGTAGAACCCACTTTAGTCTAATTCTGAATTTAAATGTTACCCTACTGTATTAACCCACAGTAGAACCCACTTTAGTCTAATTCTGAATTTAAATGTTACCCTACTGTATTAACCCACAGTAGAACCCACTTTAGTCTAATTCTGAATTTAAATGTTACCCTACTGTATTAACCCACAGTAGAACCCACTTTAGTCTAATTATGAATTTAAATGTTACCCTACTGTATTAACCCACAGTAGAACCCACTTTAGTCTAATTATGAATTTAAATGTTACCCTACTGTATTAACCCACAGTAGAACCCACTTTAGTCTAATTATGAATTTAAATGTTACCCTACTGTATTAACCCACAGTAGAACCCACTTTAGTCTAATTATGAATTTAAATGTTACCCTACTGTATTAACCCACAGTAGAACCCACTTTAGTCTAATTATGAATTTAAATGTTACCCTACTGTATTAACCCACAGTAGAACCCACTTTAGTCTAATTATGAATTTAAATGTTACCCTACTGTATTAACCCACAGTAGAACCCACTTTAGTCTAATTATGAATTTAAATGTTACCCTACTGTATTAACCCACAGTAGAACCCACTTTAGTCTAATTATGAATTTAAATGTTACCCTACTGTATTAACCCACAGTAGAACCCACTTTAGTCTAATTATGAATTTAAATGTTACCCTACTGTATTAACCCACAGTAGAACCCACTTTAGTCTAATTATGAATTTAAATGTTACCCTACTGTATTAACCCACAGTAGCACCCACTTTAGTCTAATTATGAATTTAAATGTTACCCTACTGTATTAACCCACAGTAGAACCCACTTTAGTCTAATTATGAATTTAAATGTTACCCTACTGTATTAACCCACAGTAGAACCCACTTTAGTCTAATTATGAATTTAAATGTTACCCTACTGTATTAACCCACAGTAGAACCCACTTTAGTCTAATTATGAATTTAAATGTTACCCTACTGTATTAACCCACAGTAGAACCCACTTTAGTCTAATTATGAATTTAAATGTTACCCTACTGTATTAACCCACAGTAGAACCCACTTTAGTCTAATTATGAATTTAAATGTTACCCTACTGTATTAACCCACAGTAGAACCCACTTTAGTCTAATTATGAATTTAAATGTTACCCTACTGTATTAACCCACAGTAGAACCCACTTTAGTCTAATTATGAATTTAAATGTTACCCTACTGTATTAACCCACAGTAGAACCCACTTTAGTCTAATTATAAATTTAAATGTTACCCTACTGTATTAACCCACAGTAGAACCCACTTTAGTCTAATTATGAATTTAAATGTTACCCTACTGTATTAACCCACAGTAGAACCCACTTTAGTCTAATTATGAATTTAAATGTTACCCTACTGTATTAACCCACAGTAGAACCCACTTTAGTCTAATTATGAATTTAAATGTTACCCTACTGTATTAACCCACAGTAGAACCCACTTTAGTCTAATTATGAATTTAAATGTTACCCTACTGTATTAACCCACAGTAGAACCCACTTTAGTCTAATTATGAATTTAAATGTTACCCTACTGTATTAACCCACAGTAGAACCCACTTTAGTCTAATTATGAATTTAAATGTTACCCTACTGTATTAACCCACAGTAGAACCCACTTTAGTCTAATTATGAATTTAAATGTTACCCTACTGTATTAACCCACAGTAGAACCCACTTTAGTCTAATTATGAATTTAAATGTTACCCTACTGTATTAACCCACAGTAGAACCCACTTTAGTCTAATTATGAATTTAAATGTTACCCTACTGTATTAACCCACAGTAGAACCCACTTTAGTCTAATTATGAATTTAAATGTTACCCTACTGTATTAACCCACAGTAGAACCCACTTTAGTCTAATTATGAATTTAAATGTTACCCTACTGTATTAACCCACAGTAGAACCCACTTTAGTCTAATTATGAATTTAAATGTTACCCTACTGTATTAACCCACAGTAGAACCCACTTTAGTCTAATTATGAATTTAAATGTTACCCTACTGTATTAACCCACAGTAGAACCCACTTTAGTCTAATTATGAATTTAAATGTTACCCTACTGTATTAACCCACAGTAGAACCCACTTTAGTCTAATTATGAATTTAAATGTTACCCTACTGTATTAACCCACAGTAGAACCCACTTTAGTCTAATTATGAATTTAAATGTTACCCTACTGTATTAACCCACAGTAGCACCCACTTTAGTCTAATTATGAATTTAAATGTTACCCTACTGTATTAACCCACAGTAGAACCCACTTTAGTCTAATTATGAATTTAAATGTTACCCTACTGTATTAACCCACAGTAGAACCCACTTTAGTCTAATTATGAATTTAAATGTTACCCTACTGTATTAACCCACAGTAGAACCCACTTTAGTCTAATT
>CM035801.1:537500-542500 GCA_020466265.1 Siphamia tubifer
AGCAGCCTTGGCGCCTAGGAGCAAATTAAGAGAGGAGTAGAGACTAGAGGTGGGATGAAAAACAGGTTACAGTGGGGCCCGGGACAAAGCGTCCGCTAGCACATTTTCTTTGCCTTTAATATGCCTGACGTCTAAATGGTATGGTTGCAAAAACAAGGTCCAACGCATCAATCTCTGATTTGGATTTTGAAGAGAATTTAGAAAAGTGAGAGGATTGTGATCTGAATACACAATAAGTGAAGTACCAGATTCAACATACACTTGAAAATGCTGTAAGGCCAAAATAAGAGCGAGAGCTTCCTTTTCAATAACAGAATAGTTCAGCTGATACAAGTTAAACTTTTTAGAGAAGAAACTGACAGGATGATCCACTCCATTGTCATCGGCCTGCAGCAGCACAGCCCCAGCCCCGACATGGCTGGCATCAACCTGCAGTTTAAATGGTTGGTCGAATCTAGGTGCAAGTAACACAGGAGAAGAACAAAGAAGTGCTTTAACTTCCTCAAATTGTAAAACTCTCTCATTTGGCAAATGGGACAATAGTGAATTCAAATTTTCATCTGGCATCGCCACTTCCTCCCCCCCATGAAGAGGTGACTGCACACTTTCACAAGCAGTCATAACAGTGCCAACAACTGAAGATTTACGAACGAAATAGGGTTTCAGGAGATTGATATGGCACAACTGTTGCCGCTTTTTCTATCAGGAGTTTCAATAAGATAGTTCAGGTCTGAAAGCTGTTTTACTACAGTGTAAGGACCGTGAAACTTTGCTTGGAACGGTGACCCCACTATAGGCAACAATGCCAACACTTGATCCCCCTCACTGAACTGACGCTTTTCAGAATGTCTGTCATACAAAGCTTTCATTTTGACTTGAGATTTTGCCAATTTTTCTTTAGCCAATTGCCCTGCTGTATAGAGACGATGGCGGAAACCATTCACATAGTCCAACAGATTAGCTGGAGGTTCATCCTTTGACCAGTCATCATGAAGCACTGCCAACGGACCCCGAACTCTATGGCCAAAGACTAGATCATTCGGACTAAAACCAGTACTTTCTTGACAAGCCTCCCTAGCTGCAAGAAGTAACCATGGCAAGCCTTCTTCCCAGTCTTTACTTAACTCTGTGCAATAGGAGCGCAACAGTGATTTTAGAGTTTGGTGAAACCTCTCTAAAGCTCCCTGGCTCTGTGCGTGATAAGCTGAAGCCTGATTGTGTTTCACACCGAGCTGTAGTAACACTTGGGCAAAAAGGTGCGATGAAAAATTTGACCCCTGATCACTTTGAATGACCTTAGGAATTCCAAATATGGCTATGAACTGAGTAAGGGCTTTGACAACAGACTTAGCAGTAATGTTACGTAAAGCATATGCTGCTGGATAGCGGGTTACCAAACACATGACAGTAAGCAAATATTGAGAGCCAGATTTAGATTTCGGCAAAGGACCAACGCAATCAATGATCAAATGTTCAAACGGATTTTCTATCGCAGGTATTGGACGAAGTGGTGCCGGTTTAATAGACTTATTTGGTTTTCCTGTGAGTTGACATGTATGGCAGGTTTTAACAAATAACGAAACATCACGTTTTATACGAGGCCAAAAGAAATAACGGAGAATGTGGTGGTACGTTTTGTTAACTCCTAAATGACCTGTTTGATTGTGGGAACAAGACAACACTTTTTCTCTGAATTTAGTAGGAACTACAATTTGAAAAACTGGAGTTCCCAGGAGATCAGTCCCCTGGGGAACCCATTTCCTGACCAGTACCTCATTCTGTAGAAAATACCCAGATGCCAAATTTTTTTCTTCTTGAGTGGGCTGCACCTGGTCAAACAGTTCACCCAAGGATGTATCTGCTCTTTGTTCTGTGACCAACTCCTGATGAGAGAAAGAGAAAGACTCTGGTAATTTAAAGTCAAATTTGGAATCACAATCTTCAGTGTTTGACTTAGCCTTTGTCATGGCCCTGGTGACAGCAGAAGCTGTGAACACTTCTGGAAAGTTCCACTCACAGTCATCTGGTTCCTTCACTTGAGTCAAAACCTTAACAAGAACCCCAGAAGGCCAAACACGATCCCCAGCCAATTCATTACCCAAAATCACATCTACGCCCTCTAATGGTAAAGCTGGTCTAACTGCAATGTCAACAACTCCTTCAACAAAACCACAAGTCAGAAAAACTTTGTGCAATGGTGCACTCAAAGGAACCAAACTAACACCTCTTACTATCACACAATCACCTGTGTCACTGTCTTTTGAAAATGGCAACACCGAAGCCCTAATAAATGAATCTGTCGCTCCTGTATCTCTCAAGATCTTTACTGGCACTTTACACTCATTATCACCAAGGGACACAAAACCATCTGAAACAAAAGCTTCAAAACCAGAATAGTCTTCAGCCCTAACCTCTGAAACTGGAGAAGGTTTCCTTCTGGCTAGTGCTGTAAATGCAGCAGGTTTAACTTTAGTGCTTGAAGGACCACCCCTGTTTCTTAAACCAGGACATTCAGACTTCCAATGACCTCTTTCATGACAATAATTACACAGTGAATCAAAATTTGTCGATTTTGAAAAACCACTAGGCCTAGGAGACTCAAACCTACCAAACCTAGACTGATTTGCAGACCTAATTGCACCAAAATCTGTGGGATAGTTTCTCCTACTTTTTCCCTTGTGAGCCAAAATGTATTCATCAGCTACAGCTGCAGCTTCAGAAACTGAATTAATCCCTCTCTCCATGATATGAGTAGCAACTTCAGGTGGAACACAGTCTATAAACTGCTCAAGTACAATAGATCACTAAGTTTATCATATGTTGTAATATCTAAAGCAGAGCACCATCTATTGAAATGTTTTGTCAGATCCCTGGCAAACTCCACATTAGACTGCCTTTCCCCTTTTCTCCATGACCTCGATTAAACCTGGTCAGACCAGGCAAATAGATAAACTAAGTACTTGTGTACAAGACATAAAAATTTGGATGAGTGCCAATTATCTCTTACTGAACCCTGAAAAAACTGAAGTCGTTATAATTGGTCCTAAAAATGCGAGAGACTCCCTAACTGACCACATAGTTACTCTGGACAATTTAAGTGTAACACCCAGTGCCACAGTTAAAAATTTAGGAGTTTTATTTGATCCAGATCTTTCATTCAAAATGCATATCAAACAAACATGCAGAACAGCCTTCTTTCACCTGCGCAACATTAGCCAAAATTAGGAATATTCTGTCTAAAACGACTGCAGAAAAATTAATTCATGCATTTGTTACATCACGTCTAGATTATTGTAACTCCTTACTTGTAGCGTGTCCTAAATATTCCCTAAAAAGCTTCAACTGGTTCAAAATGCAGCAGTAAGATTATTAACAGGATCAAATAGAAGAGAACACATCACCCCTGTGCTCCAAACCCTTCACTGGCTACCAGTTGAGTCTAGAATTAAATTTAAAATCCTCCTCCTTACATATAAAACCATTATTGGTATGGGCCCCTCTTATCTCAAAGATGATCTGGTTCCGTACCTACCCAATAGAACCCTTCGCTCTCAGAATGTAGGTTTACTGAAAGTTCCTAGGGTTTCTAAAGGTACAGTAGGAGCTAGAGCTTTTAGTTATCAGGCCCCTGTCTTATGGAATCATCTTCCCTTTAATATTAAAGACGCCGAAACAGTCTCTACATTTAAAATTAGGCTTAAAACATTCCTGTTTGAGAAAGCCTATGGTCAGGTTAGTTAAAAATTATGTGACTCATATATCATGTATACATGATGTATGAGTCACAGTTCAGTCTAGGCTGCCCTAGGAGTTAGAATGCTGGGGGAAGTACAGACACTGAGTTCTTCCTTCTCTTTCTCTTCCTCACACCTGTTTCTGTAATTTTCATAACATATCTTTCTTACTAAGTCTGTTCATGACTAGTCACCTGGTGTCCCCTTTCCCCCCTCCCCCCCTGGGGGGAGTGGTGGCTCTCCTGACAGTGTCTGCACGGGAGCCATGGACGACAGGATCTGGAGTATCTCGCCTGTGCTGACCTGTGACCCCGGACCACCGCCCCTGCCTGTCTGGACCAGCCCCCCCTTCCTGCTTTTTACATGGACGTTCATCTATAGTCTGTCCGTCCATGGGAGTGGATCTGTCCTTCAATGTGGTTCTCCTCAAGATTTCTTCTTTTTCCCACTGGGTTTTGAAGTTTTTTCTTGCCGAGAAGGAGGGTCTAAGGACAGGGGGAGGGTCTAAGGACAGGGGATGCCTGGGACTTTTTCATGTATTTCTGTAGCTTGATTATGTTTTTGTAAAGCCCTCTGAGACGACTTTGTTGTGATTTAGGGCTTTATAAATAAAATTGAATTGAATTGAACCTGAACCGTTGTCTGTAGGCCTCTGGAACCAACTCGTAAGCCCTCAACACAGCCTCCTTAACAGTTCTGTAGACCCTACTCTCGCATTCACCAAGGGCTGAATATGCTGCTTGAGCCTTCCCTGTAAAGACAGACTGCAACATGACTACTCTGTCAGAATCAGGCCATCCTCTTGAATTTGCAACTCTCTCAAAAAGTGAAAAAAATGTATCTGGATCACTCTCATCAAACCTAGGAATTAAACGTAAATTAGACACCAAATCAAACTCCCTCCTTTGATTAGTACTCACCAAAGTATCACGTTTTACCTTTTCCTGCTCCAATTGAACCCTTTCCCTCTCAAGTGCAATTCTCAACTGCTCCATGGCCATTTTCTCTTTCTCCATTTCTAAACAAAGTAACTCCTTTTTCTGTTCAAAAGTTAACATAACATTTACAGCTCCATCTTTTCCTGGCCTCCCTTATTAACCAAAACAGATCTCAAACACAACTTAATTTCCTCTTTCAACTTCACCTCTCCAACATCAACGCCATAGTATTGAACTAGCTGCAAAAGTTGGTCCCTGGTACAACTATTTAACAGCTCTTCAGACGGTGACTGCAGAAAAGTGTCCACTGAAGCCATTGTGAAAAGAA
>CM035801.1:547500-650984 GCA_020466265.1 Siphamia tubifer
AACATAGATTTATAGACATACGAACATAGATTTATAGATATATAAACATAGATTTATAGACATACGAACATAGATTTATAGACATACAAACAGATTTATAGACATACAAACATAGATTTATAGATATATAAACACACAATCACATATATAAACACAGACAAATAGGTGCACCTTCAACCACTCCATCACACACTTGTTCCTAGGAACAGATATATTTTTAATACTGTCATATATATATATACATATATATATATATATATATATATATATATATATATATATATATATATATATATATATATATATATATATATATATATATATATATACCTATATCATGAACAGTTTCTTCTCAAAATGTACTGTTCACTAAGTGTCTCTCTACACCTTAACATAATTCACAACACACACTTCTCAAACCCTCATATATCACACACTTTTTTTTAGACAATATACACTAGCCTTTTAGGGTTAGCTTATATACTATAGCCTTTTAGGGTTAGGGTTAGCCTATATTCTATAGCCTGTTAGGGTTCGCTTATATACTATAGCTTTTTTGGTTTAGGGTTAGGGTTAGGGGGTATTTGAACCGACGACCTTCTGTTTACGAGGCGAAAAAGCTACCAGCTGCGCCACAGGGGCTGCAATCGCCAGTTTTAGATTCTACTGTATATAAAGGGGTCACCCTTTTCCAGTAAAATACTGGCAGTGTCCAGTGGGTTTTTTCAAATTTAAAGTGGGGTTTTATGTACCTTTTCTAGGTTTAAGGCTGTTTTCAGTGTATTTATTCAAATTTAAGCTATTTTTTAATTGATTTTTGCATATTTAAGGCTGCTTTTAGTGTATTTTATCTGGTTTAGGGTTAGGGTTAGGGTTAGGGTTGGGATTTGTAAAGACGTCCAGGTGGACATCAGTAGCACTGGCCTACTGGTCAGGGTTCCCCCAGGGGGGTCATCTCCATATTGTGCCTCTGGGCTGTAACCGGACGGGGTGTTGATGGTCTGAGTAGATGAAGGCAGGGGAGGGGATCAGGGACGGGGGGGGGGGGGGTTTGGGGATGAAAAAATCCAAACACATGCACTGAACAAAACATGCAGGGAAACATGAACCCAAATACATGCAACATATAAAAACTATAAATAATAAATAATACATAACATGTAAATTATATAAAATTATACCGAAGAACAAGACATAAAATAAATTATAACAGAAAGACATAGATAGAGTACATTAGGGAAAAACAAAAAAAATCATATATATATATATATATATATATATATATATATATATATATATATATATATATATATATATATAAGGGGAAGACAGGAGATTGTTCTGAGGAATTGAGATTTTATATTTTCATTTGAAGGTCTCTTTTCTGGCCGCGAGGGGGGGGGTTTGCTCCAGGTAGGTGGACCTGCTCGGGTTGGAATGGGTTAGGGTTGGGGTAAGGGGTGAGGGTAAGGGTTAGGGTTGGAGTTAGAATCCTGGTTAGGGTTAGAAGGTAAGGGTTAGGGTGAGGTGTAAAAAGTGTGCGTGTGTGTATTGGACAGAGGACATGGGGACCCGGAGAGGCCGGGGGCGTTTGGGGTCTGGAGTCCTAGTCTTCTGGGTCCGGGTTGTGGGAGGCTGCGTCCATGTATGGTCAGGTGGTCACTGAGGGGGCCGGGTTTGGTTCAATATTTAAAATATTGCACCAATGTTGGAATATGTGAGAGGCTGTGATGGTGGTCCAATGGATGTGGTCTGGGTCTGTGTGAAATATTTCCTGGGGAAGTGCGGTCAGGAATGGAAGGTGGGAACTGATTGTGTCATTGATTACCTGTAGGTTGTCCTGTTGGGTCTGTGTTAGTGCTGGGGAAAAGTTAATGATGGGAAAATAGATAGCTGCTTTTGGAAATGTTCTTTTGGCTGTTCTATAAAGAGCTTTGAGTTGTTTCACTGATGTACATTTTGGGTGTTGGTCCTTATTATTGAGGCCTATGGAGAGAATAAGGATTTTGGTCATGGGAGAATTAGGTGTTTTTTCGAGGATATTTAGAAAATGATACAAGTTAGCTCCTGGGTAGCTGTCCAATTGAATATGAGTGTTTGTGTATGGGGGGATTCTGCTGATATTCGAGTCCCCCAGCACTAACATGGGCTTCCTGGGTTTGACAAACCAGTCTTGGAGTTTTCTGGTAGGTCTGGCTAAATGGCATGTAGGTTTATATGTGCGGGTGTAAATGGGTGATGAGCGGTCCTGTGAGTGTGTGTCTGGGGGTGTGAGGGTTCCGGCGGCCGGAGCAGGAGCAGGCATGACCCCCTGTTGAGGTTGAGTGGAGGGTTCAGAAGGGTTTTGTGTTGCGGCCATGTTGGCCTTCGAGAGCCCATTCATCATGCTGGTTTTACCCTCACTCTGTTTGGCCACTTTGTGGGGAGTCTGCCCTGCTGTCCTGCCCAACAGGCCAACGGCGCCCTCTGGAGGAGATGGGGAGAGAGGAGAAATTAAGTCAGGTGTTGTGATGGCAACATTGGATTGTCTGTATTGTGTGTGAGTGATGTTGAATATGTGTGGTATTGTAATATTTTTCTTTACCTGGGGCTGGGGGTGGGTCTGAACAGCCACCTTCCATTCCTGGGCTGATACCAGCTGCTGTTTCTGGGTAGATGGAGCTGGTGGGGGTATGTTTAAGTTATTAGTAGTAGTATGGTTCTGTAGTATAGTAGAGGGTTAGGGTTAGGGTTTAGGGTTAGGGGTTAGGGTTACGGTTGGGTTTGGGTTAAAAATCCTACTAGACTTTATAGGCACTGGCCTGGGTCCCTCCCCTCAAGAATACACCCCCCCCCTTTTAAAAAAAAAAAAAACAAATTATTCCGGTCCCCCGCGGGCGGACCCCAGTTCACCCAGTCCCAGTAAAATGTAGATAGATAGAGTAAAAAAATATTTATTAAGCTGTAGTACATGTAAAAGGGAGTGATATTTTTTTCTACACAACCCACACACGTTCTATTGCCCCCAAGGCATAAATAGTTAAAATTTGGTTCTAATAAAATGTATAAGTGCTAGTAAAAGGGGAATAGATAATAATCAGTATATGATATAAAATATATGTGAAAAAATAAAATAGAGGAAATGTACAGTATTACAAAGGTCAATGATAAGTCTTAAAAAATAAATATGCAATAAAAAAAGAGGAAAAGAGAAACAAGAGTGGGTGTTATGTGTTCGTATAATTCATAAAACACATGGCATGCAAGCAATTAATATGCACACTTGAAACATGAGAATAGAATAAAAATTTAGAATAAAAGGACACTGATACAATTAAACAAACATAAGAGCATGCACAAAAATACACACATAAAGGACCACATAAAAACCACATAAAAAAGGGGGGGGTATTATTTATAAAAATTTAAAAGAGATGAAGAATAATAAGATAGTTTAAAAAAAATAAAAAATAATTAATAATAATAATAATTAAGTATGTGAATAAATAATAAAAATTATAGATTATGAATGTGGACAAGGGGGGGGGGTCCCTGTTGGTTAAAGCATGTGTGTATCTGGTTGGGAGGGGGGGGTTTGTAGTTGGGGCTGGTTCCCTCTGAGGTGGTCCTGGAGTTCTTGTGCTGTGTTGGGGAGGCTCGGGTATTTTATTGAAGAAGTGGGATGTTCCCTTGGGTTGTGTGTGGTGCCGTCGTAGGCCCGTGATTGGTCCTGGGGGGGTCAGAGGCGGGGTTGGGGGCTGGTCTATTGGTGGGGTTGTTGTTCCCAGCCTCCCGATCCACTGTCTCTCCGCCCTCCTCCTCTGTCCCTTGGTCCAGTTCCCGTTGGCCTCTAGGCCACAGATGGTGAGAATGCTGTTGAAGGTGTGTGACTAATAGTGTGGTTAGTAGTGTGAGCCTAATATTATGGAGGTGCTGTTTCAGACGGATGAGTAGTGTGCCACCGGTCTCCCCTATGTAGTGCTTATTCCAAATAGTGCAGGTGACTATATTGCTGTGCTGGAGTGTGTAGGAGCTGAAGGGTGGGTGAGAGGAGCAGCCGTACGGGTTCCAAAAAATTTTTTTTGTGCCTGTACAGTCGCTCCTCTGGGACAGTAGTGGTTTAGATGTGTGGAGTGAAGGCCGATTTAATTAGAAGCTGATGTAAATTGGGATTTTTCCTGTAGGCAGAGATGAGTCTGACCTGTTGGATGGCTGGGTTGTGTTTTTGGTTGGTGGAAAAGTTGCGTTTTATGGAAGATAAAAATGTGGATGTACAATGAGAAAATGTGGACACCAGAGGCAAAAGGTGTGTGGTGGTTTCTGTGTCGGTGCTGGAGTCTATATTAGAGCTCAGGTTAGGGTTAGAATTAAGGTTTGGGTTGGATTTGGATGTGGCAGTGGATGTGAGGGACGGATCGGTGATGGTGTTATATGAGCGAGCGAGGCTGGCCAATGTGTTGTATTTAATGTTCCTGAGGAATCTTTTGGAATAGTGTATTTTTTTGAGATGGTGAAAGAGTATACTGATGGAGTTATGTAGATCTGTGTCTGTGGATGAGATACGATGAAATCTGATTATTTGTGATTTTATGATGCCTTTAAATGTATGTTTGGGATGGTAAGTGCTTTTATGGAGGAGTGCATGTGTATCTGTTTGTTTGAAGAAAACCATGGTGAGTAATTTTTTATTGTTATGTGTCTAGTGGAAATAAACTGTGGTGTCTAGAAAGTTGACATGGTGTGTGTCTATGGTGTGTGTGACCTGGATGGATTTGTGGTGGCTATTAAGAGTGTCTATAAACTGGTGGAACTGAGAAATGGAATGGGGCCAAATACCTATAATGTCTTCTAGAAATCTGAGGTATAATGTTGGATGTAAAGGACATTTGGCCAGTGCTTCTCGCTCCCACTCGCTCATATAAATGTTTGCATATGAGGGTGCAAATCGCTGGCCCATGGCTGTTCTGCTGATCTGAAGGAAATGTTGATTATTGAACATAAAATTGTTGTTGTTTAGGCAGAGGGAAAGGAGTGCTATAATTTCTTTGTCAGGTCTATTTGGGTCCGGGTATTTATTCATAACTGACTGGACTGCTTGAATTCCGAGTCCTGTGTTTATATTTGTGTACAAGCTAGTGATGTCTATTGTAAAGACGAAGGATTCAAGCGGAACAGCCATGGGCCTGATGACATCTAAGAAGTGGTAAGTATCCTTAATGTAGCTCGGGTGTCTCCTGGAGAGGGGGCCTAAAAAGTGGTCTAGGTATTGTGTGACATTGTAGGTGGCGCTGCTGCAGTCTGATATTATAGGTCTGCCTGGGGGGACCTCCAGGGGGATCATCCATGTATTGGGGTCTTTATGAATTTTTGGAAGGAGGTAAAACTGTTGGGGGCGGGGGAGATCTGGTCCGAATAAAAAGTGCATTTGTTTTGTGGAGATATAATTTAGATTTTTAAGCGTCTGTATATTGTGCCGGATTTTTGTTTGGGTGGTCTGCTGTAAAGAGACGGGTATGGGTCTATAATGGTTGGGGTTGGATAATTGTCTGTTAGCTTCCGTGAGATATTGCTGTCTGTCCATGATGACTATTTTGGAGCCTTTGTCCGCTGGTTTTAAAATGATATTTAGGTTTTGAAGGGTTAGGGTTAGGGTTAGTGGATGGGTTAAAACCCCCCCGAACACTGGATGTGCCCAGCGGGTCTCTGGCTCAGTCCTTCCCCCGGGAAGCACGTAGTCCGTATTGGCTTCCTCCTCTCTCCTCCACGGCTTCAGGACGGCTGGGTCAGCGTCCGCGGCGCACAATCGTCCATCCTTCCGTATCCTCCAAAAGGTAAGTCATTAATTTATATATAATATTTATTATGTGTTATTTTGTGTATTTTTATGTCGTGTGTGTGTCTGTGGTGTGTGAATTTTGTGTGGATTTTGTGTTCGGAAAGGCAGAAAGAGAGAGAAGAAAAAGGAGTGCAGAAAGTAAGAAAGTGGACGACGTTTCAACCAAATGAGGTCTACTTCAGGTCCAAGAGGAAAGAAAAAGGTAAGTGGAAAGAAAAACTAGCTAAAATGTATGTGTAGGTCGTGTTCTAATTGTCTGTATTCTAGCAGCCGATGTGTCTCGCTCGGAGTCTAGCAGCGACTGAGCCTCTCCGTTGACCAGGCTCTTTGAAGCCTCTGGAGGCGTGGCCAAATTGGCTTTTGAATTTGGAAGTGCACTTTGCAGGTTTTAGTGGAATCTGTGTAAATTACACTGTGAAGGCCCTGAAAAAACTGTAAAGTCTTAAAAAATATAAAATATTGGGAAAGATAATTAACACAAACATAACTGTATATTAATAATTAGGAAAATAATAAGATAGTTTTTAAGAATATTTTTATATTAATTTATTTTTAAATTTTACATTTTTTTAAAACTTTTTTTATATATTTAAAGGGCATAAGGGTTAAGGTCAAAAGGTCAGGATTAGGGTTAGGGGAGGGGTTAGGGCTCAGATCAAAGGTCAAGGTTAGGTTCAGGGTCAAAAGGTTAGGGTTAGTATCCGGGTTAGGGTTAAGGTCATAGGTCAGGGTCCTGGTTAGGGTTAGGGGAGGGGTTAGGGCTCAGGTCAAGGGTCAGGGTTAGGTTCAGGGTCAAAAGGTCAGGGTTAGGGTTGAAGTGGGTGCGACCACCGGTACCGAAGGATCCCGGTGGGCCGCGTGCACGGTCCACCCCCCGGGGAAGCTGACTCCCGTAACGGTTTCCCCCTTCCCACTCTCCATCTCCGGGGGGTTAGGACGGCGTCCTCTACGCACCACCATCCACCCTTCGGAGTCCGCATAAAACATTTTTAAATATGTGTGTGTGTATGAAATGTATGAAAATATTAGTGTGTATGTCATGTATGTGTGAGTGTGCTTTCTTAAAAAAGAAAGATGAAAAACGGTAGATCCCGTGGGTGAAATCCAAAAAGAAATAAAATAAAAAGGTGGACGATGTTTCGACCGTTAGAGGTCTTCCTCAGGTCCAAAAAGAATAGGTAAAAAAATAAAATAAAGGCAAGAAAAGTATGTTATATGTATGTAAATCGTCTAACGTTTCCGTTCTGTCCTCTTACAGATCTCCGCTATGAGTGAGTCTCTGCGCAGCCTGGATCTTAAGAGACCTCGGGGGCGTGGTCAACTCCTGGCGGTTAGTTCAAATTTTAAAATTTTGAATGGGCCTTTTGCTCTATGTGTTTTTTAAATGGGGGAATGCATTGGGTTGAAAATGAATGGGAAATTGTATTAGATAGGAAATGAATGGGGATTTTTATATAATAAGTCATTACATATTAATTATTAATCTAATTTATTTGAAGGGATATTATTAATTATTAAATTTTTAACTTATTAAATTATTTTAAATCTCTATTTATTCTGAATATTTTTTTAATCAAATGGATAAGGGTTCGGGGGTCAGAGGGTTAGGGCTAGGGGTCCGAGGGTTAGGGGTCAAGGGCCTGGGGTTAGGGTTAAATGTAGGGATGGGGAGCCAGGAGGTAAGTATTGTCTAATTAGCCAGTTTTAGGTAAGTAAATTAAGGTAAGTAGAATTATAGGTAAGTATTTGGTGATATGGTTTGAGTGTCTAATAGATGAAGGAAAATAATACTAAGGTAAGTATAAATATTAAATAAATAAGTAAGGACATAAGGTGAGTAAGTAAGGTAAGTAATGTTTTTAAAGAATGTTTGTGTGTGTGTACATGTGTCTTTTTATGTGTATCAATGTGCTCATTAGCATTCAGTTGAGCCCGTATGGCATCTTAGAATCCAGGTAATTGATCCATATTTTAGTCCTATCCCTTCTAAATTTGTCTGTCCAATTAATATCCCTTTGTAATCTGATCAGTTTTGCTTTCCCCCAATCATGTTTGCTAAAATGAATAATGTAATTGTTTTCATTCTGTTCCCCTTTAGATATTTTATATGATAGATTTTTTTAATAATTCCAATAATGAGTCCTTTGTGTCCCCTATATATTTTTTCTGGCATATTCCACACTGTATGGTAAAAATGCGTTTTTTTGATCTTAGGGAAAAGGATTGATGTATCCCATAAAAGGTATTATCCTTAGTGTTCTGTATTTTGGATACATTAATTAAGGTAGGAGTGTCATCTGAATGTACTAAAGTGTTGTCTATTAATTTTGTTTTAGTGAGTATGTCTTTCAGGTTTCTGTGTTTTCTGAATGCTCTAATTATTTTGTATTCTGTGAGTAATCCTTTTTGTTGTATTTCTTCTTTAAAGTGCTCCATGATTCTGGATGTGGCCTTATTGGTTGAGGTTGAGTATTTGGTGATGAGTGGTAATAATTTTTTATGTGTTTTATGTGTTTTGTGTGTTTCCTGTTCAAATTTCTTACAGCAGTGTCTCAAAAAGGTTCTGCTGTAACCCCTTTTCCTCAAGGCCTGAAATAAGATTTGAGGTAAAATCATTTTGTTGTGTGCATATTCTTTGGTATCTTATTAATTGTGATGTTATAAGTCCTTTGTGTGTGTGTTTTGGGTGAAAGCTATTTTTGAATAATAATGTGTGTTTGTCTGTTTTTTTAAAAATGTAATTTGATATCTAATTATTTATTGTGTAGAAAATTAGGCCCAATATATACTGTGGTATCTAGGAAATCTATTTTATCCTGTCCTATTACCACTGATAACTGGATGGACTTGTCCTGATTATTCAAAATGTTGATAAATTCTTTACATTTTTCTTCTGATTCTACCCAGATACCAAAGATGTCATCCAGGTACCTGTAATAGCACAATGGCTTTGTGGGACATTCCTTTAAGGCTGCTTCCTCCCAGTCAGCCATGAAGATATTTGCGTACGAGGGAGCGAATTTTTTACCCATGGCAGTGCCCTTAATTTGTAAGTAATAATCCCCATTAAATTCAAAATCGTTTCTATTTAAATGAATATCTAATAATTGGAGTAACTCATCATCTGGTCTACTTTCATCAGGGTATTTAATTTTTATTTTTATTTTTTACTGTTTTTAATCCTTTCTCAATAATAATGTTGGTGTACAGATTGCTTACATCCATGGTAAAAAAGAAAAATGATTTTTGTGGCATTGTTAATGTTTTGATAGTTTGTGTAAAGTGATATGTGTATTTTATATAGGCTGGATGCTGTATGGACATTGGATGGAGGAAATGCTCTATGAACTCTGCAGTATGGTAGGTCTCACTTCCACAGTCAGACACAATCGGCCTTCCTGGTGGGATTAGAAAAGGTACTGCCCACTTTTCTGCATCTTTGTGGATCTTAGGTAAGATATAAAATCTTCTTTCCCTAGGAATTGGTGGACCTTGTAAATATTTTCCTTGTCTTTTAGTTATTAGTTTTTTATTAATCATACTTTCTATAATTGATCTGACCATGGGCATAGTATCTAAGTATATAGGGTTATCCAATTTTTTATAGTATTCTGCATCATTCAGTTGTCTCCCACTTCCCAGTGTGACCTCTCCATGATCACAACCATTGATCCTTTATCAGCTGGTTTAATGATAATTTCTTTATTATCTCTTAGTTCCTTAAGGACTCTATTCTCTTCTATATTCAGATTATGTGATTCTTTCAGTAATTTATATTCTTTTTCTATGAAATTTAAATCCTTAGGGTTAGGTTTAGAAGAGGGAGTTCTGACACCCCAAAGGGGTGTCAGAATGTTGCATGGGCGCAAGGGCTCATTCTAAACCTTATTAAATATATACATATATATCCCCTTTAAAAAAACATGAAAGGATTAAAAAGAAGTAAAAAAAGAAAAAAGTAAAAAGTAAAAAGCTCTCCTGAGGGTCAGGGTCAGGTGCCCCACTCCAGTACACGGTTCAGGTGGGTGACATGGTTCCAGCAAGTCTAAAATAGTTTTAAAAGAGGTATTAACCTCTTCCACCCTGAGCCCATTTTCAGAGGAAAACGCCTAAAAAACATACCCAAAGTAAATGAAGAATTGCTCCACAATCCTCAGGTTTATATGGATGTTCTTTGTATCTATGGACATCTACAGGCTTCACACAATCTATTCCCATTGTCTAAAATAGTGTAGCTACTACTATGACTTAATAAACTAAAAGATAAAATAGAATTTTTTGGTCTCGCCTGAATTTATTATTTTTTTGACAAAAGAAAACACCCTGCTAACAATGATTCCATGAATATAGACACTATTGATCACCTTCAGTAACTCCTTTCCAACACAGGAACAAAAGTTGATAGAATTAGAGCAAAGGACAAAGCCTCCAGAAAGGTTTAAGTCCAGATAACACCAGGCGGACAGTGTATTTGGCACAGTTTGGCACACTGTTGTGCCAAACTGTTCCAAATACATTATTTTAATTTTCCAGTAAAATCTGTCTGGAAAATACAACTCATATCCATTACAGAAGTTTATTACTGTCTACTGGAGCTTTTAGAAATGAAATTTACCTTGTGTTTCATCAACTTCTACCTTTGTGCACAACTAAAATGAATAAAACCATATAAACATGGATTATTTTGTCTCCAAATGGAGTAGTTTTATTATGAACTTACTCCAAACAATATAATAATATATCAATAATAATAATACTAATACACTTTAATAAAAATCAAATATAAAGTTGAACATATGTGCAAAAATATATGATAAATTCAATTAGAATAAATATAAATATCAAAATTAGTGCAAATTTACTAAACAAAATAACTAATAAACATTCAAAACACAAACAATTGCAATAAAGTCCAAACATGTCCATGTGTTATCATCAGGTGGGGGCTGGTTTATCATTAGGTTGGGGGGGGGGCTGGCAGCAGACTGAACTGGTCCATGTGTTTCTGCAAAAAGCACTTTTATTTGTGTCATCCTCCGACCTATGAAAAATGAAGACAATCATGATTTGAGACTTTTTCCTTCTCATGAAATGATAGAATGTTATTTATTTTTGACAAAGTGAATAAATCCTCAAACAATCATTGATTAATTATAAACTTATCTACTTATGTGTAAAAATAACAATAAAATGACAAATGAGACTGAAAAAATACTACTATAGTCAACAGTGTTTGCATGTGTATAGTATAAAATGTATTATTATTATTATTATTATTACTATTAGTTTGTAAAAACAGATATCAGTAAGATACAACAACTTACTGGGTAGATGTTCATCCTGTTTTGAGTTCATATCCACAGTCAGATCTCAGTCACATGTTGAACATTCAGCTGCTTCTCTGTTGTTTACATGTTAGCACGCGGCTAACATGCTAGCTTCACAAAGCTTACCACAGTTAGTAACATTCAGGAAAATACACTGTCACTCACTGTTACTCACTAAAACTCTGTAAAATGACTTAAAACTACGAGTAAAGTCGGCAAATATAACTATAACCGGCACACCGAGGTGTAGCACTCTGCTCTACTCTGCCGTAGTGTGTGTGCCCCAGGCCGGTCCCGTGCATGCGCCCGACGTGCGCAAAGATGCCAACCTTTCACCTTTTACGCATGCATTTCCTGTCCAGTAGGAAATGTAGTTCATGGAATGTGAGGTGTCAATGGATTCAGGAGAATCTCCTCTTTCAAACGCCTACAAACATGGCTGCCTTATCGCTCGCCAGAAGGAGATATAAATGAATTAATAGCGCGTATCGGCGATTAAAAATAACTTATATTTCACCACACACACATTAAAGATCATATTTAAAGGTAACTTTTATCACTAAAATACACTTTATATGTACTTTTATTAACATTAGGGTCTTAACTTTGAGCAAAAGTTGAAACAAATTTCCATTGTCCAGATTTATTATATGTTAATAATTAATGAAAAATTACACAATTTTCTCGGCCCACGGGCTAAAGGAGTTAAAAGAGGGCTCCCTTAAAAAAAGAATAATAAAACAAACTCTTATAAATAATATATATGTATATATAAAATAAAAAAAATATTTATATCTCTTATACTTCATGATAAATAAAGGATAGGACAACTAAAAGTTGTCCCTAAGTGCGATAAAAAAGTGCTGCATGCAGTAAAAATACATGAGAAAATCACATAAAAAAACATGATAAAACACACTCCAAAAAAGGGTTAGGGGTTAGGGTTAGGGTTATAGTGGTTGCGGACCCCGGCGTTGTGAAACCCCGGAGCCCTAAATGCCCTGTCCGTCCCCCAGAGAAAATTATCTCCACCGCAACGTCCCCCTTCCCACTCCCCGTGTGCGAAGCGACCTGGCCGGCGTCCTCTGCGGACCATCGTCCAGCCCTCTCAGTCCGTAAAGTTTTGCATTTTATTGGATATATGTGTGTGTATGTGTGTCTCGTGTTGTGTGTGTGTTCTGTAGTGTGTGTGAGTGTGCGTATTTTTAATTTTAAAAAGAAAAGAGAGACAAAAAGAAAAGAAAAAGAAGCTAGCTAAAAGAAATCTACGCCGAAGCCGGGCGGAAAAATGCCGTGACAGTCAAATAAAATTAAAAAGTGGACGACGTTTCGACCTAAATTAGGTCATCTTCAGGTCCAAATAAAACAAACCAGAAAAAGGAAAAAGACAAGGTAAGTGAAAGGTAAATAAAAAGGTTTTGGCGTTCAAAACTGGAAATTAATCGGTTTAATCGATCCTTCTCCCTCAGAGTTGAGCAGAGAATGAGCTCCTACGGCTCCAGGGTCTAATATGCCCTTGGGGGCGTGGCCGAATTTCTGTTCTTTTCTTGAACATTTTGAGTTTGGTCGACTGAATGCTTTGAGTGATTTGAATGGTTTTAATAGTTCCAATGTATTTGAATGGGCTGAATGAAAGAGTGATTTTAATAATTGTTATGTTCCAGCACTGTTTTTTTGAGTCCTAATTTATTTAATTGTGGACAATTATTGACTGTTTTGTTGTGTACAATAGTCTACACATAAGTTGCTTTTCAGGTCGCTGATTGGTTTCCGCTGTAAGCCACTATATAACCTGGACCTGCGAGTCTAGAGGAAGGACGCCTTTCCTGAGAGTGCCTCACTTCCACCTGGGATGCCGGTTCTGGAGCGCGCACGCCTGCGCGCACTCAGGCGAAGCTGTTTCCAGCTGCAAGATGCTGGTTGGCCGATGACCTTCTGCTTCTTAGTGTTTTTTCCGTATTATTTGGCCCAGTGAGGTTGGACGTCCTGTTTTTGGTTAATTTCATTTAAAGGGTTTAGTTTGCGGGCTGTGATCATAGGACAGGGGTAGCGGTAGGTGAGCAGGTTCTACGGCCCTGTATAGGGTTGGTTTGTTCCATCTACCGTCTTTTTGTTTATTTGGCCAACTCACCTGGGTCCAACTTTCTTTTGTACTTCTGGGGATTGTTTTTTTTTTTTGGGCACGGGAACGTGGGGGTTTTACCTTCAATAACTTTGCTTGATAAAATTGTGTGGCAAAGTTGAATCTCTTGTTTCCTGTGCTCTCTCTCTCAAATATGTTGCAACCTCCGGGTCATAACATATTTATGGGAGCTCGTCTTAAAACTTAAACCGAGTCTTTTGTACCATAACATTTATTGTCTGATGGGTCTTCTGTCCACAACGTATTTATAGGTCTTGTCTCAATTTTGTATGAGTCATTTATAGCCCTTTTGTGGAGGTTATCTGGTTGTGTCGGTGGATAATTTTGGGTGAGTGACTGTGTTCGTGTGATGGTTTGGACTGTGACTTTCAGGTTTTGACCTGCTGGTTAGTGTGAGTTGAACAATTACGAGGTCTCGTTATTGTGTGGGTATTGATTTTTGTGTTAGCCTGGTGGTGTTCCGGCTGCACTGATTCTAATATAACCATGTTGTTTATTCTAGATGAGTTTGTGGAATCGCCCATTTTCGAGGTCTTTGACGCATGTTCAAAGGGTAACCTTATAGCTATTTCTGAGCATTTTAAGGTAGCTGTCTCAAAACAAGCACAGAAATCACACGTTAAAGAGGAACTTTTATGTGCATTAATTCAGCAAGGAGTGTTCTCAGCTGAGGTTAGGCCTAAAAGTAATCCTCTCTCTCCATCTGGTGATCCAGGGGAGCAAATTCGTTTAAAGGAGCTAGAATTGGAGTTGAAAAGGCTTACTTTGCGGGAAAAAGAATTGGAGTATTCTATCGAGCAGAAAAGGTTGGACCAGCAAACTCAGATTCGTCTCCATGAGAGGGATCGTCGGACTGAGTTTGACGTAGCTAAGTGTATTCGTTTGGTTCCCCCTTTCAATGAGAAAGATGTGGACAAATACTTTGTGTTATTTGAAAGGGTGGCTGTTTCACTTAAGTGGCCAAAGGATGTGTGGGCATTATTGTTGCAGTGTGTGCAAGTAGTTGACAACGAAGCAGAAGCTTCCTGTCATTTGCCTGAGGACAGTTTGGATTTTGATAAAGTTAAAGCTGCTATTTTACGGGCGTATGAGTTAGTGCCAGAGGCTTATCGGCAGAAGTTTCGCGGAATAAGGAAAGACTATAATCAGACATATGTTGAGTTTGTTAGGGAAAAGTGTGTCCTGTTTGATAGGTGGTGCTTGTGACAGGGAGCTAAGGAGTTTGATAAACTAAGGCAACTAGTATTGTTAGAGGAATTTAAAAACTGTCTTCCTGAAAGAGTTGTCACTTATTTAAACGAACGAAGGATTAGTGACGGTGAAGCGGCTGTACTCGCTGATGAGTACGTTTTAACGCACAGATCTGGTTCTGAACGTGTCAAAAAGTTTGACCGATTTAATGGTAATAGTAGAGACTCTGTGAAAAATGCAGGTGTACCTGGTGAACCTCCTTCAGGCTCCGCAAGAAAGACTGATGCGGTTGATTCTAAAGCTTATGATAAGGTGACGTGTCATTATTGTCAGAAGAAAGGGCACATGGTTTTTGGTTGTCCGGTGCTTAAGAGAAAGCACAGCAAGCCTGTTGCTCTGCTTCGGTCACTGAGTCAGGTTACTGATTCTCATTTTTCTGAAAAACCCTGTGGTTATGCTTATTTCAGGCCGTTTGTCATGGACGGGTTTGTGTCAGTATTAGGTATGAATGAGAAAGTGCCGGTGAAAATATTGAGGGACACCGCGGCTTCTCACTCTTTTATTCTCCAGGGAGTGTTGCTGTTAAATGCTGAGACCGCAGTGGGTTCAGATGTGCCTGTTCAGGGTTTTCATATGGGGGTTATTGGAGTTCCACTACACCGGATTGTGGTCCAGTCGAACCTGTGGTCCAGTGATGCTGTTGTGGGGGTGCGTCCTGAGTTTCCGATCCAGGGCATTTCTCTGATAATGGGAAATGATTTGGCAGGAGGCAGAGTGTTGGTCACACCTGAAGTGACACCTGTCCCTGATGTGCGTGGCTGTCCTGATGAGCTTGCGCAGAACTTCCCTGACGTTTTCACGTCCTGTGCTGTTACGTGCTCTGCTGCTAAACGTGTTAAGAATCAGAACAATGATGACATTGATTTGAGTGACACATTTTTGGCTGACTCTTACATTAACGGTTCAGTGGTGACTGGCGGTAGTTCTGTGTCGTCTCAAGACAGGGCCACTGCTAAACATCTCATAATGTCACGACAAGAATTAATTAAGGAGCAAGTGAAAGATGAGAGTCTAGCTTCGTTATTTGAAAAACGAGTGAGTGCTGATGCTACTAAGTCACTGTCTACTGGTTATTTTGTGTGTGAGGACGTTCTAATGCGTAAATGGCTGCCGAAGCATTTGTCTGCTTTAGAGGAGTGGTGTAATGTGACGCAAATTGTTATTCCAGTGCCGTATAGATCCCATGTATTGTTGCTGGCACATGACAGTCCGTTTTCTGGTCATTTAGGGGTTCGGAAGACGTACGATCGTATTTTGCGACCTTTCTATTGGCGGGGAATAAAAAGGGAGGTGTCTCGTTATGTACAATCATGCCGCGTTTGCCAAATGGTGGGCAAACCCAACCAGACTATTCCACCGGCCCCGTTGTATCCTATCCCTGTGGTGGGTGAGCCATTTGAACGGGTTTTGGTCGATTGTGTGGGTCCTCTTCCCCGTACGAAATCCGGGAATAAATTCTTCCTGTCAGTTATGTGTGCGTCATCCCGTTTCCCAGAGGTTTTTCCTCTACGGAAAATC
The DNA here is from genome assembly GCA_020466265.1 of Siphamia tubifer. NCBI lineage: Eukaryota > Metazoa > Chordata > Actinopteri > Kurtiformes > Apogonidae > Siphamia > Siphamia tubifer. The sequence goes on from CM035801.1 coordinate 563,555, forward strand.
ACTACTCCAGCCATAGTAAAGGCTCTGACAAAGTTTTTTTCTTTGTTTGGGATGCCGAAAGTGACTCAAACCGACCAGGGCAGTAATTTTATGTCTCGCTGTTTTTCTCAAGTGTTAAAACAGTTACACATCAAACATATGTTTTCTAGTGCGTATCACCCAGAGAGCCAGGGCACACTGGAATGTTTCCACCAAACACTTAAGTCTATGTTACGCACCTATTGTTATGATAATAATAAGGATTGGGATGATGAGGTTCATATGCTGATGTTTGCTGTGAGAGAAGTATCCCAAGAGTCCTTAGGCTTTAGCCCATGTGATCTAGTTTTTGCACACACTGTGCGCGGGCCTCTGAAGCTTCTTAAAGATCGCTGGTTATGTGGTGACACGAAGCATAATCTTCTTGATTTTGTGGTATCATTTCGATCTTGAAGCCGCACAAGCACGCATGAAGGGCTGGTTTGACAAACACGCAGAAAGCAGGCAATTTGAACCTGGTGATAAGGTTTTAATTCTGTTGCCAGTCTCTGGGTCTTACCTGCAGGTACATTTTAGTGGCCCATATGTTGTGAAGAGCAAAGTTGGTGATAGAGACTATGTGATAGCCACCCCAGGCCGGCGGCGAGCAACGCGTCTTTGTCACATTAATATGCTTAAGCCTTATGTTGAGCGGAAAAAGTTTTCTCCTGTATCAGTTAATGGTGACCAACGTGAAGCATGTTGTGTAGTTAATGCTAACAGGTGTTGTCGGGAGCTGTCCACAGGCTGTGGTGCTGAACGCTCTCCGTCAGGTTCCGCCTTTGACGGTGGGGGGGAGGAGCTGTCCACTTCAGCAGAACAAGACTGTGATAACATGTCGGTGGCTCTGACTCAAGGGAAGTTTTCAAACTCTGTGGCGCTGCAGAACATGCATGTTTTGTTTGCTCATCTTTCAGAGTCTGAGCAGGCAGATGTTGTTAAGTTGCTTCATGATTATCAGTCTTTGTTTTCTGATGTCCCGTCTCAGACACATGTGATCAGTCATGATATTGACGTGGGTGACTCGAAACCCTTGAAACAACATCTGTATCGGGTTAATCCTGAAAAACGACAGCGTTTAAAAGCTCAAGTGAAGTATATGCTGCAGCATGACAGTGCTGAACGGAGTTCCAGTGCATGGAGTTCACCGTGCCTATTGACAATTAAAGCCAACAGGGAAGATCGATTTTGCACTGACTTTTGAAGGGTTAATGGAGTAACTAAGCCTGATTGTTATCCACTGCCTCGAATGGAGGATTGTGTAGATCATGTGGGTGCAGCACAATATGTCACCAAACTAGACTTGCTAAAAGGCTACTGGCAAGTTCCTCTGACGGAGCGCGCTAAAGAAATATCTGCGTTTGTTACTCCCGATGACTTCCTACAATATAAGGTGATGGCTTTTGGCATGTGCAATGCGCCGGCCACTTTTCAAAGGTTGATGCATGTGGTGTTGTCTGGTTTGTCTTTTTGTGAAGCATACCTTGACGATGTAGTCGTTTGTTCCTCGTCTTGGATAGAGCATATGACTCATCTAAATATGGTGTTTTTGCGTCTGCCAGAGGCTGGTCTAACTGTGAACCTTTCCAAGTGCGAATTTGGTCAAGCCACCATTACCTATCTTGGAAAAAGGGTGGGGGGAGGTCAGGTGCGCCCAGTGGAAGCAAAGATTGAGGCCATCCTTGCTGTCCCTGCCCCCACTAATCGCACTGAGCTTCACCAGTATTTGGCAATGGTGGGCTATTACCGGTGTTTTTGTAAGAATTTTTCATCGGTAGCGGCTCCATTGACTGAACTTCTGAGCCCTAAAGTTAAATTTTATTGGACTGACATCTGTCAGTCCGCATTCAAACAAAGTCTCTACTAGTGACTGCTCCTGTACTCGCTGCACCATGCTTCATGAAACCATTTAAGCTGGCAGTAGACGCGTGTGACGTAGGTGTGGGTGCCGTTCTCCTGCAAGAAGACGCGAAGGGGATAGAACATCCAGTGTCATATTTTTCGAAAAAACTGGACAAACATCAGAAGTGGTATTCTACCATAGAAAAAGAGGCGTTAGCCTTGGTTCTGTCCCTGGAGCATTTTGAGGTATATGTTGGCGGTTCCAGTGTGCCTGTCCTCATTTATACGGATCATAATCCGTTAACTTTTTTTACAGCGCATGAGGAATAAAAATCACAGGCTGATGCACTGGGATCTTCAGCTCCAGCTGTTTAACATTTCTGTTAAACATGTTTGTGGTAAGGATAATGTGGTTGCTGACGCTCTGTCACGCTTATAAAAGTAATCTACCAATAAAGAGGCTTTGCACTGAAAAGTGATGGGTGGAAGTGTTTTTTTTTTTTTTCGAAAGTGGTAACATCACACTTTTTCAGTGTCTCTGGATGGGGGTGTTATGTTCCAGCACTGTTTTTTTGAGTCCTAATTTATTTAATTGTGGACAATTATTGACTGTTTTGTTGTGTACAATAGTCTACACATAAGTTGCTTTTCAGGTCGCTGATTGGTTTCCGCTGTAAGCCACTATATAACCTGGACCTGCGAGTCTAGAGGAAGGACGCCTTTCCTGAGAGTGCCTCACTTCCACCTGGGATGCCGGTTCTGGAGCGCGCACGCCTGCGCGCACTCGGGCGAAGCTGTTTCCAGCTGCGAGATGCTGGTTGGCCGATGACCTTCTGCTTCTTAGTGTTTTTTCCGTATTATTTGGCCCAGTGAGGTTGGACGTCCTGTTTTTGGTTAATTTCATTTAAAGGGTTTAGTTTGCGGGCTGTGATCATAGGACAGGGGTAGCGGTAGGTGAGCAGGTTCTACGGCCTATAGGGTTGGTTTGTTCCATCTACCGTCTTTTTGTTTATTTGGCCAACTCACCTGGGTCCAACTTTCTTTTGTACTTCTGGGGATTGTTTTTTTTTTTTGGGCACGGGAACGTGGGGGTTTTACCTTCAATAACTTTGCTTGATAAAATTGTGTGGCAAAGTTGAATCTCTTGTTTCCTGTGCTCTCTCTCTCAAATATGTTGCAACCTCCGGGTCATAACATAATAAAATTAAATTAATTCAATGAGGTAAATGATGTAAATTAATTTAAATGAATAAAATAATTTAAAACAACTCTTTTTAAATATATTTTTTTATTCTTTACATATTTTTTTATATTATTTTTTATTTTTAATATATATATATATATATATATATATATATATGTACATATTTAATATATTCATTGCATAACTTAGGTATTTAATTAGAGTATTTTTACTATTGTCAATATAAAATCATTCCCTTATGTATAATATGTATTCTAGTTTAAAAAAAAAATATATATATATATATATATATATATATATATATATATATATATATATATATATATATATATATATATATATATATGTATATGATTAATAGATTAATCTATATAATTAATTTCTAAAAAAATAGTGGTTAGAATGGGTTAGGGGTAAGGGTCAAAGGTCAAAGGTCCTTGGTTAGGTTTAGGGAAAAGGTTTAGAGGTAGGGGTCAAAATCCAAGGTCATCGGTTAGGTTTAGGGGTCAAAGGTCAGGGTTAGGGAATAAATGGTAAATGTTCTGCATTTATATAGTTCTTTTCCACCTTCATGGTGCTCAAAGCGCTTTACATTAGCCTCTCATTCACCCATTCACACACACACTCATACACCAGTAGGTTTCTAAGGTCAAAGGTCAGTCCTACTGGGGGCCTAAGTCAGGGTTCAGTGTCTTGCCCAAGGACACTTCGACATGTGGACAGCCAGAGCTGGGACGCGAACCGCCAACCTGTCGGTCATTGGGCGACCCACTCTACCAACTGAACCACAGCCGCCCGATGAATAGATTAAGGGGTAGGGGTCAAAATCCAATGTCATTGGTTAGGTTTAGGGGTCAAAGGTCATTGGTTAGGTATAGGGGTCAAAGGTCATGGGTTAGGTTTAGGGAGTAGATTAAGGGGTAGGGGTCACAATCCAAGGTCATCGGTTAGGTTTCGGGGTCAAGGGTCATTGATTAGGTTTAGGGGTAAAAGGTCATAGGTTAGGTTTAGGGGTGAAGTCTAATGGATAGGTTTAGGGAATAGATTAAGGGATAGGGGTCAAAATCCAAGGTCATTGGTTAGGTTTAGGGGTCAAAGGTCATTGGTTAGGTATAGGGGTCAAAGGTCATGGGTTAGGTTTAGGGAATAGATTAAGGGGTAGGGGACACAATCCAAGGTCACGGTTAGGTTTAGGGGTCAAAGGTCATCGGTAAGTATGATGCTGAATGCTGACAGGCAAGAATTTATATGATTAGAACGTTAGGGTTAGGGTTTAAATTTAGACATTGATTACAGGAGGAAAGTAAAATGGTAAGTATGATACTCTTTTAATTATTTAATGAATTTTTTAATATGTTTGTATGATAATAAGTGATACAGGTAAGTATTTATACAGGAGGTAAGTATGATTATGAGTGATAACAGGTGAGTATTTATACAGGAGGTAAGTGATGAATGATAACAGGTGAGTACTATATGTGAGGTAAGTATAATGCTGAATGGTGAGTGAGAAAGGTTTAAATCATATTTATCTAATCGCTACCAATTTGTTCACATCAACCAACAATCATCGCAGTCCTCCAGAGTTAATTATGGCGTTCCTCAAGGGTCAGTCCTTGGGCCTATTTTGTTTACACTATATATGCTCCCTTTAGGTAACATCATTACAAATCATGGCATTAATTTTCATTGTTATGCAGATGACACACAGCTATATTTATCGATTAAACCTGATCAGACCAGACAAATAGATAAACTAAGTACATGTGTCCAAGACATAAAGACTTGGATGAGTGACAATTATCTTTTATTGAACCCTGAAAAACACCCAGTGCCACAGTTAAAAATTTAGGAGTTTTATTTGATCCACATCTTTCATTCAAAATGCACATTAACCAAACATGCAGAACAGCCTTCTTTCACCTGCGCAACATTAGCCAAAATTAGGAATATTCTGTCTAAAACGACTGCAGAAAAATTAATTCATGCATTTGTTACATCACGATTAGATTATTGTAACTCCTTACTTGTAGCGTGTCCTAAATATTCCCTAAAAAGCTTCAACTGGTTCAAAATGCAGCAGCAAGATTATTAACAGGATCTAATAGAAGAGAACACATCACCCCTGTGCTCCAAACCCTGACCCCTGACCCCTAACCCTATCACCCCTGTGCTCCAAACCCTGACCCCTGACCCCTAACCCTATCACCCCTGTGCTCCAAACCCTTCATTGGCTACCAGTTGAGTCTAGAATTAAATTTAAAATCATCCTCCTTACATATAAAACCATTAATGGTATGGGTTAGGGTTAGGGGTCAGAGGTCAGGGGTTAATGGTATGGGCCCCTCTTATCTTAAAGATGATCTGGTTCCGTACCAACCCAATAGAACCCTTCGTTCTCAGAATGCAGGTCTATTGAAAGTTCCTAGGGTTTGTAAAAGTACAGTAGGAGCTAGAGCCTTTAGTTATCAGGCCCCTGTCTTATGGAATCATTAATATTAAAGACGCCGACACAGTCTCTACATTTAAAATCAGGCTTAAAACATTCCTGTTTGAGAAAGACTATGGTCAGGTTAGTTAAAAATTATGTGACTCATATATCATGTATACATGATGTATGAGTCACAGTTCAGTCTAGGCTGCCCTAGGAGTTAGAATGCTGGGGGAAGTACAGACACTGAGTTCTTTCTTCTCTTTCTCTCTCTCACACCTGTTTGTGTCATTTTTATAACATATCTTTCATACCAAGTCTGTTCATGACTAGTCACCTGGTGTCCCCTTTCCCCCCTCCCCCTCTGGGTGGAGTGGTGGCTCTCCTGACAGTGTCTGCACAGGAGCCATGGACGACAGGATCTGCAGTATCTCACCTGTGCCGACCTGTGACCCCGGACCACCGCCCCTGCCTGTCTGGACCAGCCCCCCCTCCTGCATTTATAAATGGACGATCATCTATAGTCTGTCCGTCCATGGGAGTGGATCTGTCCTTCAATGTGGTTCTCCTCAAGATTTCTTCTTTTTCCCACTGGGTTTGGAAGTTTTTTCTGCTGAGAAGGAGGGTCTAAGGACAGGGGGAGGGTCTAAGGACAGGGGGAGGGTCTAAGGACAGGGGATGCCTGGGACTTTTCATGTATTTCTGTAGATGATTGTGTTTTTGTAAAGCCCTCTGAGATGACTTTGTTGTGATTTAGGGCTTTATAAATAAAATTGAATTGAATTGAATTGAGTATTTATATAAGAAGAAGGAATTATGTTAAATTTTGGATATAAACATTATTGAATTTATTTAGTTTAGTCCAAAGGGGGCTTTTGAATTCAAATAGGAAATCCATAATACTGTTTTTTATTGTGTCAGTCCAATTTATATCCCTCTCTAAACCTATAAGTTCGGTCTTTTCCCAATCATTCAATTCAATTCTAGCTCCTACTGTACTTTTAGAAACCCTAGGAACTTTCAATAAACCTGCATTCTGAGAACGAAGGGTTCTATTGGGTTGGTACAGAACCAGATCATCTTTAAGATAAGAGGGGCCCATACCATTAACCCCTGACCTCTGACCCCTAACCCTAACCCATACCATTAATGGTTTTATATGTAAGGAGGAGGATTTTAAATTCAATTCTAGACTCAACTGGTAGCCAGTGAAGGGTTTGGAGCACAGGGGTAATAGGGTTAGGGGTCAGGGGTCAGGGTTTGGAGCACAGGGGTGATAGGGTTAGGGGTCAGGGGTCAGGGTTTGGAGCACAGGGGTGATAGGGTTAGGGGTCAGGGGTCAGGGTTTGGAGCACAGGGGTGATAGGGTTAGGGGTCAGGGGTCAGGGTTTGGAGCACAGGGGTGATGTGTTCTCTTCTATTTGATCCTGTTAATAATCTTGCTGCTGCATTTTGAACCAGTTGAAGCTTTTTAGGGAATATTTAGGACACGCTACAAGTAAGGAGTTACAATAATCTAATCGTGATGTAACAAATGCATGAATTAATTTTTCTGCAGTAGTTTTAGACAGAATATTCCTAATTTTGGCTAATGTTGCGCAGGTGAAAGAAGGCTGTTCTGCATGTTTGGTTAATGTGCCCTGACCTCTGACCCCTGACCCTTTGAATGAAAGATGTGGATCAAATAAAACTCCTAAATTTTTAACTGTGTCACTGGGTGTTCCACTTAAGTTGTCTACAGTAACTATGTGGTCAGGTAGGGAGTCTCTCGCATTTTTAGGACCAATTATAACAACTTCAGTTTTTTCAGGGTTCAATAAAAGATAATTGTCACTCATCCAAGTCTTTATGTCTTGGACACATGTACTTAGTTTATCTATTTGTCTGGTCTGATCAGGTTTAATCGATAAATATTGCTGTGTGTCATCTGCATAACAATGAAAATTAATGCCATGATTTGTAATGATGTTACCTAAAGGGAGCATATATAGTGTAAACAAAATAGGCCCAAGGACTGACCCTTGAGGAACGCCATAATTAACTCTGGAGGACTGCGATGATTGTTGGTTGACGTTAACAAATTGGTAGCGATCAGATAAATGTGATTTAAAGCAGCAGAGGGCTGCTCCTCTAATACCTATATCACATTCTAATCTGTGCACTAAGATACTGTGGTCAATGGTGTCAAAGGCTGCACTAAGGTCTAATAACACCAGGACCCATATTAATCCGATGTCAGCGGCTAATAATAAATCATTAGTAACTTTAACTAACGCTGTTTCAGTGCTATGATGGGCACGAAAGCCAGACTGAAACTGTTCAAATAAACTATTATCCTGCAGGAATTGGCACAGCTGTTTAACTATTACTCGTTCTAAAACCTTTGACAGGAAGGGCAAATTAGATATAGACCTAGAATTGGCTAAAATGTCAGGATCTAGGGTAGGCTTTTTCAGAATTGGTTTAATAACAGCATATTTAAATGACTGTGGCACATATCCAGTAATTAATGAAGTGTTAATTATATTTAGGACAGTGTTAATAATTAGGGGCAGAATCTGTTTAAAGAGTTTAGTTGTAATTGGATCTAAGAGGCAGGTGATGATTTGGAAGACATGATAATAGATATGACATCAGTTTGGTCTACAGTGGTGAAATTATTTAGTGTTACAGAGGGATTTATAAAAAGGCCTAGGTTTGAAACCACTGCTTTTTCTGATCTAATATTTGGGAGAAATGTGTCTATTTTGTCTCTAATAGTTGATATTTTATTGTTAAAGAACTGCAGGAAATCATCAGAATGGAGCGTGGATGGAATAACTGGTTCCACGGAGGTGTGTCTGTTTGTCAGTTTGGCTACAGTACTGAACAGGAATCTAGGATTATTCTGGTTTTCTTCTATTATGGATGAGTAATATCTAGTTTTGGCTGTACGCAAAGATGGATTATACTTTATTAAGATATTTTTCCAGGCATTGAGAGAATCTTCTAAGTTGGATCGCCACCATTGCCTCTAATTTACGTGTTGTTTGTTTAATGGAGCGAGTGTCAGCGTTGTACCATGGGGAGGTTCATCTAACCTTAGTAGTTTTTAACTTGAGGGGGGCAACTATATCTAACGTAGTTTTTAATGTGAGCATGGTACTATCAACTAACTCATCACTTATACTGGGACTAAATGTGTCCTTTACATAATCACATGACATAGACACAAATAGTGACTGAATTAACTCTTTGTACTTTTGAGACAGCACGGTCACATAGTATCCTTTTCATTTGTGTTTTAATCACTGAGGTAGAAATATCCTCAAACAAAACCTGGAAGGTCATTAAGAAGTGATCTGAGAGTATGGGATTATGGGTAAAAACGATGAGGTCATTAATTTCAACACCAAGTGTTCAGATCAGATGGAGGGTGTGTCTGTGAATGTGGGTTGGTTTATTATTATTTTGGATAAAGCCTAATCCGTCTAGTAGGTCACTAAATGCATTACTAAGAGAGTCAGTGTTGTTATCAACATGTATGTTCAAATCACCAACTATTATAATCCTATCCCAGTTCAACACTACACTGGATAGAAAGTCAGAGACTTCTAATAAAAACTGTGAATAAGGGCCAGGAGGGCGGTAGACTATGACAAAAAGGACTGGTTTTTGGTTTCTGCAGTTGGGGAAAGTAATGGATGAAACTAGACTTTCAAAGGAGTGGTAAGTGGGATTAATTTTAGGATTAATTTTAGGGCTAAGACCTAAACTGGAGTGGGATATTACTGCCACTCCTCCACCACCACCACTGGTTCTGGCTGTGTGATAGTTCACATGTGTTGGTGGCGTGGATTCATTTAATGCGACATATTCATCCTGCTGCAGCCAGGTTTCAGTCACAGCTAAAATATCAATTTTGTAATCACTAATTAGATCGTTTATTAACAAAGATTTGGAAGAAATAGATCTAATATTGATCAGTCCACATTGGATAAAATTGTTAGGTGTTCTTTTAATCTGATTATTACTTAAAACTATTTTTATTAAATTATTTGATCTCACTCCTATAGGTTTTTTAATATTAGGTTTATTATTAACTACACAGTGTTTATTATTAACTACACAGGGAATAGACACAGTCTTTCTATTATTTGCTACATGGTGGGTTTGTGACAGCTCAGAGTAAAGTGGATGCACAGAGAAGTGTTTTACTCTATGACTCTGCGCCTGGGCCCACACTCTGGATTGTCAATCATGAATCTTAAAGTGTGCAAAAAATATGTTGTTTTTTGATGTTCCCTCCATTATTATTTTTTTATATTCCTGTAGCATTCTAAATAAAGGTCCTTTTGTGTTATTAATATATCTCTTTCCACAGATTTCACATTCAAATAAAAATATGCAATTTGTGGATCTAAGGGAAAAATATTGTTGAATACCATAAAAAGTGTTATGTGAGTTGTGTATTTTTTGTGTGCTGATCAAATGTGGAACTTTATGAATAGGTGTATTTATAATATTAGATAATTTGGTTCTGGTGAGTATATCTTTTAAATTTCTATGTCTCTTAAAAGCTCTAATTAATGTATAATCTTGAAGTATGCCCTTCCAGATTCCAGATTCCAGATTCAGGTTTATTTGACAAATGAGCATATATATACAGACATAATTTTGACATAATTCTATGTTGAAATGTTTTTTGAACTGTAATGTAGCCCTGAATGAGGAAGAGGTGAATTTGGTAATCAATGGAATTGTTTTAATATTTCTCTGATTATTTTTGATATTGTTGGATTGAAAGTCATTAAAGCATTGTCTCAAAAAACTGCGTCCATATTTCCTGTCTTTTAAGGCCTGAAATAAAATATTAACTGCTTCTTTAAAATCATGTTCTTGTGTACATATTCTATGGAATCTGGTAAGTTGTGATTTAATCAGTCCCTTAAAAATATGTTTAGGATGAAAACTATTTTTAAATAATAATGAATGTTTATCTGTTTTTTTTAAATAAACTTTCATGTCCAATTTGTGTGTGAGGGAGGATTTGGGTCCCCTATAGACTAATGTGTCCAAATAATTAATTTGAGAATGCCCAATCTCAAATAACAACTGGATAGACTGATCTTGACCATTGAGTATATCCATAAAATAAAAAATAAAATTCCTTTTGAGTTCCTGTCCAGATTCCAAAAATATCATCTATACAGTAAATTTTGAAGAGTAAATTTTACTCAACTTGAGTAAAATTTTACTCTGAAAAAGATAGTATTTGGTCCCAGTCCAAAAAGAGTAAAATTTACTCTCGTCATAGAGTTAAATTTTCAGAGTTATTTCTACTCTACCTAGAGGTCATACTTTACTCCACAAGATTAAAATGTACTCCATTTAGCATGAAATGAGAACAACTCCAACACAATTTTACTCTATTTAGCATTAAGTGAGAACAACTCCAACACAATTTTACTCAATACAGAGTTGTATTTTACCCTGTACAGAGAAGTAACTGCCTCATAATAGAGTTATAATTCTACTATTAATGGTGTTATATTTTACTCTATTCAGAGTAGTAACTGTCTCATAATAGTTATAATTCTACTATTAATTGTGTTGCATTTTACTCTGTTGAGAGTAGTAACTGCCTCAAAATAGAGGTTTAATTCTACTATGAATAGAGTTCTATTTCACTCAACAAAGAGTTGTATTTTACTCAATATTGATTAATAACTTTGGATTAAAATGTTTGAAATAAAGACCAGAAATGAATATTCAACAATGCACTTGTATTTTTCTTAAATGCATAACACATACACTAAGCACCATAATACACATCAATACCATTTGGGATGACAGCATTGTATATTACATGAACATTTTAAATGGCCTCACAACCTGCAACAAAAATCTCTATGGGCAGAGTAATCAATATGAGGAAAAAAACAGTCATGGTGACAAATTCCCTATAATTTCATACTGAAAACTAATAGAATATTGTTAACAGGTATGCACATCACACATCACCACGCCATCAGTAGCTGAGATAAGCAGAGGCGCTTTTACGGGGTGGCATTTGCCTCCTCAGGTATATATTTGGCCTCCCCAGTTGTCACCCCATTTTATTTCCAATTTAAGTATCAGTTCTACTTTTCAAACATAGTGGTTTATTCACATAAATGCGCTTACTTTATTCTCTTTGACCCACCCAAGAAGACTACTTTTTAAAACGTCCTCCAACCACACCCCCACTGGAATTTTGAAATGGTTTTGCCCATTCTGCCAGTCGTGAGAAACACCTCCCTCGCTGCCTCCTCCACGGTCACCACACCACCACCACCCACCAGTTTCTAATTCATGAAGAGTGAGCTGGGACGTCTTCAGTTGCGCGAAAGCAATGAACAAGAGAGGAAGAGGTTGGTCAAAATCATTGAAACCCTTTGCATGTAAATTAAGCCAATATAGCCCTGTTCAGAGTCACAATTTTGGAATCCAATTATTTATTTTGGTTTTAGCATACCCGGTAATCCACCACAGCTAGGATGGCGCGCTATTCGTGTTCCTGTCACATAGCTAACAACCAGTTCCAAAACTCATGCTAGCAGCTTTCTCTTTGCTCTGGAGTAGTTGTAGTAGATTCATTTTAAAATGTGTTAGCATGTGCGATGTTGCTGTTCATCAGAACCCAACGTTAGTACCATAGTAAACATTGCTCACTAGCGACTGGAAACAGCGCGCTCGTCCGTGCATGTGTACACCTATTTCACCGTTACTAGAGGTCTCTAGTTGACTGGTGGTGATTGGGGGAAAGGGGTAATGTGACAGAGTGGGCAGGCTGCATGCAGGTTGAAATGACAGCAGCGGGTTTAACTGTATGCAAAAGCTATAAAGTGCCAATAATCCGAACACGGCGGCACTTCATTTGGCTGCGCACTTCACTCGCATACTCTAAAAAAAAATAATAATAAAAAAAAAAAAAATCGCCACATGCAACACTTGTATTCAGCCTGTCCAGACTTCTTGCTTCGCTGAATCGCTGGAACACACATAAACATTCTATTTACATCTTTCCCTGAGCGAGTAACTTGTAGAGATGTGTGTGAATGTAAAATTAAATGTACAGACCATAGCTACATCTACATTAATTTTACATTAATATTAATCTACTCATGTTCATGTTAATTTTTTATCCAGGTAAGAGACAGCAGAGTATTTTGGTTTTTTTTCCACCCACCCAAAAAAGTAAAGAGGCAGCAGACAGGGGTGTTAGGGCAGACAGAGGATACACCAGAGGGAGAGGATTGTGGGCATGAAGTGCAGGAGCATGAGAGAGAGGAGGAGCAGCAGGAGCAGGAGGGAGAGGAGGTGCATGAGCAGCATCAGGAGGATGATGGAGAGAAGGAGTGTGAGCAGCATCTGGAGGGAGAGGAGGAGGAGCATCAGGAGGGAGACGATGCATGTGAGCAGCATCAGGAGCATGAGGGAGAGGAGGAACGCGAGGTTCCACCTGGACCTCATGGTATGTCAGAACAGTGTTGCTCAACCTTTAAGTTAGAACTAGTGGTTTGGGGTGGTGGTGGGGATGGGGGGGGCTCGTATTCATGTTTACCAACATCTTCCGCCTTTTGATAACATGACATGGGCAATAGCAATATAGTCTTTACAATTTATTTTGCACATTGAAGTTGCATATTGAACTGGTCCATTGATTAAATATACATTAGCATCTTAGGTACTGTATGTGTCAAGCTATATTTCACTGCACTCGTGTGTTGAGTTTTGAATCAGTACTATGCTCATCCATATCTGATCCCCTTTCTCTCTTTAATTATAGATATATCAAAGTCAAAGCCACACCTGAAAGCCTTTCCGAAGACCATGCAAGGCTGTGCACAGCGATCTTTTCGCAAGGACTGGTATGCTGAACACACATGGCTTGAATATTTACAAGCACAAAATGCAGCATATTGTTTTGCTTGCAGGCATTTTGGCTTTGCGAAAGGGCAGGGCACAGTTTTTACATCGAAAGGAGGTTACTCCAACTGGAAAAAGGCCACTAACAAAGATGGGGGGTTTACTTTGCACAGCAAGTCAGAGGCACATGGAAATGCAATGATGGCATGGGGGGAACACCAAAATATGACAAAAAACAAAACCTCAGTCCTGGGGATGATGAGCAAAACAAATAAAGATCAAATTGAAGAAAATAAGCATTACTTAAAAACTCTAGCTGAAGTCCTGCTCCTCACAGCAATGCAAAACATTCAATTCAATTCAATTCAGTTTTATTTATAAAGCCCTAAATCACAACAAAGTCGTCTCAAAGGGCTTTACAAAAACACAATCAACTACAGAGATACATGAAAAAGTCCCAAGCATCCCCTGTCCTTAGACCCTCCTTCTGTCCTTAGCTCCTCCCCCTCTCCTTAGACCCTCCCCCTGTCCTTAGACCCTCCTTCTCAGCAGAAAAAACTTCCAAACCCAGTTGGAAAAAAAAAGAAATCTTGAGGAGAACCACATTGAAGGACAGATCCACTCCCATGGACGGACAGACTATAGATGAACGTCCATTTATAAATGCAGGAAGGGGGGGCTGGTCCAGACAGGCAGGGGCAGTGGTCCGGGGTCACAGGTCGGCACAGGCGAGAGACTGCAGATCCTGTCGTCCATGGCTCCCGTGCAGACACTGTCAGGAAAACCACCACTCCCCCCAGGGGGGGGGGGACACCAGGTGACTAGTCATGAACAGACTTGGTATGAAAGATAGGTTGTAAAAGTTACAGAAACAGGTGTGAGGGAGAGAAAGAGAAGAAAGAAGGAACTCAGTGTCTGTACTTCCCCCAGCATTCTAACTCCTAGGGCAGCCTAGACTGAACTGTGACTCATACACCACATAATTTTTTAACTAACCTGATCATAGTCTTTCTCAAACAGGAATGTTTTAAGCCTAATTTTAAATGTAGAGACTGTGTCGAAATCTTTAATATTAAAGGGAAGATGATTCCATAAGACAGGGGCCTGATAACTAAAGGCTCTAGCTCCTACTGTACTTTTAGAAACCCTAGGAACTTTCAATAAACCTGCATTCTGAGAACGAAGGGTTCTATTGGGTTGGTACGGAACCAGATCATCAAAACATTGCACTACGTGGTCATAATGAATCAGAGACATCAGAAAACCGGGGAAATTTTCGCGAAATTTTAAATCTGGTGAGCAAGCACGACCCCTTTGTTAAAGAAAGGTTAAACGAGGGACCTAGAAATGCAACATACACCTCCAAAGTGATTCAAAATGAGATCCTGGACAACTTAGCAGAAATGGTACTGAATGAAATTATGGATGAGGTTAAAGCCAGTAAGTATTTCTCAGTTATGGCAGATGAGACAAAAGACATCAGTAAAAAGGAGCAAATGTCCATTGTCCTCCGGTATTATTATGATGGTGTGGTCCGTGAGAGTTTTCTGGGGTTTTTGGAAGCAAAACACTTGGATGCAGGGAGCTTAGCCAACATGATCATTGCGTGTTTGACAAAATTTGGCCTTGAGTACAGGGAAAACCTTGTCGGTCAGGGATACGATGGCGCATCAGTGATGAGCGGGACTTGCTCGGGAGTCCAGACAAGGATTAAGAAGGAGGCAAAGCATGCATTCTATGTGCATTGCAATGCACATTGTCTAAATCTGGTGTTGGTGGATTGCGTCAAAAATGTTCCAGAAGCTGGAGAATTTTTCTCCTTGCTTCAGCATTTGCATGTGTTTATGTCTGGCTCGTATGTCCATGAGAGGTGGCTGCAAAAACAAGCTGAAATGTTTCAAGGTCCACCTAGGGAGCTGCCAAGCCTTAGCAACACCAGGTGGGCATGCAGCTAAACGGCATGCCGAAACATAATGGATTGTTTGACAGCTGTATTGGCAGTTTTGGATGATGTGGCCAATGTGTCCGACTCGGAGAGAGCTGTTAAGGCAAGGGGTCTGCTTCATCAGATTGATCTAAACTTCATTGGACTACTGACAGTCTTTAGAACAGTGTTGGGTGAGACAAAATATGTCAGTGATCTCCTTCAGTCACGAAACACTGATTTATTGAAGGCTGTAGATATGGTGGAATGTCTTGGGCAGACTTTGGATGAATATCGCAGCAACCACAGGCGGTTTGATGAAATGTGGGAGACAGTCAAGCAAACATGTGAAAGATGCAGCATCCCAGTGGCTGTTAGGTTGAAAAGGGTCAAAAAACAGGCAAAAACACTCAATGACAGCATTGTGACCTCCACAATTGGACAGAGAGGTGATTTAGATGGCAAAGATGCCTTTAGACGACAAATATATCTTCCAATCTTTGATCAACTCCCACCTCCGGGAGAGCTTTTCCCAGATTCCGAGGGAGGCTGGAGACATCGAGTCCGAGTGGACCATGTTCTCCACCTCCATTGTTGAAGCAGCTGCTTGGAGCTGTGGGCGCAAGGTCTACGGTGCCTGTCATGGCGGCAACCCCCGAACCCAGTGGTGGACACCGGAAGTATGATGCGGACGTTGTATCGGTCCGTCGTGGTGAAGAAGGAGCTGAGCCGAGAGGCGAAGCTCTCGATTTACCGGTCAATCTACGTTCCTACCCTCACTTATGGTCATGAGCTTTGGGTCATGACCGAAAGGACAAGATCCCGGATACAAGCGGCCGAAATGAGTTTCCTCCGTAGAGTGGCTGGGCACACCCTTAGGGATAGGGTGAGGAGCTCAGTCACCAGGGAGGAGCTCGGAGTAAAGCCGCTCCTCCTCCACGTCGAGAGGGGTCAGCTGAGGTGGCTCGGGCATCTGTTTCGGATGCCTCCTGGACGCCTCCCTAGGGAGGTGTTCCGGGCATGTCCCATCGGGAGGCGGCCGCGGGGAAGACCCAGGACACGCTGGAGAGACTATGTCTCTCGGCTGGCCTGGGAATGCCTCGGGGTCCCCCCAGAAGAGCTGGAGGAGGTGTCTGGGGAGAGGGAAGTCTGGGCCCCCCTGCTTAGACTGCTACCCCCGCGACCCAGCCCCGGATGAAGCGGTTGATAATGAATGAATGAATCTTTGATCAATTAATTAGTGAGATGGAGAAGCGCTTCTCCAAGGCCAACATCAATATAATGAAGGGGATTCAGGGCCTTAATAATAATAATAATAATAATAATAATAATGGATTCGATTTATATAGCGCTTTTCAAGGCACCCAAAGCGCTTCACATTAGTGTTCCATTATTCATTCACTCTCACAAGCTCCCTCTGGTGGTGGTAAACTACATATGTAGTCACAGTTGCCCTGGGGCAGACTGACAGAAGCGTGGCTGAACATTCATACACCAGTGTGAGTGACACTAGAGGCAAGGAGGGTAAAGTGTCTTGCCCAAGGACACAACGGACTGACTAGGACAGAGCGGGAATTGAACCGCCAACCCTTCGGTCAATGGACAACCCGCTCTCACAACTGAGCCATGGCCATGGCCGTTAATCCTAACAGTGATTCATTTTTGAGGGAGGACCTAATTATTCTTTTAGGTGGAGAGTATAGTTTAAACACGGAAGACATGGCCAATGAAATTAAGCAAGCAAAACGACTTCTTGCAAAATATGAAGGAAATGAAAACAGTCCCTCTTCGGTCAGTGATTTAATAAAATGTTTGGAGCCATTTAAAGAAGTTATGTGTGAGCTGTACCGGTTGTGTATAAGGCCAAACAAAATAATACGTGTGGTTCCGGTCACCCGACAGACCCAATTTTTTTACGACGAAAATGCCGACTATGTAAACATTTTATCAGTTTGTCAAAATAAATTAAATATAATGAAGCGGTCGACTGCCGACTCTTATCTTGGAAATTCCCAATGACTGATGATGAGAGAATTTATTTCTCCGTATTTAGTCCGTATTCATGTTTACCAACATCTGTCACCTGTCTGACCACCGTGATTTATGACTAGCGACAAACGACGACCATATACATGGTGTCCATGTCCATCAAAACAACCCTCAATGCATGTGATTGCTGCGCCAGTTTTGATTGGCTGTTGGCCTCTTGATGAATCTTTGGTACATGGTGTGTTAATTTCCCACTCACTTCACACTTGGTTTGTTTCAAAAACACCAGCGTTTGTTTATTCATTGGGAAGATGGTTTCATATCTTTATGGAGCATCTCTTGGTCACACAGACTTGTGTGCCTGGTGTGGGGAACCAAATACAAATCCTCTTCCAGAGCTAAAAAATAAATTTAAAACTGTACTCCCGCTCTGTCAAGATTGTGAGGAATGTGAAGAAGCCAGTAACAAAACAGCAGTATGGTAAGAGGAAATAAGATGAACAGTAAATAGATAGCTGTATATGTCCACTAAAGCCTTCAATATTGGGGCCTTTATTTCATTAAATAATATTTAGATGTGGATAGAATTTACATTTGTGCTTAAACTGTATTTTTGTTGAAAAAAAAATCAATAAAAGACAAAAGTTGATGTCAAATCAGATTTTATTGTATTTCAATCATCTAAAATTCATTTATGCTCTCTTAAAACATTCTGTAAATATACATGTACATGTACATGGAAAATCTGAGGCAATGTGTTGATTTTCTAACTGCTGGAAAGAATAACTGATATTAAATCTGAATTTGTGGAGCTTCTTTTTAGAAGACGGGTATATAAAATTGTAAATAAAATCAAATATGGATGACCCACCTACCTACCCAATTTTTCCATGTGATGGGAACCACATATATTATTTTGTTTGGCCTAATAGCAGCTGTTCTCCCAGTGAGCACCGCCGGATGCGAACGCAGCTTTTCAGTCCTGAAACTGGTTAAAGGCCACCTACGGTCAACAATCAGTGCTGTACGGTTGTCAAATTTAGCTGTACTGAGTATCGAAAAAGAGAGAGCCCTTGACCTAAATGTCTTTGTACAGCGCTTTGCTGCAATGCACAAAAACAGCCGACTGAAATTGTGTTAAGCACTTGATGGATGAAGCCTCCTGTGTGATACTTACTTTGACAGGTGGATTATAATCAATGTTTGACGTTCTTAATTATTCTTGTCTGAACAGAATAGAACTGAACTGAAGACAATGGCCCTAAGATGTCTTTTGTTTCTGAAATAAATTTTGAATAGAATGAGTGAGCCATGTGTGTGTGCTTGACATAGAAAGGAGGGGGGAGAGACAGTGAATTCATATTTAGACAGACATTGTAATTCATGGATTAACCTTGATATGGATGAAGTTTTCAGTATTCCTGTTTTATGACTGATGCTAATAATCAGATTTTTTGATTATCTTAATTAAGTACTTTTGCCTGGACAGAATAGAACTGAACTGAAGAGTTTGGCCCAAAGATGTTTTTTCCCCCTGGAATTAATTTTGAATAGAATGAGAGGGCCATTTGTGTGTGCTTGACAGAGAGAAGAGGGGGGAGAGGCAATGGGTTTGTATTTAGACAGACATTGTAGTTCATGGATTAACGTTGATATGGATGTTTTTCAGTATTCTTGTTGTATGACTGATGATACTATTCAGTAGTACGAGTGTTACACATGACTTTTCTGTATTTTCTTTTGGAACTGAATGGAACAGGCCCCACATATGTGAACATTAAATTGTGTGTGTGTGTGATTCTGTTACTGTTGTCAATTCCAATCTTCTGCCAAAAATAAAGTGTTATGGTTAAAATGCATTTTTTTTCTTAGAGACTGGCTTCATTACCTAGAATAAGATGAACTTGTAAAAAAAATGTATGCAGACCTTTCAAAATGGTTGCATGTAGTAGTACTAACATTAGGAGGCTAGTGCAGGACTAGCTGACATAAATCACTTGTATTAATCTTTTCTACATACAGTCAGTGTGAAGTGACTATTCGATTAAAATCCATATGTTTTGTCACGTTTGGTGTTGATTGATGTGCATGGCCAAAATCCAAGAAGAACTAAGACTAAGGTTGGCTTTTCAAAATGTTTTCTTGTCTGGTTACATATACAAATTGTACAAAGCTCATTTAGCCTTTTCAAACTGAGCATTAAATTCAGGTTTGGGCCAGTCCATTTCCTCAGGTGCTCTCCCAGTTTACTCACCTGTGCCCTCTACAGGTCAAAGGTGAGTAAACTGGGAGAGCATGTGAGGAAGTGGCTGACTGGGAGTCCAATTCAAAACCACCAATATACAAAAGGGATTGTTAGACATGGCAGGTAAATTAACTCAATGGTAAATAAAGAAACGGCTCCTACAATGCAGAAATGATATTATGTTTGGCACCAGTAATTTTACCACTCACCTTAATGACCATAGATATGACATCTGAATGGATGTTGATCATTCACATTCTGAAGGAATTCTTATGGAATTATAGATGACACTGATCAGGTATTGTAATCAGTAAACTATTTTTTTTCCCATAAATTGCTCCCCGCACCTCCGCCCCCCCTCTGGACCTATCACACCCCCCCCCCCCTCTGCCACCCCAGGGCAAAATTTCTAAAACCGCCACTGGAGATAAGGCTGTAAAATATTGCAATCGCGATCAGCCCAGCCAAAACATGTGCCCCCATTACAATTTGGACACAAAAATAGGAGAAAATATAAATTAGAATTTGAGTTATGGGCAAAGAAATTCAGAAACCCATTATTCACCCCCAGTGCAATAGTTACAGCTTTGTGATTCTTTTATCACAGGAAACAGTATGGACCTATAAATGAACTTGAATCATCATTGCTGTATGACATCTGCACATCAAATGCTTTGTAATACAAAAGCTCTTTGACATCAACAACATGAGGTCCTTCTGCTGTACACACAACTTTAAATGCATGAAAATGTTCATCCATACACACTGTCTGTAGTGCAAATGTACACAACAGTAACCTCTCATCTTTAAGAACAACACGGTGGATTTTGTGAAAAACTGGCATCTCATTAAGCACTTAAAGACAAACAACTAAACCTGGACGATACATATTTCAATGTTGTTTGGCCCATCTAACATCCAACACCTTAGTGTCAACTGCTACCTGAAGAGCTTCTGCTATCTCACAGCCTTGGTCCACCATGTTTAAAGCTACCATTTTACTTGGACCAAGCACCAGTCTGTCAGGCTCAAATGTCTGCCAACTATATGCTACTTGACTTTGGTGTTTCTTCGCCAATGTTTTGGTTATATTTTTGAAGCTTTTTAGTTGTCTTTTGAAGAAATTGTGCTTTGCTTCATAACGCATGCACCAGGTATGCAAAAGTGGGCCAACTTTACGAATACATGTTGGATAATGCACCATAAAATGATGCTTTGGTAGTAGCTTCTTGTTGGGAAATAAATGCTTGAATAACCCATGGTGCTCTGAAATCAAGTGTTTCAAATAAATGGTAATGCCAGTTGATAACGTGGAAGAAAACACAATATCTGCTATTTGAAGCAACAACAGAAGCAAATACCAGTGTTGATCATCTCGACAAACCAAGTCTCCAAATATAAGTGGGAGATTGCGAAGTAAACACCAGGATTGGATTGCATTTAAACCCAAGTCATTTGAGTGGTCTACTATCTTCAGTGCAGGTGGCTTGTTGTTTTGTTCCATGTAGCCATAGTTAAAGTTTTTAATTCTCCTGTCTATTTCCTTTGATGTTGTGTAGTTTTGGAACATGTGAAGTATTAGCAGCTTCATTTCATATTGTGCCACGCCCTCCAAGATATCGTGCATAATATCAACAGAGAAGTTTTGACATGTATTGAAGTACTACAAGGAATTTAGAGCACAAGAACGTTTAACACTCATCACGTAGGGAAGACTAGGAGTTTCTGCCATTATTTGGCAGTGTTCTGCGTCAAGTGCTTGAGTTTGCATCACTATCTTGAGTGAATCTTCTGTGAATTCTGTCTGAAAGTCCTCTTTCTCTGCAAGACAGAAGCGGCAACAATATCTGGCACTGAATGATTCTACGAAACCAAACAAACTATGAAGACCAAGGTTGTCACCAGAAACTTGGACAATAGTTCCATACACATTTTCCTCATACAGTGGGACCTGAATTCCTTTAGTCTCCAGCTATGTCATGCACAATTGGATCAAGTATTTTAGAAAAGCCGTATGTTTTGATGTCCTGGGCATGGAATAAAGCGACTAAATGAATATTAAGCAGCATTGAGTTGTGTTTTGGAGTAAGATTACGCAAAGAGAAATAGATGGCTCCCAATTTATGTATTCCCTTTTTACTCCCCAATGGATTTGCACACTCAAAATCATCATAGAAAAGTTGCAACTGAATTGCATGCTTTTGTTTTGAAAAGAAAGGATGATTCTTGAACAGCTCTCCATCACAAAAGTCATTAAGAAGATCTTCTCTTGAACTTGAATGACTCTGCATCATATATTTTATCTTTGGGTGTTTGTAAATGAAGTCTAATGTTTGCAAAATGGGGATATAAACAGATTTATCAGTAACAACAGCTGGATCATAAGTTCCTGTTTTACGATTGCCGCGTGTATCAAATCTTGTACCAAGAACACATTCAATGGGTTCCACCCTTCCCCATTTCTCTGTGAAATACTGCCTTCTCTTAGTTTCAGAATTTAAGACACCGAAAGGATTTTCAATTTTTTCAAAGCACTGATCAATTTTACTCTCAACCTCACTTTTGATAGTTCCCTGTAAAGATAGACATTGCTTCACAGATTCTTTTGCTTGATTATAGATATCATCAACAATCTCTTCCATTGAAGTAACCAAAGAGTTAATGATTGTTTCACCTACACCTGCCACTTTAAGTTCAGCCACTGTTGCAGCACAACTGTCTACAAGACTCTTATTGAGGAGGACTGGGTCAGAAGGGGTACTGTTTAATGGAAAGTCATCAACAAAACTTTTGGCTAAATCTTCAGTTGAAGAAGGGCCTTCACCAGGATCATCGCAAGGTTCATGTGCTTTAAGATGCTTTCGAAACCCAGAAAAAGTACCAAAGAAATGATAACAACCAGGCTGACCACATTTCAGACGAAGTGTCTTTCCCAAACAAAGTCCATGGAACAACTTTAAGTGCTTAATTAGTGAATTGGCATTTGCCTGAAGCACATTGCAAATAAAACAAAACATCTTTGCATCAAATCAGTGCAGCATCCGAGCTCTCATCTCTTTGACCCTGGGATTCACCTTGGTGGTAGCAGCATCAATATGGTAAACAGTGGTTTGCAAGAAGTGGTAGACATTGGCCAGATCCCTGTTGTACGAGGTAGCAAAGAGGAAATGAGCTTTGAAAAGCTCGTCAAAAGAGGCAACAGTATCTGGTGACCGACACAGGATTGCATGTTTGTCAATTACAATGAAGTATTTGTGTATGCCACTCCTCTTCATCCCCACAGCCAGTAGATAGGGTTGACGACTCTCTGTGATGCTGTCCAGATGCCCCTCAACACTGGTCCCAGTCTGTGACAAGAAAACTTAATTAGTCTTGCTATTAAAATTAGTCTTTTGCAGGCCCCCCATCATCACCACCAGAATCACTTACTGCCACAAAATGCAAGATTAAGCATTACATTTCTATTCTTGGATTTTTTTTACAGGGCCAGGACTTGATAAATTTAATGTCATATAAATAATTGACCCGAACACAGTGAGAATACACATTGTCTTTCCTGCCACTACAAAATGATGATTACTGTATTCAACTACATAAATCACAGTAGCATGGACTGATTTGGTGAACTCAGCCTGATGAAAACAAAACTTAGTAACCAATCACACAGGCAGTTCCATGTTGTCCCTGTGTGGTGTTCAGGGGCAGGTCAGGACAGTCTGAAGACGGACAGCTCTGAAATGCACCTTGAGGCAGTGGCAGGTCATTATCACAGGGCACTCGCTGATCACAAATGCATGGAGCATGGTCATCACAAGATTTCACAAGAGTATAGTTTTAAGGTTTGATATTACAGACAGAACAGTGAGCCTTCTTGAACTTTAGCAGAAGAAGGGGAGTTCACACTCAGAAGAGAAAAATCAAAAATCAGGAGGTGCTTGGCCAAAACGCAATAGTCAAAACAGAAAGCCAGCAACACTCGGGTAAATTCAAAGATCTTTTATTGCCTCACTGGACTGGCAAGACTCACAGACCGGTTTTGACTAGAGCGTCTTCATCAGTGTAACGTTCTAGTCGAAACCGGTCTGTGAGTGTTAGGGTTAGGGTTAGAGTTAGGTTTTAGGGTTAGCGTTAGGCTTAGGAAGTGTGCCAAAGTGGACCTTAAGGGCACTAGCCTATGGCTCCGGGATCTCCCCCCAAGAAAACGGAAATACTCCTCCTGTTAAAAAATATATTTATGTAAGTGGGGGATCTGTTTGTTCTCCCCGGTGTTGTATTGAGGAGTCAGTGGGAGGGCTCAGTCCCCGTCTTGATAACGGGCCCCAGGGGACCCAGCGTCAACGTGGGGGGAAGGAGTGGGGAAATGATGTGAGATGGGAGACCCCCTATCCCGGGTCAGCGAAAACCTGTGGATGGGTCCTCCCCAGCGCAGCGTCGTCGCAGTGAAAAGGACGCCAGGGAGGGAGCACGGGATCTGGTTTTGAAGTGCCAGTTTCAATAAATAAATAAATAAATAAGTAAATAAATAAAAGGTTAAATAACCATATAAAATATATACATATAGCTGTCTGCTTGTGTGCTCCTAAATCTCTATGTGTGTGGTGTCTGTGCATAATGGATGTAATACTATGTACAAAAAGAAGAGGGGGGAAAAAGAAAGGAGGGGGGGGGGAGAGAAGAGGAGAGCGGGCAGAAGGGAAGTTAAACAACAAAATCATGCGGGACAAAACACAATATCACAACAGGCAAAAACCCACACTATTTTTGTCAAAACTATGCAATTATAATGAGATGTTAGAAAGACAGCAAGCATAAACATAAAAAGATATGTATTAAGCAAATAAGGAGGAATTAGAAGAAAATAATGAGAAAAGAGAAAGAGAAGGATGATGAAAAAAATGGACTAGAGAAGAGAGAGTGTGTGTATGAGAGACAGGTTTGTCCTACGTCTCACTGTGAGTTAATAGACCAATAGTTTGTCAGTTTACAACTTGAACTTGTAATGTGAGATTGGGTTAGGACCAGTGGTAATTATTATATACCCATCCATACACATATACATGCAAAATAGACACATATATATATATATATATATATATATACATATAACATGTGTGCAAATATGCATATATACTCCTAAGTCTAATTATAAAAATAGAAAGGAATAATGGATAAATAGTAAATTTCATGATTAAATAAATACATAAATAGAATAAAACATCCTAAATTATCCCGGCCCTCACCCCCATGTGTCAGAGGCGTAAGCTGCGCTGGGGAGAAGCACCAACAGGAAATTAGTGAAACCAAACGTCATTTATGAAGGAATTGAATTTATTTAAGTATTTTATTGTCCCGATGGTTAGATTTTCTTCTGGCACGTGGGACTCCTCCGGTGGGAGAGAATTGTGTGGGGGCCAGGGCTGCATCCTCTGGTGCCGGAGGGGAGAAAAGGAGTATATTAGATCCCCTCGGTTCAGTAGTCCTCCGCCAGTCCACCCAATGGCCCCCCGTCCTCTCTCCGTCCCCTGGGTTAGGGTTAGGGTAGAAGGGTTAGGGTTAGGATAGAGGGTAGAGTGAGGGTTAGGATGAGAAAGAGGTTAGGGTTAGAATGAAACAACAGGGACAGAGGGACCCAGAGAGAGGGGGACGTGCGTGTTTGTGTGGTCCAGTGTTTGAATGCCACCTTGTGAATGGATGAATATATTGTCGTATGGGAATGTTGTCCATGTATCGTCAGTCATGTCTGGGGGGCCCGGTCTGAATCTACTATGGTAAAATGTCTAAAATATTGCACCAATGCTGGAAGATGTGTGTAGCTGTAGTGGGTGTCCAATGAATGTTGACAGGTCCAGTAGTGAACTGGTCCTGTGGTAACTCGGCCAAGGATGGGAGGTGACTCCTGATAGTGCTATTGATGACCTGTAAATTGTCTTTCTGAGGCCGTGCTAGTGCTGGGGAAAAGTTAATGACCGGAAAGTAAATGTCTGCTTTGGGGAATGTACGTTTAGCTGCTCTGTGTAGCGCTTTAAGCTGTTTTATAGAAGTCAGTTTTGGATGTTGGTTTTTATTATTGATACCTATTGAAAGGATAAGGATTCTGGTGGTGAGGGAAATAAGAGTTTTCTGACAGATTTTTAAAAAATGAAACAAGTTGGCGCCTGGATAACTGTCTATTTGGATTTGGTTGTTAGTGTATGGAGGGATTCTGCTAACGTTGGAGTCCCCCAGCACTAGCACGGGCTTATTTGGTCTGAAGTGCCAGTCTAGTATTTTCCTATGTGGTCTGGCTATGTGAGTTGTAGGTCTGAACTGGGGTGGGGGGTGGATCAGGACTGTCACCTCCCTATCCTTGGCCGATGTTTCCTGGTCTGTCTGGATGGGTGAGGCTGATGGTGTTATGTCTATGTCTGACTGTGTGGGTGTGTGAGTCCCGCGTAACCCCCAACTCCCTGGGTAAGGAGGGGGGGTCTCCATGGGTGTGGAGACTGGCGGGGCTTCAGGTTCTGGAGACCCGGGGTCGGAGAGCGAGCCCTCCTTGCTGGGGGTCTGCTGGTTTGTGGACTGATGTGTGACTGGTGGAGTGATGCTAGTGAGTGGGTCTGTGGGAGTGGGTGAGCTAGACAGAGGGAGAGGGAGGGGCCCAATCTCTGTTCTGTGTGTTACTCTTTCTGCTAAAGAAGTGAGTGGGCCTAGGTACAGGGACCGTTGATATGGTGCTGTTGACCTTGGGAGGGGAGGTGGAGTGTTGCCCCTCTCCTGTTGTGTGTGTGTTGTGTTTGTTTGTCCGGAAGTATGCTGAGTGTCTGTAATCTGTTGGGGTGGTGAATTGGTAGGTGTGTGTCTGTCTGTGGTGAATCCTAGTGTTGGTTTTTGCTGTTTGGATGGTCTGCTGTTGGAGTCTGTGTGTGAATCTCTTTCTAGCCCAGCCGATGTCCATTTGTAGAGCTTGATGGTCTGGGGTTGTGGTCTGTAAAGATGAAATGATGGATGTGATAGAGGAGGTGTAATGTGTCTGAAGTATATGCAAGGTGTTATTGAGCCACTGTGTCGTGTTTGAAGTTAATTTATGTTGTGTTTCTATTGTAGGCGCTGCAGGTTTGATAAATGTAGTCAAACGGTGTACCTGTTTCTGCATGCCAGTAGGGGGAGTGAGTGTACTGATGGATGTGTCTATTATGTGTTGGTGATGTGTGGCCTGTATCAGTTTGAAATAAAGTTTGCTTGTATGTCTGGTTTCTGCGCTGGGTGGCCCCGTGAGTGTCTGTGTATGTGGCTTGGTAGTATGTGTGTGTGTGTGTGCGCGTGTGTCCCTCCTCCTGTGTCGGCTGTCATTAAATCTGTGTGGTGTGTGTGTTAGTGAGGTGGAGTGATGTGTGTGTGTGTGTGCCCTCAGTGTATAGTTATTGTTAAACATGTCCCTTTGGCTCCCTGGCACGTCCTGAAACCTGTGATAAAAACAACATTAACAGTGGTGGAGTGGGGTCCTACCTCCTTATAGAGCTGGTTAGGATTCTCCTGGTCCTGGTCCTGATCCTGGTTTCTGGTAGGTTGTTTGGAGGATCTGGTGTCCTTTAGGGTAGCCCGGAGTCTCCTGGTCCTGGTCTTGGTTCAGGTAGGTGCTGCAGGGGTCCGGCGTCTTTGATCCTGGACTCAAAGCTCAGGCAGTGCAGGTGAAAGGATCGGAGTCCGGGGTGTTGGACCCCGCCACTCACTGTTAAAAACTCAACTTTATTTGTTTAAAACCGAATTAAAAACCCAAAGAGGGTAAAATCAGACTTTGGTAAAAGCTATATTAAAAGAAGGGCTCGGTGTCGTACCAGAGAGCCAAAATTAAAAAACCTGACATTTCGCAGAGGTGCTGCTTCATCAGAGGTTAATAGGACAGTCATGGGTTGATGGGTATATTTGTGTGTGTGTATTAACAGGAGAGGGGGATGGCTGCTCCCCAGAATCCCGGTCCTCCAATGGGAGCTATTGAATGTAATTGTAATGGCAGGTGGAGAAAATTGATGATTATTGGTACAAAGAATCGATTAAGCATAGTGCAAAGGGGACTGGAGCAAAGGGAAAGTTGATGTAGGTACTGTATGTGAGGTGGCTAGGTATAAAGTAATTAAAGAATGGCGCAGCAGGCAGAGCATCCGCCTCTCGCCCAAGAGCTGCGGGTTCGAGACCTGGTTGGTCCACCGTTATTTTCGGGGAGTCCGAGCCCGGTCGACCCCTACCATTCGAGGGTATTCTTATACTTTTCATAGTTTTATATGAGTACAATAGGCCACTATATACAGGTAAATAATAGGTCTATACAACCTCATAAACTTTTCTGTGTCTCTACGAGTCAGACTAAGGAGAGTGTAAGGGAGAGAAGGGAGGGAGGAGGGAGGCCCCGGCCCGTGGCTCTGGCAGGGTTAGGTTTTAGGGTTAGCGTTAGGCTTAGGAAGTGTGCCAAAGTGGACCTTAAGGGCACTGGCCTACGGCTCCGGGATCTCCCCCCAAGAAAACGGAAATACTCCTGTTAAAAAATATATTTATGTAAGTGGGGGATCTGTTTGTTCTCCCCGGTAGGGGTTAGGGTTAGGTTTGGGTAAATATTAGATTTTAGAGATGTGCCAGTTGGGCCTTCGTGGCACTGGCCTACAGCTCCGGGATCTACCTCTAAAAAGAAAATCTCCTCCCGTTTCTTTAACGTTGTGTGAAATGGGGGATCTGTTTGTTCCCCACGGTGTTACGTTAAGGAGTCAGCGGGAGGGCTCGGTCCCCGTCGGGATCCCGGGCCCCGGGGGATCTAACGTCCCCGTTTGGGGGAATGGGGGAAAAAAGAAAATTATTTATACTGTGGGATGGGAAGACCACTTATCCACGATCAGCAAAAACCTGTGGTCGGGTCCTCCCCAGCGCAGCGTCGTTATAGTAGGATCGGACCTGGAGATGGGTGCACGGGGTCTGGTTATAATAAAAGCCAATTTAAATAAATAAATAGTTATAAAATTATATATAAAAAACAATATAATAATAAAATAATAGAAGAATATATGTATCAAACTGTCTATCTGTATATTGATGAAGCATTCATTAATTGAGGCTCATAATACTTTGTGTGGTGTCAGTGTATGGTGAATGTATAACTCAAACTAAGAAGAGGGGGAAGGAGGAAAGGAAAAAAAAAGGGGGGGGGGCGAGAGAGAAATAAACCACAACATGCGTAGGGGGCAGAAAAGATAATAAAACAGGCAAAAAATCACACTACTTTATGAAAACCATGCAACTTCAAGAGAATTATAATGGAATACTTAAAAGACAGAAAGCATAAATAACATATAAAAATATACAAAACATATAAAAGTATCAATATATTAAAACTAGACATAAAAAAGAACCAAAAACAAGGGAGAGAGACGAAAGGAAAGAGCAGAGAAAACAAGAAAAGAAGATCAGACTAGGGAGAAGGAGTATATGGGACAGGTTTGTCATATGTCTCCCTTTAAATTAGAAACACAATAGTTTATCTGTAACATTAACAAAATAATATTTATTGTGGAGTTATGTTAGACCCAATTGTAATTATTATGTAAATCTATATGTGTCTACATATACACAAGAAAACCAAAACATGGGAAAATAGATAAATAAATAGATAAAATGAATGAATAAAACAACCTAATCTGACCCAGCCCTCTCATAAGTCGGTCAGAGGCATGCACTGCGCTGGGGAGGACCATCAACAGGAAGTCAGTAAAGCAAAAAAGCATCATTTATGTAGGAATTGAATTTATTTTAGTAATTTATTGTCCTGATGGTAAGGTTTTCTTCTTAGCCCGTGGGTCTCCTCCAGAGGGGGAACAATGCGTGGAGGCCAGGGCTGCATCTTCTGGTACCAGAGGGGAGAAAGTAGTATGTTAGATCCCCGCGGTTCCGTTGTCCTCAGCCAGACCACCTAATGACCCCCCGTCCTCTCTCCGTCCCCTGGGTCAGGGTAGGGGTTGGGGGTTAGGGTTAGGAGGGGAGGTTAGGGTTAGGGTTAGAAGACAAGGTTAGGGTTAGGAGAGGAGGTTAGGGTTAGGGTTAGAAGAGAAGGTTAGGGTTAGGAGAGGAGGTTAGGGTTAGGATTAGGAAAGAAGGTTAAGGTTAGGAGAGGAGGTTAGGGTTAGGATTAGGAAAGAAGGTTAGGATTAGGAGAGAAGGTTAGGGTTAGGAGGGGAGGTTAGGGTTAGGGTTAGAAGACAAGGTTAGGGTTAGGAGAGGAGGTTAGGGTTAGGGTTAGAAGAGAAGGTTAGGGTTAGGAGAGCCGGTTAGGGTTAGGGTTAGGAGGGTTAGGGTTAGGAGAGAAGGTTAGGGTTAGGAGAGAGGGTAGGGGTTAAGTTTAGAATCAGGGGTTAGGGTAAGATTTAGGATGAGATAGGGGTTAGGGTTAGAATGAGGAGATGGGAAGACCTTAAGACAGGGACGGAGGAGCCCAGAGAGAAGGGCACGTGCGTGTCTTCTGTGGTGCAGTTGTTTAATTGCCACCTTGTGGATGGATGAGTGTGTTTGCTGTGTAAAATATGCTGTCCGTGGGTGGTCAATAATGCCTGGGGGGGTCCAATCGGAATCTATTAAGGTGATAGGTTTAATATTTTACACCAATGCTGGAAGATGTGTGTCGCTGTATTAGCTGTCCAGTGAATGTTGTCTGTTTCAGTGGTGAACTGGTCCTGTGGTAGCTCGGCCAAGGATGGGAGGTGACTCCTGATTGTATGATTGATAACCTGTAGGTTGTCCTTCTGAGTCCGTGCTAGTGCTGGGGAGTAGTTAATGACAGGAAAAAAAATGTTTGCCTTGGGGAATGTCCGTTTTGCTGCTCTGTGTAGCGCTTTAAGCTGTTTGATAGAAGTAAGTTTTGGGTGTTGGTCTCGATTATTAATACCTATTGAGAGGATAAGGATCGGAAGGTATTGAGGGAGATGGGGGTTTTTTGGCAGAGTTTTAAAAAATGAAAAAAGTTAGCGCCTGGGTAACTATCTGTTTGGATTTGGTTGTTTGTATATGGAGGGATTCTGTTAATGTTAGAATCCTCCAGCACTAGCACGGGCTTTCTTGGTCTAAACAGCCAGTCCTGAATTTTTCTATGTGGTCTGGCTCTGTGGAGTGTGGGTTTGAGCATTTCTGATTCCTCTGTTAATATGTTTACCTTAGGTGGAGAGTGGATCTGGACTGTCACCTCCCGATCCTTGGCCGATGCTGTCTGACATGTCTGAATGGGTGAGGCTGGTGGGGTTATGTCTGGATCTGATAGTGTAGGTGTGTCAGTCCCACGTGTCCCCCAGCTCCCTGGGTGAGGAGGGGGTGTTTCAATGGTTGTAGAAACCGGTGGGGCCTCCGGCTCCGGGGACCCGGGATCGGAGAGGGGGCAATCCTCCATTGGGGTCCGCTGGTTCAGAGCAGGGGTGCAGTTATGTGTGATCGGTGGAGTGCTACAATTGGGTGGGTCTATGGGGGCAAGTGGGCCAGACAGAGGGAGAGGGAAGAGCCCAATCTCTCTTCTGTGTGTTAATTCTTCTGCTAGGGAGCTACGTGGGCCTAGGTACAGGGACCGTTTGTATGGTGCTGTTGACCTAGGGAGGGGAGGAGCCTTGTCCCTCTCCTGTTGTGCGTGTGTTGTGTTTGTTTGTCTGGAAGTGTGGTAAATGTCTGTACTCTGTTGGGGTGGTGAGTTCGTAGGTGTGTGTTTGTCTGTAGTGAATCCTAGTGTGTTTTTGGCTGCTTGAATGGTCTGCTGTTGAAGTCTGTTTGTAAATCTCTTTCTAGCCCAGCCGATGGCTATATGCAGAGCTAGATGGTCTGGAGTTGTAGTTTCTAAGGATGCTATGATGGATGTGATAGAGGAGGTGTAGTGTGTCTGAAGTATATGTAGGGTGTTACTGAGCCACTGTGTGGTGTTTAGAGTCAATTTATGCTGTGTATCTGTTGTAGGCATTGCAGGTTTAATAAATGTATTTAAACGGTGTACTTGCTTCTGCATGCCTGTAGGGGGAGTGAGTGTACTGATGGATGCATCTATTATGTGTTTGTGGTGTGTAGCCTGTATCAGTTTGAAATAGAGTTTGCTTGCGTATCTGGTTTCTGTGCTGGGTGGCCCAGTGAGTGTCTGTGTGTGTAGCCTGTTAGCATGTGTGTGTATGTGTGTGTGTGATGGCGGCGCCCGTGCCGGCGGCAGCTGCAATGGCTCGCACAGCACAAGCAGATGTAACGACAGATTTAAGAGTGTACAACTCATCGAGTTTACTCAGTGTAGATAGGAATCGACAGCGAACCTATCCAAACAGAGAGGACGTATTGGATCTAGCAGGAAAAAGTGGTTACGGGCATGTAGACGCGTCCACGTTGGAGCTCCTACACAGCCTCGAACTGCTGCGCCAGCTACATCCAGCGGCCGGGGACACAGCGGAGCCTCGTACCAGCGGTGTCCGACAACGGGGGAGACGCAGGCGGCGCGACAGGAAGAGGAAGCGCGGATGTCGAGCGGGGCTACAAGCAAAGCTAAAGGCTAACCCGTTCAGGTCGCCGCTACCCTCCATCGTGCTCTCTAATGTGCGCTCCCTAGAGAACAAACTGGATTACCTAAGGCTAGAGATGACGACCAGGCGGGAGATGAGAGACTGCTGCGCCATCATTCTCACAGAGACCTGGCTGAATCCATCTGTACCGGACGTAGCCGTTAGCATGAAGGGGCTAACAATATTCAGGTTGGACAGAGACAGCTCTCTCACTGGCAAATCGCGGGGCGGTGGAGTCTGCATTTACATTAATAACAACTGGTGTAGAAATGCAGAGAAGATCACATGCCACTGTTCCCCTGATGTGGAATTACTGATGGTGAAATGCAGACCATTTTATCTACCTCGGGAATTCACTGCTATTATCATCACAGCAGTGTACATTCCACCCAGTGCTAACACCAGAGATGCCATGAACGTCCTGTACCGCTGCATCAGTGACTTGCAAGCTGCACATCCAGAGGGGGTGTTTATGGTGGCAGGGGACTTTAATCAGGCCAACATGAAAACTGTATTTCCTCACTTCCACCAGTACGTGGATTTTGCCACAAGAGGTGAGAATACACTGGACCTGATTTACAGCAACATCAAAGGGGCTTTCAAGGCAACACCCCGCCCCCACCTCGGCTCTTCAGACCACCTCTCTGTGATGTTAACTCCTGCATACAAGCCCCTGTTGATCAGGAATAAACCCACTGTGAAACAGGTGAGGACCTGGCCTGCAGGAACTATGGATGCCCTACAAGACTGTTTTGAATGTACTGACTGGGACATGTTCAAGTCAGCTGCCATGGACATTGAGGAGTATGCTGAATCTGTGTCAGCTTACATTCAGAAATGTTCGGAGGATGTCAGCGTGGTAAAAACCATCACCACACGGGCAAAAGAGAAACCCTGGATGACCAGTGAGGTACGTGCAAGGCTGAAAGCTAGAAACGAAGCTTTCAAATCCGGTGATACAGTGGCTCTGAAAACAGCTAGAGCCAACCTGAACCGAGCCATAAGGCTGGCCAAGCGCACTCATGGACAGAAAGTGCAGGACTTTTTCAATGACCCCACAAACACCAGACGGATGTGGCAGGGCATCCATTCTATCACAGACTACAAGGCCCCTCCCCCTTCCTGTGAGAACAACACTGGCTTCCTCAACCAACTGAACAATCACTTCGGGAGGTTTGAGGCACTGAACACCACCCCAGCAATAAAATCCACTCCTCACCCAGAAGAGCAAATACTCTGCCTGGATTTAGCTGATGTCCGGAGAACCCTGAGGAAGGTGAACATCCGCAAAGCAGCAGGCCCTGACAGCATACCCGGAAGAGTGCTCAAGGGATGTGCTGACCAGCTGGCTGGGGTTCTCACAGACATTTTTAATACATCGCTTCACCAGGCTGTGGTACCATCCTGCTTCAAGACTGCTATCATTGTACCGGTAAACAAAACCAGCACAACCTCCTCCCTCAATGACTATCGCCCAGTTGCACTTACACCAATCATGATGAAGTGCTTCGAGAGGCTGGTAAAAGATCACATGGTCTCTAGTCTCCCATCAACATTTGACCCGTACCAGTTTGCTTATCGCCGCAACCGCTCCACAGAGGATGCCATCTCCTCCACAATCCACCGGAGCCTGGAGTATCTGGAAGGGAACAACACGCACGTGCGGATGCTGTTCCTGGACTTTAGCTCCGCATTCAATACCATCATTCCACAGCACATGATAAGCAAACTGTCCCCCCTTGGATATAATACCCACCTCTGCAACTGGCTGCTTGACTTTCTCACCAACAGGCCTCAGTATGTACGGGTGGGAAACAACGTCTCCGGTGTCATCTCCCTGAGCACCGGCTCCCCTCAGGGCTGTGTCCTGAGTCCGCTGCTGTTCACTTTGATGACACATGACTGCCACGCCAGGTCCACTACAAACCACATTGTGAAGTACGCAGACGACACAACAGTAGTGGGCCTCATCACAAACAATGATGAGCGGGCCGATAGAGAGGAGGTGAAACACCTGGCAGCCTGGTGCAACACCAACAACCTCATCCTGAACGTCTCCAAAACAAAAGAGATCATCGTGGACTTCAGGAAGAATCGGCCCAGCCACACCCCTCTCACCATCAACAACGCAGCAGTGGAGGTCGTCAGCAGCACCAGGTTCCTGGGAGTCCAGATAACAGACTCTCTAACCTGGTCAAAACACACTGACAGTCTCGTAAAAAAGGCCCAGCAGCGCATGCACTTTCTTCGCCGGATGAGGAGAGTGCAACTACCCGCCCCCATCCTCACCACCTTCTACAGAGGTACTATAGAGAGCATCCTGACCAGCTGCATCTCAGTCTGGTCAGCAGCCTGTAGTGCCTCGGACTGGAAATCTGTACAGAGGGTGGTGAGGACAGCGGAGAAAATCATCGGGACTCCACTTCCTCCTCTCCAGGACATTGCAAAGAATCGCTGCCTGACCAGAGCCCACAACATCATCAGTGACCCCTCCCACCCACATCATGGCCTGTTCTCTCTGCTGAAGTCTGGCAGGAGATTCCGCAGCATGCGGTGCAGAACCACCAGACTCACAAACAGTTTATTCCCACATGCCATAAGACTGCTTAATGCCACATGACCACTTCCCCTCCCTCCCCCACTCATACACACACTCAGGACTATTGTGCAATATATTTATACCAAGTGCAATCCATAGAAACTGTAATTTATTAATATTTATTACTTTTAACTCCTTTAGCCCGAAATTGTGTAATTTTTCATTAATTATTAACATATAATAAATCTGGACAATGGAAATTTGTTTCAACTTTTGCTCAAAGTTCAGACCCTAATGTTCATAAAAATACATATAAAGTGTATTTTAGTGATAAAAGTTACCTTTAAATATGATCTTTAATGTGTGTGTGGTGAAATATAAGTTATTTTGAATCGCTGATACGCACAATTAATTCATCTATATCTTGTTCAGGCGAGCGATAAGGCAGCCATGTTTGTAGGCGTTTGAAAGAAGAGATTCTCCTGAATCCATTGACACCTCACATTCCATGAACTACATTTCCCTCTGGACAGGAAATGCATGCGTAAAAGGTGAAAGGTTGGCATCTTTGCGCACGCCGGGCGCATGCACGGGACCAAGCCTGGGGCACACACTCTACGGCAGAGTAGAGCAGAGTGCTACACCTCGGTGTGCCGGTTATAGTTATATTTACCAACTTTACTCGTAGTTTTAAGTCATTTTACAGAGTTTTAGTGAGTAACAGTGAGTGACAGTGTATTTTCCTGAATGTTACTGACTGTGGTAAGCTTTGTGAAGTGTTAGCTGTTAGCCGCGTGCTAGCATGTAAACAACAGAGACACTACAGAGAAGCAGCTGAATGTTCAACATGTGACTGAGATCTGACTGTGGATATGAACTCAAAACAGGATGAACATCTACCCAGTAAGTTGTTGTATCTTACTGATATCTGTTTTACAAACTAATAGTAATAATAATAATAATAATAATAATACATTTTATACTATACACATACAAACACTGTTGACTATAGTAGTGTTTTTTCAGTCTCATTTCTCATTTTATTGTTATTTTTACACATAAGTAGATAAGTTTATAATTAATCAATGATTGTTTGAGGATTTATTCACTTTCTCTGTCAAAAATAAATAACATTCTATCATTTCATGAGAAGGAAAAAGTCTCAAATCATGATTGTCTTCATTTTTCATAGGTAGGAGGATGACACAAATAAAAGTGCTTTTTGCAGAAACACATGGACCAGTTCAGTCTGCTGCCAGCCCCCCCCCAACCTAATGATAAACCAGCCCCCACCTGATGATAACACATGGACATTTTTGGACTTTATTGCAATTGTTTGTGTTTTGAATGTTTGTATTAGTTATTTTGTTTAGTAAATTTGCACTAATTTTGATATTTAGATTTATTCTAATTGAATTTATCATATATTTTTGCACATATGTTCAACTTTATATTTGATTTTTATTAAAGTGTATTAGTATTATTATTATTGATATATTATTATATTGTTTGGAGTAAGTTCTTAATAAAACTACTCCATTTGGAGACAAAATAATCCATGTTTATATGGTTTTATTCATTTTAGTTGTGCACAAAGGTAGAAGTTGATGAAACACAAGGTAAATTTCATTTCTAAAAGCTCTAGTAGACAGTAATAGACTTCTGTAATGGATATGAGTTATATTTTCCAGACAGATTTTACTGGAAAATTAAAATAATGTATTTGGAACAGTTTGGCACAACAGTGTGCCAAACTGTGCCAAATGCAGTGTCCGCCTGGTGTTATCTGGACTTAAACCTTTCTGGAGGTTTTGTCCTTTGCTCTAATTCTATCAACTTTTGTTCCTGTGTTGGAAAGGAGTTACTGAAGGTGATCAATAGTGTCTATATTCTTGGAATCATTGTTAGCAGGGTGTTTTCTTTTGTCAAAAAAATAATAAATTCAGGCGAGACCAAAAAATTCTATTTTATCTTTTAGTTTATTCCAGTTTATTCAGTCATAGTAGTAGCTACACTATTTTAGACAATGGGAATAGATTCTGTGAAGCCTGTAGATGTCCATAGATACAAAGAACATCCATATAAACCTTAGGATTGTGGAGCAATTCTTCATTTACTTTGGGTATGTTTTTTTAGGCGTTTTCCTCTGAAAATAGGCTCAGGGTGGAAGAGGTTAACAACTGTGCAATAATAACTCTATAGCTATATACATCCCAACTGTCCTCTCTTCTTTAAGGTTTCTGTACAGTGTTTTTATTGTGTATATATTTTTATAGTTATACATAATCTTTTTTTAACTTTTGTTTTAGTTTTTCGGTCGGAAATACCTGCTGTGCTTGAGTCATTGAAACAAAATTTCGTTTATGATGAAAATCTAAATGACAAATAAAGTAAGTCTGAAGTGTGTGTCCCTCCTCCTATATGGTCTATCATTAGATCCATGTGATATGTGTGTTAGTGGGGTGAGATGGTGTATGTGCGTGTGTGCCCTAAATGTATAGTTTTTTCTAGACATGTCCCCTTGGCTCCCTGGCACGTCCTGAAACCCGTGATAAAAATCAACATTAGGCAGTGGTGGAATGGGGTCCTACCTCCTTATAGAGCTGTTTTGGAGTCTCCTGGTCCCGGTCCTGGCTTTAGGTAGGTGGTGGTTAGGCAGGATCTGGTGTCCTCGGTCCTTAGGGTTCCCTGGAGTCCCCTGGTCCTGGTCTTGGTTCAGGTAGGTGCTGAGGGGATCCGGCGTCTCTGATCCTGGACTCAAAAGCTCAGGCAGTGCAGGTGAATGGGTTGGAGATCAGGGGTATTGGACCCCACCACTCACTGTTAAAACTTTACTTTATTTGTTAAAAACCGAATTAAAAACCCAACAAGGGTAAGGATAAAACTTTTTGGTAAAATCTGTACTAAAAAACGGGCTCAGTGTCGTACCAGAGAGCCAATTCTTTCAAAGCCTAACGTTTCGCATGGGTGCTGCTTCATCAGAGGCTGGTGGGACAGTCATAGATCGATAGGTATATATGTGTGTGTTTTTCCAGGAGAGGGGGAAGGCTCCTCCCCTCCTTCCTGATCCTCCAATGGGAGTTCTCGAATCTAATTGGTTTCAACAGGTGGGGAAAATTGGTAATTAATGATTCAAAGATTTGATCAGGGATAGTTGAGGGGGACTGGGGCAAAGGGGACATTGAGGTGGGTACCGTATGTGGGGTGACTATGTGATAAGGAAGGATGGGATGGCGCAGCAGGCAGACCAACCGCCCCTCGCCCAAGAGCCGCGGGTTTGAGACCCGGTTGGTCCAGCGCTTTTTTTGTGGAATCCGCACCCGGTCGACCCCTACCATCCGAGAGTTATCTCACACTTTCCATAGTTTTACAACTTATATAATTTTATCTCCCAACACAACATGTCACTATATAAAGGTCAAATACATCTGTTTGTACATCCTTATACACTCACCTATCCGTGTCCCTTTGAGGCGGACTGTTTAGATCTGATTGGGAGAGTGTAAGGGAGGAAAGGGAGGAGAAAGAAGGGAGGGGGAGACCCCGGCCCGTGGCTCTGGCAGGGTTAGGTTTGGGTAAATATTAGATTTTAGAGATGTGCCAGTTGGGCCTTCGTGGCACTGGCCTACAGCTCCGGGATCTCCCTCTAAAAAAGAAAATTTCCTCCCGTTTCTTTAACGTTGTGTGAAATGGGGGATCTGTTTGTTCCCCACGGTGTTACGTTAAGGAGTCAGTGGGAGGGCTCGGTCCCCGTCGGGTTAGGGTTAGGGTTAGGGTTTAGGGTTAGGGTTAGGGTTAGGGTTTAGGGTTAGGGTTAGGGTTAGGGTTGGGTTAGGGTAGGGTTAAACTAGGGGTCCACTGAACCTTTGGTGCACTGGCCTACTGGTGCGAACCTCTCGATACCTCTCCTTTAAAATGGAATTCAGATTTTGTTTATTTATTTAAGTATTTTTGTCTGTTGCGTTATGTTTATGGGCCCCGGTGGGGGGTCTAATATGGCGCTAACTAGGGTCCGGGGACGGCCATAGCAGGCGGGTGTGGGGTAAATTAAGATGCAGGTAAATTTAGAAAACACTATAAAATAAATTAAATTATAAATATTAAATTAAATTCATACTCTATAATAATTATAGTTATATATACACATACATATATACATAATGTATGCATATATATATATATACACATACACATATACATACATATATCCAAACATACATTAAACTAAATAGGGAAGTAGAAGGCAATAAATAAGACAAATTGAGAAATAATAATATATAATGACACAATAATAAATTATATGATAGATAACAAATTGTAACAAAATAACCACATGCATAGAAATCAGGCAATCAGAGCAGCATGCATAAACATAAAAAGAACACTGGAACACATAAAGAACTTTTTCAATATATAGTGATAGACAAACACATAGAAATATAATAATTATTCATTATAAGTGTCAATATAATCCTGATAATAATCACCATAATAAAAATGATAGTAATAAAAATAATAATAATGATGATATTAATAATAATAATACTATTATGACTAGTATCAATAATAATAATAATAATAATAATGATAATAGCAGTTATGATCCTAATTAGTGGTGATGATCCCTAATAAGAGATGGGGGGAAGGGGGGGAAGGGGGGGAGAGGGGGGGGGCTCTGCCAAGGTAGCCCCGGCCCCCATGCAACGCCAAAGAAAGAAAAAATAATTTTTTAGAGATTGAGGGGTTGATTGAAGGAGGATGTTTTTTTATTTTTGGGAGTGGTCTTCTGTTTAGTCTCGGGGAGTCGCCGCGAACCTCAGGGCCCCCTCTGGGGCCCAACCGGGTCCTCCGGTGCCAGGGGGAAGGTCATTGAGTCCCCCCGGTGTTGTTGTCCCCAGTCTCTCTATCCACTGCCTCTCCGCTCGTCTCCTCTGTCCCACGGTCCAGCTGTTATGTGCCTCCAGTCCCGTGATGATAAGGTGATCTGGAGAGTGCTGCTGAAAGTGTGTGACCAGGAGTGTTGTGCGTTGTGCCCGTCCTATGCTGTAAAGGTGCTGTTTGAGTCTAGTGAGTAGAGTGTGCCTGGTCTCCCCTATGTAGTGCTTATTGCAGAAGGTGCAAGTGATGATATAGACAATATTACTGTGCTGGAGTGAGTAGTGACCAAATGGTGGATGGGAGGAGCGGCTGTAGGGGTTAAAAATGAATTTTCTGTGCCTGTACAGCCTCTCCTCCGTGACAGTGGTGTTGGGATTGTGGGGGGTAAATGCTGATTTCACTAGAAGCTGTTGCAGGTTGGGGTTTCTTTTGTGGGCGGAGATGAGTCTGGTGTGTTGAGTAGCCGGGTTATGTGATTGATTTGTGAGGAAGTGTCTTTTTATTGTTAATTGAAGTTGCATAGTGCGATGAGAAAATGTGGAGACCAGTGGCAGGAGGTGGGTTGTGGGTGCAGGGCTAGAGTTAGAGTTAGGAATAGATTGGGGGTCAGGATGAAATTTAGGGTTAGAGTTAGAAATAGAGCTGGAGCTGGAGTTAGAGGGGTTAGGGTTAGGGTTAGAATTGAGGTAAGGGTTAGAGTTAGAGATAAAGCCAGAGTTAGGATTAGGGGGGTTGAGGTTAGGGTTAGGGTTAGAATTAGGGTTCAGGTTAGGGTTAGAATAAAAGTTAGGGTTAGGATTAGAATTAAGGTCCAGGTTAGGGTTAGAGTTAGGGTCAGGAGTAGAGTTAGAGTGGAGTATAGAGTTAAGGTCAGAGGTGGGGGTTGTGACTGTGATGTTGTGAGCTGGGCGAGTGGGAGCGAGACTGGCCAATGTGCTATTTTTAATTGTCCTGAGGAATCCTTTGCTGTAACGTCTAAGTCTAAGGTGATGGAAAAGGATACTGATGGAGTTTTGTAAATCTGTGTGTAGGGATGAAATGCGGTGAAATCTGATAATTTGTGATTTTATTATTCCCTTGAAGGTGTGTTTTGGATGGTAACTGGATTTATGTAACAATGCGTGTGTATCTGTTGGTTTGAAGAAAACTTTGGTGAGTAATATTTTATTGTTGTTATGTGTATTATGGAAAAAAACTGTGGTGTCGAGAAAATTAACCTGTTGTGTGTCTATTGTATGTGTGATTTTTATGGTTTCATGATGGTTATTGAGTGTGTCTATAAACTGATGGAATTGAGGGATAGTGTGGGGCCAAATACCTATTATGTCATCTAAAAAACGGAGGTAAAGTGATGGGCGCAGAGGGCATTTGGCCAGGGCTTCTCGCTCCCACTCACCCATGTAAATATTGGCGTAGGACGGTGCGTATCTTTGGCCCATGGCTGTTCCGCTGACCTGTAGATAGTGTTGATTGTTGAATAAAAAGTCATTATTGGTTAAACAGAGTGTGAGTAGTTCTAAAAGTTCTTTGTTTGGTCTATTTGGGTCTGGGTATTTGTCCATGAGGGTTTGGACTGCTTGAAGTCCTAATTTGGTGTCGATGTTGGTGTAAAGGCTAGTGATGTCTATTGTAAATAAATATGCGTGGAGCGGAACAGCCATGGGCCTAATAGTCTCTAGGAAGTGGTAAGTGTCTTTAATAAAACTGGGGTGTCTCCTGGAGAGGGGACTAAGAAAATGATCTATATATTGTGTAATGTTGTATGAAGCACTGTTGCAATCTGAAACGATCGGTCTACCGGGGGGAACTTCATGGGGGACAGTCCATGTTGTGGGGTGTTTGTGTATCTTAGGAAGAAGATAAAACTGTCTGGGGCGGGGTTGGTCTGGTCCGGATAAAAAGTGCAACTGTTTTGTGTTAATATAGTTTTTATTTTTAAGTGTTTGCAATATAGACCGGATTTGTGTTTGAGTATTGTTTTGAATGGATACTGGAATGGGTTGGTAGTGTGCTGTGTTGGATAATTGACGATTTGCTTCTGTTAAGTATTGGTTCCTGTCCATTATGACTGTTTTTGAGCCTTTGTCTGCAGGTTTAATGATGATGTTGGGGTTATGGATGAGTTGCTGGAGGGCCCTGCGTTCCTGGATGG
Organism: Siphamia tubifer; assembly: GCA_020466265.1. NCBI lineage: Eukaryota > Metazoa > Chordata > Actinopteri > Kurtiformes > Apogonidae > Siphamia > Siphamia tubifer. The sequence goes on from CM035801.1 coordinate 605,197, forward strand.
ATAGATTATCAGGTATATCCTGGGTTAACCTATAGGAACGCAGGGCCCTATTGCTCTGTGAGATAAAGTGTTTGGTGGGTGTTGTTAGTGAATTTATTGTTGGTTCCCAATTGGATGGGTATGTGAAAGGTGTACGGATGAAATCAGAGTGGGGGTGAAAATGATCCAAGATTTTAATGCGGCGGTGGAATTTATGGAAGTCCCCCTGAAGTTCCCCCCAGTTGAATTTGGTGGGACGTGGGATGAATGATAAACCCCTCTCCAGGAGACCCCGCTGGACCGGGGACAGGGAGAAAAGCCTGGAGAGATTGAGGACACTTGAGGTCGAGTCCTCCGAGTCCGGGTTATGGTTTTGTTCTGGGTCAGGTTGAATGCTGTCTGGGGGGGCCGGGTTAGGGTTCAAAGGATTTTTAAATTAAGGAGTCTACACCAGTGTTGTAAGATGTGAGTCGCAGTGGTGGGTGTCCAGTGGATGTGATCCGGTTCTGTATGGAAGAGGTCCTGCGGCAGTCCGGCCAGGAACGGAAAGTGGGTCATGATTGTATTATTGATGATAGTAACGTTATTTTTTTGGGTCTGTGTTAGTGCTGGGGAAAAGCTAATGATAGGGAAATAAATGTCTGCATTGGGGAATGTTTCTTTTGCTGTCCTGTAAAGTGATTTTAACTGTTTGACTGAAGTCTGTTTGGGGTCCTGGTCCTTGTTGTTTAATCCAATTGATAGAATTAGAATTTTGGTTGTGGGGGAGGTGGGGGTTTTCTGACAGACTTTTAGGAAGTGATATAAATTTGCACCCGGATAACTGTCTAACTGGATATGGTTATTGGTGTGAGGGGGGATTCTATTGATATTGGAGTCCCCCAGCACTAACACAGACCTCCTAGGTTTGAAGTGCCAGTCCTGCAGTTTGCGGTGCGGTCTGGCCAGGTGATAGGTGGATTTTATGGTAGAATTGGATTTGGGTGGGTGATTAAAAATTGAGGGGTCCTGTGGGTTGGGGTCAGAGGTTCTCAGGGCTCTGGAGGCCGGATCAGAGCAGTCGCTAGGCTTGGCCCCCCGTTGAGGTTGAGTAGAGGGTTCAGAATGGGTTTTCAGTGCGGCCATATTGGCCCTTAGGTTTCCAATCATCATGCTGTTATTACCCTCACTCTGTTTTGTTTTTACATGGGGGGTCTGCCCTGCCGCCCTGCTTGTCTGGCCGCCCGAGCCCTCTGTGGGAGGTGGAGAAAGTGGAGATATTTGGTCCTGTAGGGGTAATTGGAAGAAGGGGAAGGGGAACTGGAGTAAAGGGATGGGTGAGTCAAGGGTGAGGGGGGATGCGGTCTTGCGTTAGTGTGATGTCCGAAGTGTGCCGGTGAAGTGTACTATGTTATAGTGTAGTGGCTAAGGCGCCCGCCGCTCGCCACAGAGAAGCAGGTTCGAACCCCGCTCTATCTCTCTGCGCGGCCGCGGGGCCTCCGGTGTGGTCTACCCGATCATCGCATCCCAAGACGCGGCTTTTGAGGTTAGTTTAATAAAAATAGTAAGGATAATAGTGTTAATAATGATTATGGTAAAGAATGGAGAGGAAGGAGCAGGAGGGGAGGGTCCGGCCAGTGGCACTGGCAGGGTTAGGGTCAGGGTCAGGGTTGGGTTCACTGGTTAACTGGTGAGCTGGATAACTGGTTGACTGGTTAACTAGTTCACTGGTTGACTAGTTAACTGTTTTACTGGTTGACAGTTTCAATGGTTGACCTTTTAACCCTTGTGCGGTCCTTCGTAAAAGGCACACTGGCTGTGTCCTACAATCGGGTCTTAAAAACCCAGATTCCAAAGTTCAGTTCCATAGACTCATCACCCCACCCCCCAAGGATATATTACTGTTTTCAGTAGTAAGCAATGGCATCCTACAGTACGTATAAAAAGGTACATTTGTGAACCACCGGCTCTCTTTGACCCGAAGGACCGCACAAGGGTTAACTAGCTCACTGGTTGACTGTTTAACTGGTTGACTGTTTAACTGTATTACTGGTTGACTGTTTAACTGCTTGACTGGTTATCTGTCTCAGTGGTTGACTGTTTAACTGGTTGACTGGTTCAATTGGGTCAAGTGGATGCCACTTGTGTGGGTATGGAGCTCCACATCTTTGTATTTTGTATGCAGTTGTGAATAAAGTAATCCCAGCCATATGAATGCATTTTAAGTGTTGATTGTAGGTGTCAGCTGATGGTCAGTTGATGGCAGGGCACACAAGGAATGAGTGTGACATTTCCACCTGTGGGGAGTTGAGATGAAGCCACTGAGCGATGAGTGCATGTTGTCTTTATGGTGGGAGCAAAGTTGGTGTGGGAGAAAAAAGGTGACTGTGACACAGGAGAAGAACCAAAGCCAACACAGAGTGGTCTGAGGGCGGATTCGAACCGGCGACCTTCTGTTTACGAGGCGAAAAAGCTACCAGCTGCGCCACGGGGGCTGCAATCGACACTTTTAGATTCTACTGTATATAAAGGGGTCACCCTTTTCCAGTAAAATACTGGCAGTGTCCAGTGGGTTTTTTCAAATTTAAAGTGGGTTTTTATGTACCTTTTCTAGGTTTAAGGCTGTTTTCAGTGTATTTATTCAAATTTAAGCTATTTTTTAATTGATTTTTGCATATTTAAGGCTGCTTTTGGTGTATTTTATCTGGTTTTAAAGGGATTTTTTATTCACGTTTGTCTATTTAAGGCTGCTTTTAGTGTATTTTATCTGGTTTAAGGTGGACTGTTTTACTGGTGCACTAGTTTGCTAGTCTGGATTAGGGTTAGGGTCTGGGTCAGGGTTAAAGTTAGGGTCAAGGTCAGGTTCAGGGTCAGGTTCAGGGTCAGGTTCAAGGTCAGGGTTGGGTTCACTGGTTAACTGGTGAGCTGGATAACTGGTTGACTGGTTAACTTGTTCACTGGTTAACTAGTTCACTGGTTAACTGGTTGACTAGTTAACTGTTTTACTGGTTGACAGTTTCACTGGTTTACTGGTTAACTAGCTCACTGGTTGACTGGTTTAACTGGTTGACTGGTTAACTGTCTCATTGTTGACTGTTTAACTGGTTGACTGTTTAACTGGTTGACTGGTTAACTGTCTCATTGTTGACTGTTTAACTGTCTCACTGGTTGACTGTTTAACTGGTTGACTGGTTATCTGTCTCAGTGGTTGACTGGTTAACTGTGTTACTGGTTGACTGTTTCACTGTTTGACTGCTTAACTATCTTACTGGTTGACTGTTTAACTGGTTGACTGGTTAACTGGTTGACTGGTTCAATTGGGTCAAGTGGATGCCACTTGTGTGGGTATGGAGCTCCACATCTTTGTATTTTGTATGCAGTTGTGAATAAAGTAATCCCAGCCATATGAATGCATTTTAAGTGTTGATTGTAGGTGTCAGCTGATGGTCAGTTGATGGCAGGGCACACAAGGAATGAGTGTGACATTTCCACCTGTGGGGAGTTGAGATGAAGCCACTGAGCGATGAGTGCATGTTGTCTTTATGGTGGGAGCAAAGTTGGTGTGGGAGAAAAAAGGTGACTGTGACACAGGAGAAGAACCAAACCCAACACAGAGTGGTCTGAGGGCGGATTCGAACCGGCGACCTTCTGTTTACGAGGCGAAAAAGCTACCAGCTGCGCCACGGGGGCTGCAATCGACGCTTTCAGATTCTACTGTATATAAAGGAGTCACCCTTTTCCAGTAAAATACTGGCAGTGTCCAGTGGGTTTTTTCAAATTTAAAGTGGGTTTTTATGTACCTTTTCTAGGTTTAAGGCTGTTTTCAGTGTATTTATTCAAATTTAAGCTATTTTTTAATTGATTTTTGCATATTTAAGGCTGCTTTTGGTGTATTTTATCTGGTTTTAAAGGGATTTTTTATTCACGTTTGTCTATTTAAGGCTGCTTTTAGTGTATTTTATCTGGTTTAAGGTGGACTGTTTTACTGGTGCACTAGTTTGCTAGTCTGGATTAGGGTTAGGGTCTGGGTCAGGGTTAAAGTTAGGGTCAAGGTCAGGTTCAGGGTCAGGTTCAGGGTCAGGTTCAGGGTCAGGGTTGGGTTCACTGGTTAACTGGTGAGCTGGATAACTGGTTGACTGGTTAACTAGTTCACTGGTTAACTGGTTGACTAGTTAACTGTTTTACTGGTTGACAGTTTCACTGGTTTACTGGTTAACTAGCTCACTGGTTGACTGGTTTAACTGGTTGACTGGTTAACTGTCTCATTGTTGACTGTTTAACTGGTTGACTGTTTAACTGTCTCACTGGTTGACTGTTTAACTGGTTGACTGGTCAACTGTCTCATTGTTGACTGTTTAACTGTCTCACTGGTTGACTGTTTAACTGGTTGACTGGTTATCTGTCTCAGTGGTTGACTGGTTAACTGTGTTACTGGTTGACTGTTTCACTGTTTGACTGCTTAACTATCTTACTGGTTGACTGTTTAACTGGTTGACTGGTTCAATTGGGTCAAGTGGATGCCACTTGTGTGGGTATGGAGCTCCACATCTTTGTATTTTGTATGCAGTTGTGAATAAAGTAATCCCAGCCATATGAATGCATTTTAAGTGTTGATTGTAGGTGTCAGCTGATGGTCAGTTGATGGCAGGGCACACAAGGAATGAGTGTGACATTTCCACCTGTGGGGAGTTGAGATGAAGCCACTGAGCGATGAGTGCATGTTGTCTTTATGGTGGGAGCAAAGTTGGTCTGGGAGAAAAAAGGTGACTGTGACACAGGAGAAGAACCAAACCCAACACAGAGTGGTCTGAGGGCGGATTCGAACCGGCGACCTTCTGTTTACGAGGCGAAAAAGCTACCAGCTGCGCCACGGGGGCTGCAATCGACGCTTTTAGATTCTACTGTATATAAAGGAGTCACCCTTTTCCAGTAAAATACTGGCAGTGTCCAGTGGGTTTTTTCAAATTTAAAGTGGGTTTTTATGTACCTTTTCTAGGTTTAAGGCTGTTTTCAGTGTATTTATTCAAATTTAAGCTATTTTTTAATTGATTTTTGCATATTTAAGGCTGCTTTTGGTGTATTTTATCTGGTTTTAAAGGGATTTTTTATTCACGTTTGTCTATTTAAGGCTGCTTTTAGTGTATTTTATCTGGTTTAAGGTGGACTGTTTTACTGGTGCACTAGTTTGCTAGTCTGGATTAGGGTTAGGGTCTGGGTCAGGGTTAAAGTTAGGGTCAAGGTCAGGTTCAGGGTCAGGTTCAGGGTCAGGTTCATGGTCAGGGTTGGGTTCACTGGTTAACTGGTGAGCTGGATAACTGGTTGACTGGTTAACTAGTTCACTGGTTAACTGGTTGACTAGTTAACTGTTTTACTCGTTGACAGTTTCACTGGTTTACTGGTTAACTAGCTCACTGGTTGACTGGTTGACTAGTTAACTGTTTTACTCGTTGACAGTTTCACTGGTTTACTGGTTAACTGTCTCATTGTTGACTGTTTAACTGGTTGACTGGTTAACTGTCTCATTGTTGACTGTTTAACTGTCTCAGTGGTTGACTGTTTAACTGGTTGACTGGTTATCTGTCTCAGTGGTTGACTGGTTAACTGTGTTACTGGTTGACTGTTTCACTGTTTGACTGCTTAACTATCTTACTGGTTGACTGTTTAACTGGTTGACTGGTTCAATTGGGTCAAGTGGATGCCACTTGTGTGGGTATGGAGCTCCACATCTTTGTATTTTGTATGCAGTTGTGAATAAAGTAATCCCAGCCATATGAATGCATTTTAAGTGTTGATTGTAGGTGTCAGCTGATGGTCAGTTGATGGCAGGGCACACAAGGAATGAGTGTGACATTTCCACCTGTGGGGAGTTGAGATGAAGCCACTGAGCGATGAGTGCATGTTGTCTTTATGGTGGGAGCAAAGTTGGTCTGGGAGAAAAAAGGTGACTGTGACACAGGAGAAGAACCAAACCCAACACAGAGTGGTCTGAGGGCGGATTCGAACCGGCGACCTTCTGTTTACGAGGCGAAAAAGCTACCAGCTGCGCCACGGGGGCTGCAATCGACGCTTTTAGATTCTACTGTATATAAAGGAGTCACCCTTTTCCAGTAAAATACTGGCAGTGTCCAGTGTTTTTTTTCAAATTTAAAGTGGGTTTTTATGTACCTTTTCTAGGTTTAAGGCTGTTTTCAGTGTATTTATTCAAATTTAAGCTATTTTTTAATTGATTTTTGCATATTTAAGGCTGCTTTTGGTGTATTTTATCTGGTTTTAAAGGGATTTTTTATTCACGTTTGTCTATTTAAGGCTGCTTTTAGTGTATTTTATCTGGTTTAAGGTGGACTGTTTTACTGGTGCACTAGTTTGCTAGTCTGGATTAGGGTTAGGGTCTGGGTCAGGGTTAAAGTTAGGGTCAAGGTCAGGTTCAGGGTCAGGTTCAGGGTCAGGGTTGGGTTCACTGGTTAACTGGTGAGCTGGATAACTGGTTGACTGGTTAACTAGTTCACTGGTTAACTGGTTGACTAGTTAACTGTTTTACTGGTTGACAGTTTCACTGGTTTACTGGTTAACTAGCTCACTGGTTGACTGGTTTAACTGGTTGACTGGTTAACTGTCTCATTGTTGACTGTTCAACTGGTTGACTGTTTAACTGTCTCACTGGTTGACTGTTTAACTGGTTGACTGGTCAACTGTCTCATTGTTGACTGTTTAACTGTCTCACTGGTTGACTGTTTAACTGGTTGACTGGTTATCTGTCTCAGTGGTTGACTGGTTAACTGGTTGACTGGTTATCTGTCTCAGTGGTTGACTGGTTAACTGTGTTACTGGTTGACTGTTTCACTGTTTGACTGCTTAACTATCTTACTGGTTGACTGTTTAAGTGGTTGACTGGTTCAATTGGGTCAAGTGGATGCCACTTGTGTGGGTATGGAGCTCCACATCTTTGTATTTTGTATGCAGTTGTGAATAAAGTAATCCCAGCCATATGAATGCATTTTAAGTGTTGATTGTAGGTGTCAGCTGATGGTCAGTTGATGGCAGGGCACACAAGGAATGAGTGTGACATTTCCACCTGTGGGGAGTTGAGATGAAGCCACTGAGCGATGAGTGCATCTTGTCTTTATGGTGGGAGCAAAGTTGGTCTGGGAGAAAAAAGGTGACTGTGACACAGGAGAAGAACCAAACCCAACACAGAGTGGTCTGAGGGCGGATTCGAACCGGCGACCTTCTGTTTACGAGGCGAAAAAGCTACCAGCTGCGCCACGGGGGCTGCAATCGACGCTTTTAGATTCTACTGTATATAAAGGAGTCACCCTGTTCCAGTAAAATACTGGCAGTGTCCAGTGGGTTTTTTCAAATTTAAAGTGGGTTTTTATGTACCTTTTCTAGGTTTAAGGCTGTTTTCAGTGTATTTATTCAAATTTAAGCTATTTTTTAATTGATTTTTGCATATTTAAGGCTGCTTTTGGTGTATTTTATCTGGTTTTAAAGGGATTTTTTATTCACGTTTGTCTATTTAAGGCTGCTTTTAGTGTATTTTATCTGGTTTAAGGTGGACTGTTTTACTGGTGCACTAGTTTGCTAGTCTGGATTAGGGTTAGGGTCTGGGTCAGGGTTAAAGTTAGGGTCAAGGTCAGGTTCAGGGTCAGGTTCAGGGTCAGGTTCAGGGTCAGGGTTGGGTTCACTGGTTAACTGGTTGACTGGTTAACTAGTTCACTGGTTGACTGGTTAACTGGTTGACTAGTTAACTGTTTTACTGGTTGACAGTTTCACTGGTTTACTGGTTAACTAGCTCACTGGTTGACTGGTTTAACTGGTTGACTGGTTAACTGTCTCATTGTTGACTGTTTAACTGGTTGACTGTTTGACTGGTTGACTGGTTAACTGTCTCATTGTTGACTGTTTAACTGTCTCACTGGTTGACTGTTTAACTGGTTGACTGGTTATCTGTCTCAGTGGTTGACTGGTTAACTGTGTTACTGGTTGACTGTTTCACTGTTTGACTGCTTAACTATCTTACTGGTTGACTGTTTAAGTGGTTGACTGGTTCAATTGGGTCAAGTGGATGCCACTTGTGTGGGTATGGAGCTCCACATCTTTGTATTTTGTATGCAGTTGTGAATAAAGTAATCCCAGCCATATGAATGCATTTTAAGTGTTGATTGTAGGTGTCAGCTGATGGTCAGTTGATGGCAGGGCACACAAGGAATGAGTGTGACATTTCCACCTGTGGGGAGTTGAGATGAAGCCACTGAGCGATGAGTGCATGTTGTCTTTATGGTGGGAGCAAAGTTGGTGTGGGAGAAAAAAGGTGACTGTGACACAGGAGAAGAACCAAACCCAACACAGAGTGGTCTGAGGGCGGATTCGAACCGGCGACCTTCTGTTTACGAGGCGAGAAAGCTACCAGCTGCGCCACGGGGGCTGCAATCGACGCTTTTAGATTCTACTGTATATAAAGGAGTCACCCTTTTCCAGTAAAATACTGGCAGTGTCCAGTGGGTTTTTTCAAATTTAAAGTGGGTTTTTATGTACCTTTTCTAGGTTTAAGGCTGTTTTCAGTGTATTTATTCAAATTTAAGCTATTTTTTAATTGATTTTTGCATATTTAAGGCTGCTTTTGGTGTATTTTATCTGGTTTTAAAGGGATTTTTTATTCACGTTTGTCTATTTAAGGCTGCTTTTAGTGTATTTTATCTGGTTTAAGGTGGACTGTTTTACTGGTGCACTAGTTTGCTAGTCTGGATTAGGGTTAGGGTCTGGGTCAGGGTTAAAGTTAGGGTCAAGGTCAGGTTCAGGGTCAGGTTCAGGGTCAGGTTCATGGTCAGGGTTGGGTTCACTGGTTAACTGGTGAGCTGGATAACTGCTTGACTGGTTAACTAGTTCACTGGTTAACTGGTTGACTGGTCAACTGTCTCATTGTTGACTGTTTAACTGTCTCACTGGTTGACTGTTTAACTGGTTGACTGGTTATCTGTCTCAGTGGTTGACTGGTTAACTGTGTTACTGGTTGACTGTTTGACTGTTTGACTGCTTAACTATCTTACTGGTTGACTGTTTAAGTGGTTGACTGGTTCAATTGGGTCAAGTGGATGCCACTTGTGTGGGTATGGAGCTCCACATCTTTGTATTTTGTATGCAGTTGTGAATAAAGTAATCCCAGCCATATGAATGCATTTTAAGTGTTGATTGTAGGTGTCAGCTGATGGTCAGTTGATGGCAGGGCACACAAGGAATGAGTGTGACATTTCCACCTGTGGGGAGTTGAGATGAAGCCACTGAGCGATGAGTGCATGTTGTCTTTATGGTGGGAGCAAAGTTGGTCTGGGAGAAAAAAGGTGACTGTGACACAGGAGAAGAACCAAACCCAACACAGAGTGGTCTGAGGGCGGATTCGAACCGGCGACCTTCTGTTTACGAGGCGAAAAAGCTACCAGCTGCGCCACGGGGGCTGCAATCGACACTTTTAGATTCTACTGTATATAAAGGGGTCACCCTTTTCCAGTAAAATACTGGCAGTGTCCAGTGGGTTTTTTTCAAATTTAAAGTGCGGTTTTATGTACCTTTTCTAGGTTTAAGGCTGTTTTCAATGTATTTATTCAAATTTAAGCTATTTTTTAATTGATTTTTGCATATTTAAGGCTGCTTTTGGTGTATTTTATCTGGTTTTAAAGGGATTTTTTATTCACGTTTGTCTATTTAAGGCTGCTTTTAGTGTATTTTATCTGGTTTAAGGTGGACTGTTTTACTGGTGCACTAGTTTGCTAGTCTGGATTAGGGTTAGGGTCTGGGTCAGGGTTAAAGTTAGGGTCAAGGTCAGGTTCAGGGTCAGGTTCAGGGTCAGGTTCATGGTCAGGGTTGGGTTCACTGGTTAACTGGTGAGCTGGATAACTGCTTGACTGGTTAACTAGTTCACTGGTTAACTGGTTGACTGGTCAACTGTCTCATTGTTGACTGTTTAACTGTCTCACTGGTTGACTGTTTAACTGGTTGACTGGTTATCTGTCTCAGTGGTTGACTGGTTAACTGTGTTACTGGTTGACTGTTTGACTGTTTGACTGCTTAACTATCTTACTGGTTGACTGTTTAAGTGGTTGACTGGTTCAATTGGGTCAAGTGGATGCCACTTGTGTGGGTATGGAGCTCCACATCTTTGTATTTTGTATGCAGTTGTGAATAAAGTAATCCCAGCCATATGAATGCATTTTAAGTGTTGATTGTAGGTGTCAGCTGATGGTCAGTTGATGGCAGGGCACACAAGGAATGAGTGTGACATTTCCACCTGTGGGGAGTTGAGATGAAGCCACTGAGCGATGAGTGCATGTTGTCTTTATGGTGGGAGCAAAGTTGGTCTGGGAGAAAAAAGGTGACTGTGACACAGGAGAAGAACCAAACCCAACACAGAGTGGTCTGAGGGCGGATTCGAACCGGCGACCTTCTGTTTACGAGGCGAAAAAGCTACCAGCTGCGCCACGGGGGCTGCAATCGACGCTTTTAGATTCTACTGTATATAAAGGAGTCACCCTTTTCCAGTAAAATACTGGCAGTGTCCAGTGGGTTTTTTCAAATTTAAAGTGGGTTTTTATGTACCTTTTCTAGGTTTAAGGCTGTTTTCAGTGTATTTATTCAAATTTAAGCTATTTTTTAATTGATTTTTGCATATTTAAGGCTGCTTTTGGTGTATTTTATCTGGTTTTAAAGGGATTTTTTATTCACGTTTGTCTATTTAAGGCTGCTTTTAGTGTATTTTATCTGGTTTAAGGTGGACTGTTTTACTGGTGCACTAGTTTGCTAGTCTGGATTAGGGTTAGGGTCTGGGTCAGGGTTAAAGTTAGGGTCAAGGTCAGGTTCAGGGTCAGGTTCAGGGTCAGGGTTGGGTTCACTGGTTAACTGGTGAGCTGGATAACTGGTTGACTGGTTAACTAGTTCACTGGTTAACTGGTTGACTAGTTAACTGTTTTACTGGTTGACAGTTTCACTGGTTTACTGGTTAACTAGCTCACTGGTTGACTGGTTTAACTGGTTGACTGGTTAACTGTCTCATTGTTGACTGTTCAACTGGTTGACTGTTTAACTGTCTCACTGGTTGACTGTTTAACTGGTTGACTGGTCAACTGTCTCATTGTTGACTGTTTAACTGTCTCACTGGTTGACTGTTTAACTGGTTGACTGGTTATCTGTCTCAGTGGTTGACTGGTTAACTGTGTTACTGGTTGACTGTTTGACTGTTTGACTGCTTAACTATCTTACTGGTTGACTGTTTAAGTGGTTGACTGGTTCAATTGGGTCAAGTGGATGCCACTTGTGTGGGTATGGAGCTCCACATCTTTGTATTTTGTATGCAGTTGTGAATAAAGTAATCCCAGCCATATGAATGCATTTTAAGTGTTGATTGTAGGTGTCAGCTGATGGTCAGTTGATGGCAGGGCACACAAGGAATGAGTGTGACATTTCCACCTGTGGGGAGTTGAGATGAAGCCACTGAGCGATGAGTGCATGTTGTCTTTATGGTGGGAGCAAAGTTGGTCTGGGAGAAAAAAGGTGACTGTGACACAGGAGAAGAACCAAACCCAACACAGAGTGGTCTGAGGGCGGATTCGAACCGGCGACCTTCTGTTTACGAGGCGAAAAAGCTACCAGCTGCGCCACGGGGGCTGCAATCGACGCTTTTAGATTCTACTGTATATAAAGGAGTCACCCTTTTCCAGTAAAATACTGGCAGTGTCCAGTGGGTTTTTTCAAATTTAAAGTGGGTTTTTATGTACCTTTTCTAGGTTTAAGGCTGTTTTCAGTGTATTTATTCAAATTTAAGCTATTTTTTAATTGATTTTTGCATATTTAAGGCTGCTTTTGGTGTATTTTATCTGGTTTTAAAGGGATTTTTTATTCACGTTTGTCTATTTAAGGCTGCTTTTAGTGTATTTTATCTGGTTTAAGGTGGACTGTTTTACTGGTGCACTAGTTTGCTAGTCTGGATTAGGGTTAGGGTCTGGGTCAGGGTTAAAGTTAGGGTCAAGGTCAGGTTCAGGGTCAGGTTCAGGGTCAGGGTTGGGTTCACTGGTTAACTGGTGAGCTGGATAACTGGTTGACTGGTTAACTAGTTCACTGGTTAACTGGTTGACTAGTTAACTGTTTTACTGGTTGACAGTTTCACTGGTTTACTGGTTAACTAGCTCACTGGTTGACTGGTTTAACTGGTTGACTGGTTAACTGTCTCATTGTTGACTGTTCAACTGGTTGACTGTTTAACTGTCTCACTGGTTGACTGTTTAACTGGTTGACTGGTCAACTGTCTCATTGTTGACTGTTTAACTGTCTCACTGGTTGACTGTTTAACTGGTTGACTGGTTATCTGTCTCAGTGGTTGACTGGTTAACTGTGTTACTGGTTGACTGTTTGACTGTTTGACTGCTTAACTATCTTACTGGTTGACTGTTTAAGTGGTTGACTGGTTCAATTGGGTCAAGTGGATGCCACTTGTGTGGGTATGGAGCTCCACATCTTTGTATTTTGTATGCAGTTGTGAATAAAGTAATCCCAGCCATATGAATGCATTTTAAGTGTTGATTGTAGGTGTCAGCTGATGGTCAGTTGATGGCAGGGCACACAAGGAATGAGTGTGACATTTCCACCTGTGGGGAGTTGAGATGAAGCCACTGAGCGATGAGTGCATGTTGTCTTTATGGTGGGAGCAAAGTTGGTCTGGGAGAAAAAAGGTGACTGTGAGACAGGAGAAGAACCAAACCTAACACAGAGTGGTCTGAGGGCGGATTCGAACCGGCGACCTTCTGTTTACGAGGCGAAAAAGCTACCAGCTGCGCCACGGGGGCTGCAATCGACGCTTTTAGATTCTACTGTATATAAAGGAGTCACCCTTTTCCAGTAAAATACTGGCAGTGTCCAGTGGGTTTTTTCAAATTTAAAGTGGGTTTTTATGTACCTTTTCTAGGTTTAAGGCTGTTTTCAGTGTATTTATTCAAATTTAAGCTATTTTTTAATTGATTTTTGCATATTTAAGGCTGCTTTTGGTGTATTTTATCTGGTTTTAAAGGGATTTTTTATTCACGTTTGTCTATTTAAGGCTGCTTTTAGTGTATTTTATCTGGTTTAAGGTGGACTGTTTTACTGGTGCACTAGTTTGCTAGTCTGGATTAGGGTTAGGGTCTGGGTCAGGGTTAAAGTTAGGGTCAAGGTCAGGTTCAGGGTCAGGTTCAGGGTCAGGTTCATGGTCAGGGTTGGGTTCACTGGTTAACTGGTGAGCTGGATAACTGCTTGACTGGTTAACTAGTTCACTGGTTAACTGGTTGACTGGTCAACTGTCTCATTGTTGACTGTTTAACTGTCTCACTGGTTGACTGTTTAACTGGTTGACTGGTTATCTGTCTCAGTGGTTGACTGGTTAACTGTGTTACTGGTTGACTGTTTGACTGTTTGACTGCTTAACTATCTTACTGGTTGACTGTTTAAGTGGTTGACTGGTTCAATTGGGTCAAGTGGATGCCACTTGTGTGGGTATGGAGCTCCACATCTTTGTATTTTGTATGCAGTTGTGAATAAAGTAATCCCAGCCATATGAATGCATTTTAAGTGTTGATTGTAGGTGTCAGCTGATGGTCAGTTGATGGCAGGGCACACAAGGAATGAGTGTGACATTTCCACCTGTGGGGAGTTGAGATGAAGCCACTGAGCGATGAGTGCATGTTGTCTTTATGGTGGGAGCAAAGTTGGTCTGGGAGAAAAAAGGTGACTGTGACACAGGAGAAGAACCAAACCCAACACAGAGTGGTCTGAGGGCGGATTCGAACCGGCGACCTTCTGTTTACGAGGCGAAAAAGCTACCAGCTGCGCCACGGGGGCTGCAATCGACACTTTTAGATTCTACTGTATATAAAGGGGTCACCCTTTTCCAGTAAAATACTGGCAGTGTCCAGTGGGTTTTTTCAAATTTAAAGTGGGTTTTTATGTACCTTTTCTAGGTTTAAGGCTGTTTTCAGTGTATTTATTCAAATTTAAGCTATTTTTTAATTGATTTTTGCATATTTAAGGCTGCTTTTGGTGTATTTTATCTGGTTTTAAAGGGATTTTTTATTCACGTTTGTCTATTTAAGGCTGCTTTTAGTGTATTTTATCTGGTTTAAGGTGGACTGTTTTACTGGTGCACTAGTTTGCTAGTCTGGATTAGGGTTAGGGTCTGGGTCAGGGTTAAAGTTAGGGTCAAGGTCAGGTTCAGGGTCAGGTTCAGGGTCAGGTTCATGGTCAGGGTTGGGTTCACTGGTTAACTGGTGAGCTGGATAACTGCTTGACTGGTTAACTAGTTCACTGGTTAACTGGTTCACTGGTCAACTGTCTCATTGTTGACTGTTTAACTGTCTCACTGGTTGACTGTTTAACTGGTTGACTGGTTATCTGTCTCAGTGGTTGACTGGTTAACTGTGTTACTGGTTGACTGTTTCACTGTTTGACTGCTTAACTATCTTACTGGTTGACTGTTTAACTGGTTGACTGGTTCAATTGGGTCAAGTGGATGCCACTTGTGTGGGTATGGAGCTCCACATCTTTGTATTTTGTATGCAGTTGTGAATAAAGTTGTCGTCGTTAGTCTTCTCCCCAGAAAGGGGGTTTCCCCGATCGGACGACAAAGAATATCAAAACCAGATATAAAGGTTAATCATTTATTTATCAAGATATAACAAAGTGTATAATCAATCATCAATCATTGAGCTACAAACCTCTTGAGTCCCTAGGGGATGACCTTTTCAGGCAATTGTCTGACCAGAGAAGAGCAGAGAGAAAGTCGAGCAAAAAGCCCCAGGAAAAAGCTGGCTCCCCTCTCTGTCTTAATCTTTTATACAGTCTCTGACCCCCCTTGCCTGGCCGTATCACAGCTCATTGCATCATATTATAAAGGAGTTGTCTTAATCTAACACGAATCCGGAAATAATATCTGCTTCTCTGATTCTAAGGTCTGAGCCATGGAAATATCTGGTCACCCCATAGACACGTAGACACTATTAAACTCTTTAAACAATACAACACAGAACAGCAATATGTATATATAAAAACATATATAAAAACATCTTAAACATCATCATTCAATCATATCAAACATCATCATTCCCCCCTTAAGTTGGAGTTCCAACTTCAAAAAAATAAATTGTATCATTACGGATCTATATCAGATGTTATGTGACAGGAGTCAGGCGAAAAAACCAAGGTGACTGTACTTGGTCAAAAAATTCCTGACTCGACCCCGTGGCGATCACCATCTCTGGCCCGTCGAATAAACCATAGTACATTCATGCATAGTCAACGAACACCTGGAATACTTTCACAGATGAATATGAATATGAATATGAGTATGAGTATGAATTCTTGATAGTATGATATACTCTTGACTGTAAGCTGTTGCTGAATTCTTGTATGGCTATTGCAGTTGAATGTAGTTACTGATACAGAATGATAACCAAACACAGTAATACTGAAAACATGTGGTATTGGCATTGATTATATATTGAATACATTGAAATATGTGAATGTGTATTGCAAAAGTCCATTCATGATTGTATGTTTCGAGATTCGTGTAGATCCCTCGTGGGTGACACTGGCTATCTACCAGCACGCCACATCGTTGGGGCCTTGGCTGCCCGATGGAGAAGGGCGCTCGATCTCACCCCTTTCCCATCTTGCTCGTCTTAGTCATCCTCCTCGTCCTCACTGGATGTTTCTCGATGGCCTGTTTCCCAGTCTGGCATCGGGAACAGGTCCGGCTGACGGGGAACGTCTTTAGCTAAGACTAACATCTGTTTCTGAACTTTGCTAACCACTAGGGATCTCATTATTGGAATACAACAACAACAGATAAACCCTAACACCACCAGTCCAGCTAGGACCGTCAATCCAATCCTCACTATTCCTTGCTTCCATCCACCAACAATTTCCGAAAACCAGTCCTGTATTCCAGTCAAACCTGGATCATGTCCTGCATTAGCAGTTACTTCTAATCTCAAATTTCTTAGCTTTTCCATAGCCTTTGTAAATGCACCCGCAGGTGCGGTGTGTCGGGGTAAATATGTACAACAATACTCTGGGCCAATAAGTTTACACACTCCACCTTTCTCCGCTAAGAGCCAATCCAAAGCTAATCTGTTCTGCCAAGCCACTGCACTTGTGGCATCCACCTGTTCACCTAAGGTGATAAGAGCTACATCCGTATAATTTATATACCGTTGCTGATTATAGTAAATGTAATTAATCCACTCAGTATTTTTATTAATGGATATCTGAGGAAGAATAGATTCAAATCCAGCTGAAATCTCATTTCTAGCTTTATACTCATTTGGAATACCTCTTGGTTGGCCAATTGCATTAATGTACACTTTAGGATCTGGAACATAATTTCTCTTAACTCGATTGACAACACTACTATTATATATTTGCTCTTTGGCTGAGAAAACAATTAATTCCTGTACTATCTGAACTCTAGCACACCTTCCTGCCCAGTCTGTTGGAAGAATAGAATACACCTGTTGTCGGCCACACCACCAATATTGATCAGCCAAAGCTATTTTCTGATCATGATAAGGACATCCTGGTACATACACTGGTTTTATTCCTGGACCCTTAAGTTGTACTGCAGGTTTTAGAGTTGCTTTGGAACAATTAACATTCACACTCCATTTAAACTCACATTTAGCACTATTAATTTTCCCTAAATACGTTCTCCCAATTCTCTCTATACATTCAAACTGACCAACAGGAATCAATGGCACTCCTCTAGGCATTCCTAATTCAGCACTTCTACGATTTATTCTATCATCTAACTCAACACACCTCTGTTCATTGGTTTTACCGCTCTGTTTATACAAAGTGAAATTGGCATATCTTGGAGATCCTAAATATAACAAACACTCTGCTCTACACCACTGCAAATCATCTCTATCTGCCTGCAGAGAAGTAGCTGCACATTCCTTCCAACTAAACACTGTATTCAGAAGAAAAAATCTATCGGACTTTGCCTTAGTACAAATATAACAGTCTGTCTTCCCATTAAGAATTCCTGCATACTCTATCCATCGATACCAACCATTAGCTCCTGGTCCAGTCCTAATTTCAATCTCTTTCTCAACCTCTTCCTCTTCGTTCATCTGAACGACCACCTTTTTGACCTTATCCACAAATTCACCAGCTGCATCTCCTAGTTCTACAACGGTCCTCTGAAACCACTCTACAATACTGCTATTTTTGTAAACAAATGGTGTATCCTCTATCTCACTTCTATTCATCTCACGTCTTTGCCTCTTTTCCTCATTCATCACTACAGTCTTAGCTCTAGAAGTGACTATTGAACTAAGTACTGCTTCTTCTTTTTCTTTTATTGCAGCTGTGACTATAGTCGTCAGGTCGTCAATGTTACGGTCTGTCTTAGTCACGTCCTTTAATGGAATAATAACCAAATCAGGTTTTTTAGTGGTAACTCCTAAAGGTTTTGGCGTCGTTCGAACATCAGTTAGCCGTCTGGTTGTAACTAGAGTCATAGTCGTAGTGGTAATTGGTATAGTTGTAGTAATTTTGTCTGGAGACTTAGTTGTAATAGTTGGTTTCGGTGTCGGGGTGGGTGTTGATGTCGGTTTCGTAGTTGGCTTTATGGTAGGTGTGGTTAATGTGGTTGGTGTGGTTGGCTTTAAAGTAGGTGTGGTCGTCTTTATAGTAGTTGGCAAACTACGAGTTGTAATTCCCGCCTTTGGGGTGGTTACCTTTTCAGGTGTTTTTTCCACTGTCCCCTCCGGGGGCCATAAAAGTACATTTCCTTCGACTCCTGGATACCCCGGGGGTCTAGCATCTTTATAAACTATAGACCAACCTATTGAGAAATTTCTTCCCGCATTTGCTAATGGATTACGAAACCACACATTAATTTTCCAAGTTATAGGCTTCGTATTTTGTTCCCGTATTCTCATAACACAGGTCAGTTGTCCCCAATTATCTCTCGAAACTGCAAACCACCCACTCATCCAAGTCACTCCACATTGACGCCATTCTAGTCCGTCTGCTCGATAGAATACATACAGGTCTAGACTATCGGTCTTTTTTGTCCATTTTAATTTTGGTACTTCTGTCACCCATACTTGATCTGTCTCATAATCCCATGTTGCACCCACATTTGTAGAAGTCCATTCCTCACCAGGCCAATCTTTTACTGCTCTTTTAATTCTCTGTACCACCTCCCCCCTCTGGGAATTTAATGTCTGGGAATTCTGCTGTATCACTGTCAATATTCCCGTCATTCCCAGAATGAGGAGAATCATTCCCCCCTTGCAAGGGAGACTTCCTTTGCACCACACTCTCCTCATCGTCATCGTCTGGAATTCTGTCAGGAGCCTTTACACAATGATTAAGATGGTACCAGGTCGGTGACCCCTTCACCTGAACCGCTGTTGCTGTGGCCTTTACCACCTCGTATGGTCCTTCTCTCCTGGGAGAGTTCCACTTCCTCCGAAATACTTTTACGTACACCCGGTCTCCTGGCACCACCACTGGTTTTACCACCTCGTGCTCCTCTTTTTTCTGCAAAGAAACAACACGAGCAGATATGCTCCTGTGGATGTTAGTCATTTGTTTAACATATGATTTCATGTCATTCGTCAAAACATCAAGCGAAGCACCTTTAGCAGTTTTGTAAATTGGCGATGGCATCGGCCGGCCTGTCAATGCTTCATGCGGAGTTAGTTTCAGATCTCTGTGAGCGCTGCTTCTGTAAGCCATCAGTGCAAGCGGCAATGCATCAACCCAGTTTAAGCCTGTGCTCATGCAAATTTTCAATAATTTGTTTTTCAGAGTTCCATTCACTCTCTCCACAATCCCCTGACTTTGAGGATGATAAACACACCCAAACCTTTGTTTAATGCCTAACTTTTGCAGCATGCATTTCACCGTTTTGTCAACAAACTCCTTTCCATTATCTGAACTGATCCGTGCTGGAATACCAAACCTTGGCACCACTTCACGGCATAAGAATTTCGCCACTGTTTCCGCATTCTTCTGTTTCGAAGGCTGTGCTTCCACCCACCTGCTAAAGTTGTCAATTATCACCAACACATATCTTTTTCCCTGTACCGACCGTATCATATCAATGTAGTCCATAGTTAATTCTACAAACGGCCCTTCTGGTACAGGTAAGTGTCCTGCAGGTGGCATTTGACCCCTTCGAATGTTGCTTGTCAGACAAATTTCACACCGTCCTATCACACTATCAACATGTTGTTGTAATTTAGGAGCCCAAAAAGTCCATTCTTTGATTTTTCTCAACACTTCTGTCCGACACTCATGACTTATTCCATGAGCCTCATTAATCAGCAATGGCAGTAGGCCGCTTGGTGCTACCACCAACCCTTCATGATTTCTCCAGATTCCTTCACCATCCTTTGATGCTCCTCGTTGAAGCCACAATTGATGTTCTGCTTCCGAGACTTCGTCTTGTAACGCCACTAAGTCTTTCACAGTCAGTTGTTCTTCTTGCTCCACTGCATGGTTCACCATTATGGCTTTTGTTCCTTGCAGAATCACTTTTTTAGCTGCTTCATCAGCCGCAGCATTTCCCTTTGCAATCATGGAATCATTTTTCTGATGGGCTGGACATTTAATGATAGCCAGAGTTCTAGGCTTCATCATTGCTTCCAGCAGTCTCAAAATGTGTTTTCGATGTTGGATGGCAGAGCCATCCGTTTTCCTGAATCCTCTTCCTTTCCAAGCCGCTCCAAAGAGATGACAAACCCCATGAGCATATGCAGAATCAGTGTAGATATTAACATCACGTCCTTCAGCCCATTCACACGCCCGTGTCAAAGCAATCAGCTCAGCAAGCTGACTAGAACACGGTTGCTCACACTCTTTCGCTTCAATCACCACAATCTCTCTTCCCTTGCATTCAACTACTGCATATCCTGCTTTAAGTCCTATCTCATTCCTATAGCAGGATCCATCCACAAACAATGTTAAATCTGCATTTTCCAGCTCTATCGCTTTTAGGTCTGATCGTAATTTTGCATATTTTTCTGATTCCGCCCCCTTTTATATTTTTGTTTTCTGTGGAAGGCTGTCTGCCAATTTGGTTTTTATGTGTGTCATTTTTCCCCGTTCTTTCAGCTATCATTTTGTGAACATGGCTTTTAGTAGCTTCCCTTAATTTTCTTCCATGTGTTTTAAACAGAGCTAACAGCGCTAGCTCTCGTTGCCGTTTTGCTTCACGTTTTGTTGACTTATTTTTGGGTTTATGCGTGCCAATCAAAACCTCCATCTGTTTACATTGTGTTGTGTCAAATGTGCCCTCTTCTGGCCACGGTGAAGGGTTGTCTTTCGTTCGAGCATTCCATTTCTTTGAAATTTTACAAATCTCATCCGCCACTAGGGGGTGCAGTTTACCAAGCACTCCCACTGCTGTTATTTTATTACCATCAGACTCCATTATTCTTCCCACAATGCTTTATTTCTTTGAAAAATGTGTAAAATATCTCTTTATTAACACCAATCAAAAGCCCACAGTGCAAGAACCGACCCTTCAAGGGTTAAAATTTATTAACATACAGCCAGAGTCCAACCGTAGCATCCACTCAAACAAGCCACTCTATTAACACACAAAGATTTCTTAATTTTATCTACAGGTAAGCCAAGCTAAGCTAAATTATGCTAAGCTAATTTAGACCAAGCTAATTGGCTAATTACTCCCACTGAACCTATGGTTCTAAATAGCAATGCTAATTATGCTATGTTAATGCTAGGCTAGGATATGCTACGCTAACCCTATGATATGCTATGCTAAAACTGTGCTATGCTAGCACTGTGTTATGCTAGCACTGTGTTATGCCAACACTGTGCTTTACTAGCACTGCGCTATGCTAACCCTACTCTCCCCAGCCAGCTGTAATGCTAGTGTAAATGCTAATGCTAATCTATAGCCAATCAACACTGACCATGGCATCCAGATTATACACAGATTATGTTCACACAATGCAAAGATCATACATGCTAAGATGCTATGCTAATCGCTTTAACATTGATACTAACTCTATGTTAGCTTAAAATATCCAATTGCTAAGCTAATTGCTAACTCTACTATGCTATCAGTCTTCACCACTTATGCTAATTAGCACCTGCAATGCTAATGACATACAAATTTAGTCAATGCTACCTCCACATATGCTAACTCAGCTAATGCTAAGCTAACATCTGCTAAGTCAAATCTAAGTTAACAGTAAATATATCAAAGCCAAGCTAACATTAGCTAAAACCAAGCTAGGCTAACAACAGCTAACCTAGAGCTAAGCTAACAGTAGCCAAGCTAATGCTAAGCTAACAATAGCTAGGCAAATGCCAAGCTAACGCCAGCTAGGCTAATGCTAACCAGGCTAAATGCTAAGCCAATGTTCTATAACCTTTTGACCTGTGACCCAAACTTACACACGTCACATCCCATACGTCACACCTATACACACCACTCAAAATGGCGGTTTTAACACTTCCTCATTCACACAAAATGGCTACCAGCAGCCAACGCCTATTGGACATAGACCAGTTAACGAATTTTAACTGCGCAACAACTAGTCCAGTCAACGCCCTGTTAGACAAATTTTAACTGCGCAACAAGTAGTCGGACCTCGCCTTTTGGCCTCAGCCCAACACTGAAATTTTAACTGCGTCACATACACCAAATTCAGTCAAAATAGCATTTTTAACACAGCAATTCAACATTTACACGAAAAAATCAGCAAAAGTTTGTCTTTCCAGTTCACCACACAAAATCTCACAATTTCAGCACACACACAAACACACTCATTCATACACAACTGACATGCCACACACATTTAACTGCGTTAGCACACACACTCTTCTCAGAAAGTTGTCCTTTTTTCCCTGTGCTTTTCCCAGCCAAGTTACACACACACATCAGAAAGTCTGCTTTACAAATTCCACACACAGTTTAGCAAATTCCAACACACACACTCACTCAGACAGTCTGCGTCTCAACTTACGCACACACATTTTGGCAGACTAATACAAACTTGAAATCAGAA
Source organism: Siphamia tubifer (assembly GCA_020466265.1). Classification (NCBI taxonomy): domain Eukaryota; kingdom Metazoa; phylum Chordata; class Actinopteri; order Kurtiformes; family Apogonidae; genus Siphamia; species Siphamia tubifer. The sequence continues at coordinate 627,222 of CM035801.1, forward strand.
CAGGGAGAAAAAAGAAAAAGAAAAAGAAAAAGCAACAGAGCAGCGAAGGTGGGGGCTACGCACTGCAACAGAAACACACACAGACAGATTGTGCTTCCAGGAATCAAGGAAAACAAATAAAATATAATAATTATAGTAACAGTTATAGATCACACCCTCTCAAGGGAGCACGTTACTCCCATACACGCTAACAGACAACAAATTACACAAACAACTGGACAAAAACCAACAAACAAACACGAAGCCTATTGATCGATCCTTCTGTGTGTTTGGCACTCAATAAATCAATAGATATCAGCATTGACATCATCACACAGGAAACCTACATCACATCAGTGCCCCGATGTGGCATCACTCCAGCACATTGACCTGTATACCTGACACACAGTCAGTACCTAGCCGTAACTCATCAGCTAGTGCTCATCATTCCAGGTCTTAAACTAATATGTGCCGTCAACCGTCACCCATCAAACCTGTTTCTATGATTTGACCCTGGCAAAATGCCAGTCCTCCAATTCAGGCTCTTAAATGATGGGTACGTGCATAAAACAATCACAAACACGGACAAACAACATTAAACATTAAACATCAATCACCCCTAGGGACTGTGAAGTTCGACCACAGAAAACAAAAATATTCATCTGTAATTGCCAATTAACAGGTTCTTATTATTCCCCTTTTACTTCTATAAAACCTCAAGGGACCCAGAAACCCCACCAACCCAGGTCGTACAGCCAGAGAAGACAAAACCTAATTTATGAACTTAACTTAAAATCTATACTCACTGGGCCCGTTCGTTTTGTCCTTTCTTACTGCACACCCGGATTCAGAGGTTCCCAGAGATCCCCCAGAGGCCTGTCTTCGTGACGCCAATTGTCGTCGTTAGTCTTCTCCCCAGAAAGGGGGTTTCCCCGATCGGACGACAAAGAATATCAAAACCAGATATAAAGGTTAATCATTTATTTATCAAGATATAACAAAGTGTATAATCAATCATCAATCATTGAGCTACAAACCTCTTGAGTCCCTAGGGGATGACCTTTTCAGGCAATTGTCTGACCAGAGAAGAGCAGAGAGAAAGTCGAGCAAAAAGCCCCAGGAAAAAGCTGGCTCCCCTCTCTGTCTTAATCTTTTATACAGTCTCTGACCCCCCTTGCCTGGCCGTATCACAGCTCATTGCATCATATTATAAAGGAGTTGTCTTAATCTAACACGAATCCGGAAATAATATCTGCTTCTCTGATTCTAAGGTCTGAGCCATGGAAATATCTGGTCACCCCATAGACACGTAGACACTATTAAACTCTTTAAACAATACAACACAGAACAGCAATATGTATATATAAAAACATATATAAAAACATCTTAAACATCATCATTCAATCATATCAAACATCATCAAAGTAATCCCAGCCATATGAATGCATTTTAAGTGTTGATTGTAGGTGTCAGCTGATGGTCAGTTGATGGCAGGGCACACAAGGAATGAGTGTGACATTTCCACCTGTGGGGAGTTGAGATGAAGCCACTGAGCGATGAGTGCATCTTGTCTTTATGGTGGGAGCAAAGTTGGTCTGGGAGAAAAAAGGTGACTGTGACACAGGAGAAGAACCAAACCCAACACAGAGTGGTCTGAGGGCGGATTCGAACCGGCGACCTTCTGTTTACGAGGCGAAAAAGCTACCAGCTGCGCCACGGGGGCTGCAATCGACGCTTTTAGATTCTACTGTATATAAAGGAGTCACCCTTTTCCAGTAAAATACTGGCAGTGTCCAGTGGGTTTTTTCAAATTTAAAGTGGGTTTTTATGTACCTTTTCTAGGTTTAAGGCTGTTTTCAGTGTATTTATTCAAATTTAAGCTATTTTTTAATTGATTTTTGCATATTTAAGGCTGCTTTTGGTGTATTTTATCTGGTTTTAAAGGGATTTTTTATTCACGTTTGTCTATTTAAGGCTGCTTTTAGTGTATTTTATCTGGTTTAAGGTGGACTGTTTTACTGGTGCACTAGTTTGCTAGTCTGGATTAGGGTTAGGGTCTGGGTCAGGGTTAAAGTTAGGGTCAAGGTCAGGTTCAGGGTCAGGTTCAGGGTCAGGTTCATGGTCAGGGTTGGGTTCACTGGTTAACTGGTGAGCTGGATAACTGCTTGACTGGTTAACTAGTTCACTGGTTAACTGGTTGACTGGTCAACTGTCTCATTGTTGACTGTTTAACTGTCTCACTGGTTGACTGTTTAACTGGTTGACTGGTTATCTGTCTCAGTGGTTGACTGGTTAACTGTGTTACTGGTTGACTGTTTCACTGTTTGACTGCTTAACTATCTTACTGGTTGACTGTTTAACTGGTTGACTGGTTCAATTGGGTCAAGTGGATGCCACTTGTGTGGGTATGGAGCTCCACATCTTTGTATTTTGTATGCAGTTGTGAATAAAGTAATCCCAGCCATATGAATGCATTTTAAGTGTTGATTGTAGGTGTCAGCTGATGGTCAGTTGATGGCAGGGCACACAAGGAATGAGTGTGACATTTCCACCTGTGGGGAGTTGAGATGAAGCCACTGAGCGATGAGTGCATGTTGTCTTTATGGTGGGAGCAAAGTTGGTCTGGGAGAAAAAAGGTGACTGTGACACAGGAGAAGAACCAAACCCAACACAGAGTGGTCTGAGGGCGGATTCGAACCGGCGACCTTCTGTTTACGAGGCGAAAAAGCTACCAGCTGCGCCACGGGGGCTGCAATCGACGCTTTTAGATTCTACTGTATATAAAGGAGTCACCCTTTTCCAGTAAAATACTGGCAGTGTCCAGTGGGTTTTTTCAAATTTAAAGTGGGTTTTTATGTACCTTTTCTAGGTTTAAGGCTGTTTTCAGTGTATTTATTCAAATTTAACCCAATTTTTAATTGATTTTTGCATATTTAAGGCTGCTTTTGGTGTATTTTATCTGGTTTTAAAGGGATTTTTTATTCACGTTTGTCTATTTAAGGCTGCTTTTAGTGTATTTTATCTGGTTTAAGGTGGACTGTTTTACTGGTGCACTAGTTTGCTAGTCTGGATTAGGGTTAGGGTCTGGGTCAGGGTTAAAGTTAGGGTCAAGGTCAGGTTCAGGGTCAGGTTCAGGGTCAGGTTCATGGTCAGGGTTGGGTTCACTGGTTAACTGGTGAGCTGGATAACTGCTTGACTGGTTAACTAGTTCACTGGTTAACTAGTTCACTGGTTAACTGGTTGACTAGTTAACTGTTTTACTGGTTGACAGTTTCACTGGTTTACTGTTTAACTAGCTCACTGGTTGACTGGTTTAACTGGTTGACTGGTTAACTGTCTCATTGTTGACTGTTTAACTGGTTGACTGGTTAACTGTCTCATTGTTGACTGTATAACTGTCTCACTGGTTGACTGTTTAACTGGTTGACTGGTTATCTGTCTCAGTGGTTGACTGGTTAACTGTGTTACTGGTTGACTGTTTCACTGTTTGACTGCTTAACTATCTTACTGGTTGACTGTTTAAGTGGTTGACTGGTTCAATTGGGTCAAGTGGATGCCACTTGTGTGGGTATGGAGCTCCACATGTTTGTATTTTGTATGCAGTTGTGAATAAAGTAATCCCAGCCATATGAATGCATTTTAAGTGTTGATTGTAGGTGTCAGCTGATGGTCAGTTGATGGCAGGGCACACAAGGAATGAGTGTGACATTTCCACCTGTGGGGAGTTGAGATGAAGCCACTGAGCGATGAGTGCATGTTGTCACATTTAGCACTATTAATTTTCCCTAAATACGTTCTCCCAATTCTCTCTATACATTCAAACTGACCAACAGGAATCAATGGCACTCCTCTAGGCATTCCTAATTCAGCACTTCTACGATTTATTCTATCATCTAACTCAACACACCTCTGTTCATTGGTTTTACCGCTCTGTTTATACAAAGTGAAATTGGCATATCTTGGAGATCCTAAATATAACAAACACTCTGCTCTACACCACTGCAAATCATCTCTATACGCCTGCAGAGAAGTAGCTGCACATTCCTTCCAACTAAACACTGTATTCAGAAGAAAAAATCTATCGGACTTTGCCTTAGTACAAATATAACAGTCTGTCTTCCCATTAAGAATTCCTGCATACTCTATCCATCGATACCAACCATTAGCTCCTGGTCCAGTCCTAATTTCAATCTCTTTCTCAACCTCTTCCTCTTCGTTCATCTGAACGACCACCTTTTTGACCTTATCCACAAATTCACCAGCTGCATCTCCTAGTTCTACAACGGTCCTCTGAAACCACTCTACAATACTGCTATTTTTGTAAACAAATGGTGTATCCTCTATCTCACTTCTATTCATCTCACGTCTTTGCCTCTTTTCCTCATTCATCACTACAGTCTTAGCTCTAGAAGTGACTATTGAACTAAGTACTGCTTCTTCTTTTTCTTTTATTGCAGCTGTGACTATAGTCGTCAGGTCGTCAATGTTACGGTCTGTCTTAGTCACGTCCTTTAATGGAATAATAACCAAATCAGGTTTTTTAGTGGTAACTCCTAAAGGTTTTGGCGTCGTTCGAACATCAGTTAGCCGTCTGGTTGTAACTAGAGTCATAGTCGTAGTGGTAATTGGTATAGTTGTAGTAATTTTGTCTGGAGACTTAGTTGTAATAGTTGGTTTCGGTGTCGGGGTGGGTGTTGATGTCGGTTTCGTAGTTGGCTTTATGGTAGGTGTGGTTAATGTGGTTGGTGTGGTTGGCTTTAAAGTAGGTGTGGTCGTCTTTATAGTAGTTGGCAAACTACGAGTTGTAATTCCCGCCTTTGGGGTGGTTACCTTTTCAGGTGTTTTTTCCACTGTCCCCTCCGGGGGCCATAAAAGTACATTTCCTTCGACTCCTGGATACCCCGGGGGTCTAGCATCTTTATAAACTATAGACCAACCTATTGAGAAATTTCTTCCCGCATTTGCTAATGGATTACGAAACCACACATTAATTTTCCAAGTTATAGGCTTCGTATTTTGTTCCCGTATTCTCATAACACAGGTCAGTTGTCCCCAATTATCTCTCGAAACTGCAAACCACCCACTCATCCAAGTCACTCCACATTGACGCCATTCTAGTCCGTCTGCTCGATAGAATACATACAGGTCTAGACTATCGGTCTTTTTTGTCCATTTTAATTTTGGTACTTCTGTCACCCATACTTGATCTGTCTCATAATCCCATGTTGCACCCACATTTGTAGAAGTCCATTCCTCACCAGGCCAATCTTTTACTGCTCTTTTAATTCTCTGTACCACCTCCCCCCTCTGGGAATTTAATGTCTGGGAATTCTGCTGTATCACTGTCAATATTCCCGTCATTCCCAGAATGAGGAGAATCATTCCCCCCTTGCAAGGGAGACTTCCTTTGCACCACACTCTCCTCATCGTCATCGTCTGGAATTCTGTCAGGAGCCTTTACACAATGATTAAGATGGTACCAGGTCGGTGACCCCTTCACCTGAACCGCTGTTGCTGTGGCCTTTACCACCTCGTATGGTCCTTCTCTCCTGGGAGAGTTCCACTTCCTCCGAAATACTTTTACGTACACCCGGTCTCCTGGCACCACCACTGGTTTTACCACCTCGTGCTCCTCTTTTTTCTGCAAAGAAACAACACGAGCAGATATGCTCCTGTGGATGTTAGTCATTTGTTTAACATATGATTTCATGTCATTCGTCAAAACATCAAGCGAAGCACCTTTAGCAGTTTTGTAAATTGGCGATGGCATCGGCCGGCCTGTCAATGCTTCATGCGGAGTTAGTTTCAGATCTCTGTGAGCGCTGCTTCTGTAAGCCATCAGTGCAAGCGGCAATGCATCAACCCAGTTTAAGCCTGTGCTCATGCAAATTTTCAATAATTTGTTTTTCAGAGTTCCATTCACTCTCTCCACAATCCCCTGACTTTGAGGATGATAAACACACCCAAACCTTTGTTTAATGCCTAACTTTTGCAGCATGCATTTCACCGTTTTGTCAACAAACTCCTTTCCATTATCTGAACTGATCCGTGCTGGAATACCAAACCTTGGCACCACTTCACGGCATAAGAATTTCGCCACTGTTTCCGCATTCTTCTGTTTCGAAGGCTGTGCTTCCACCCACCTGCTAAAGTTGTCAATTATCACCAACACATATCTTTTTCCCTGTACCGACCGTATCATATCAATGTAGTCCATAGTTAATTCTACAAACGGCCCTTCTGGTACAGGTAAGTGTCCTGCAGGTGGCATTTGACCCCTTCGAATGTTGCTTGTCAGACAAATTTCACACCGTCCTATCACACTATCAACATGTTGTTGTAATTTAGGAGCCCAAAAAGTCCATTCTTTGATTTTTCTCAACACTTCTGTCCGACACTCATGACTTATTCCATGAGCCTCATTAATCAGCAATGGCAGTAGGCCGCTTGGTGCTACCACCAACCCTTCATGATTTCTCCAGATTCCTTCACCATCCTTTGATGCTCCTCGTTGAAGCCACAATTGATGTTCTGCTTCCGAGACTTCGTCTTGTAACGCCACTAAGTCTTTCACAGTCAGTTGTTCTTCTTGCTCCACTGCATGGTTCACCATTATGGCTTTTGTTCCTTGCAGAATCACTTTTTTAGCTGCTTCATCAGCCGCAGCATTTCCCTTTGCAATCATGGAATCATTTTTCTGATGGGCTGGACATTTAATGATAGCCAGAGTTCTAGGCTTCATCATTGCTTCCAGCAGTCTCAAAATGTGTTTTCGATGTTGGATGGCAGAGCCATCCGTTTTCCTGAATCCTCTTCCTTTCCAAGCCGCTCCAAAGAGATGACAAACCCCATGAGCATATGCAGAATCAGTGTAGATATTAACATCACGTCCTTCAGCCCATTCACACGCCCGTGTCAAAGCAATCAGCTCAGCAAGCTGACTAGAACACGGTTGCTCACACTCTTTCGCTTCAATCACCACAATCTCTCTTCCCTTGCATTCAACTACTGCATATCCTGCTTTAAGTCCTATCTCATTCCTATAGCAGGATCCATCCACAAACAATGTTAAATCTGCATTTTCCAGCTCTATCGCTTTTAGGTCTGATCGTAATTTTGCATATTTTTCTGATTCCGCCCCCTTTTATATTTTTGTTTTCTGTGGAAGGCTGTCTGCCAATTTGGTTTTTATGTGTGTCATTTTTCCCCGTTCTTTCAGCTATCATTTTGTGAACATGGCTTTTAGTAGCTTCCCTTAATTTTCTTCCATGTGTTTTAAACAGAGCTAACAGCGCTAGCTCTCGTTGCCGTTTTGCTTCACGTTTTGTTGACTTATTTTTGGGTTTATGCGTGCCAATCAAAACCTCCATCTGTTTACATTGTGTTGTGTCAAATGTGCCCTCTTCTGGCCACGGTGAAGGGTTGTCTTTCGTTCGAGCATTCCATTTCTTTGAAATTTTACAAATCTCATCCGCCACTAGGGGGTGCAGTTTACCAAGCACTCCCACTGCTGTTATTTTATTACCATCAGACTCCATTATTCTTCCCACAATGCTTTATTTCTTTGAAAAATGTGTAAAATATCTCTTTATTAACACCAATCAAAAGCCCACAGTGCAAGAACCGACCCTTCAAGGGTTAAAATTTATTAACATACAGCCAGAGTCCAACCGTAGCATCCACTCAAACAAGCCACTCTATTAACACACAAAGATTTCTTAATTTTATCTACAGGTAAGCCAAGCTAAGCTAAATTATGCTAAGCTAATTTAGACCAAGCTAATTGGCTAATTACTCCCACTGAACCTATGGTTCTAAATAGCAATGCTAATTATGCTATGTTAATGCTAGGCTAGGATATGCTACGCTAACCCTATGATATGCTATGCTAAAACTGTGCTATGCTAGCACTGTGTTATGCTAGCACTGTGTTATGCCAACACTGTGCTTTACTAGCACTGCGCTATGCTAACCCTACTCTCCCCAGCCAGCTGTAATGCTAGTGTAAATGCTAATGCTAATCTATAGCCAATCAACACTGACCATGGCATCCAGATTATACACAGATTATGTTCACACAATGCAAAGATCATACATGCTAAGATGCTATGCTAATCGCTTTAACATTGATACTAACTCTATGTTAGCTTAAAATATCCAATTGCTAAGCTAATTGCTAACTCTACTATGCTATCAGTCTTCACCACTTATGCTAATTAGCACCTGCAATGCTAATGACATACAAATTTAGTCAATGCTACCTCCACATATGCTAACTCAGCTAATGCTAAGCTAACATCTGCTAAGTCAAATCTAAGTTAACAGTAAATATATCAAAGCCAAGCTAACATTAGCTAAAACCAAGCTAGGCTAACAACAGCTAACCTAGAGCTAAGCTAACAGTAGCCAAGCTAATGCTAAGCTAACAATAGCTAGGCAAATGCCAAGCTAACGCCAGCTAGGCTAATGCTAACCAGGCTAAATGCTAAGCCAATGTTCTATAACCTTTTGACCTGTGACCCAAACTTACACACGTCACATCCCATACGTCACACCTATACACACCACTCAAAATGGCGGTTTTAACACTTCCTCATTCACACAAAATGGCTACCAGCAGCCAACGCCTATTGGACATAGACCAGTTAACGAATTTTAACTGCGCAACAACTAGTCCAGTCAACGCCCTGTTAGACAAATTTTAACTGCGCAACAAGTAGTCGGACCTCGCCTTTTGGCCTCAGCCCAACACTGAAATTTTAACTGCGTCACATACACCAAATTCAGTCAAAATAGCATTTTTAACACAGCAATTCAACATTTACACGAAAAAATCAGCAAAAGTTTGTCTTTCCAGTTCACCACACAAAATCTCACAATTTCAGCACACACACAAACACACTCATTCATACACAACTGACATGCCACACACATTTAACTGCGTTAGCACACACACTCTTCTCAGAAAGTTGTCCTTTTTTCCCTGTGCTTTTCCCAGCCAAGTTACACACACACATCAGAAAGTCTGCTTTACAAATTCCACACACAGTTTAGCAAATTCCAACACACACACTCACTCAGACAGTCTGCGTCTCAACTTACGCACACACATTTTGGCAGACTAATACAAACTTGAAATCAGAACAGGGAGAAAAAAGAAAAAGAAAAAGAAAAAGCAACAGAGCAGCGAAGGTGGGGGCTACGCACTGCAACAGAAACACACACAGACAGATTGTGCTTCCAGGAATCAAGGAAAACAAATAAAATATAATAATTATAGTAACAGTTATAGATCACACCCTCTCAAGGGAGCACGTTACTCCCATACACGCTAACAGACAACAAATTACACAAACAACTGGACAAAAACCAACAAACAAACACGAAGCCTATTGATCGATCCTTCTGTGTGTTTGGCACTCAATAAATCAATAGATATCAGCATTGACATCATCACACAGGAAACCTACATCACATCAGTGCCCCGATGTGGCATCACTCCAGCACATTGACCTGTATACCTGACACACAGTCAGTACCTAGCCGTAACTCATCAGCTAGTGCTCATCATTCCAGGTCTTAAACTAATATGTGCCGTCAACCGTCACCCATCAAACCTGTTTCTATGATTTGACCCTGGCAAAATGCCAGTCCTCCAATTCAGGCTCTTAAATGATGGGTACGTGCATAAAACAATCACAAACACGGACAAACAACATTAAACATTAAACATCAATCACCCCTAGGGACTGTGAAGTTCGACCACAGAAAACAAAAATATTCATCTGTAATTGCCAATTAACAGGTTCTTATTATTCCCCTTTTACTTCTATAAAACCTCAAGGGACCCAGAAACCCCACCAACCCAGGTCGTACAGCCAGAGAAGACAAAACCTAATTTATGAACTTAACTTAAAATCTATACTCACTGGGCCCGTTCGTTTTGTCCTTTCTTACTGCACACCCGGATTCAGAGGTTCCCAGAGATCCCCCAGAGGCCTGTCTTCGTGACGCCAATTGTCGTCGTTAGTCTTCTCCCCAGAAAGGGGGTTTCCCCGATCGGACGACAAAGAATATCAAAACCAGATATAAAGGTTAATCATTTATTTATCAAGATATAACAAAGTGTATAATCAATCATCAATCATTGAGCTACAAACCTCTTGAGTCCCTAGGGGATGACCTTTTCAGGCAATTGTCTGACCAGAGAAGAGCAGAGAGAAAGTCGAGCAAAAAGCCCCAGGAAAAAGCTGGCTCCCCTCTCTGTCTTAATCTTTTATACAGTCTCTGACCCCCCTTGCCTGGCCGTATCACAGCTCATTGCATCATATTATAAAGGAGTTGTCTTAATCTAACACGAATCCGGAAATAATATCTGCTTCTCTGATTCTAAGGTCTGAGCCATGGAAATATCTGGTCACCCCATAGACACGTAGACACTATTAAACTCTTTAAACAATACAACACAGAACAGCAATATGTATATATAAAAACATATATAAAAACATCTTAAACATCATCATTCAATCATATCAAACATCATCAAAGTAATCCCAGCCATATGAATGCATTTTAAGTGTTGATTGTAGGTGTCAGCTGATGGTCAGTTGATGGCAGGGCACACAAGGAATGAGTGTGACATTTCCACCTGTGGGGAGTTGAGATGAAGCCACTGAGCGATGAGTGCATCTTGTCTTTATGGTGGGAGCAAAGTTGGTCTGGGAGAAAAAAGGTGACTGTGACACAGGAGAAGAACCAAACCCAACACAGAGTGGTCTGAGGGCGGATTCGAACCGGCGACCTTCTGTTTACGAGGCGAAAAAGCTACCAGCTGCGCCACGGGGGCTGCAATCGACGCTTTTAGATTCTACTGTATATAAAGGAGTCACCCTTTTCCAGTAAAATACTGGCAGTGTCCAGTGGGTTTTTTCAAATTTAAAGTGGGTTTTTATGTACCTTTTCTAGGTTTAAGGCTGTTTTCAGTGTATTTATTCAAATTTAAGCTATTTTTTAATTGATTTTTGCATATTTAAGGCTGCTTTTGGTGTATTTTATCTGGTTTTAAAGGGATTTTTTATTCACGTTTGTCTATTTAAGGCTGCTTTTAGTGTATTTTATCTGGTTTAAGGTGGACTGTTTTACTGGTGCACTAGTTTGCTAGTCTGGATTAGGGTTAGGGTCTAGGTCAGGGTTAAAGTTAGGGTCAAGGTCAGGTTCAGGGTCAGGTTCAGGGTCAGGTTCATGGTCAGGGTTGGGTTCACTGGTTAACTGGTGAGCTGGATAACTGCTTGACTGGTTAACTAGTTCACTGGTTAACTGGTTGACTGGTCAACTGTCTCATTGTTGACTGTTTAACTGTCTCACTGGTTGACTGTTTAACTGGTTGACTGGTTATCTGTCTCAGTGGTTGACTGGTTAACTGTGTTACTGGTTGACTGTTTCACTGTTTGACTGCTTAACTATCTTACTGGTTGACTGTTTAACTGGTTGACTGGTTCAATTGGGTGAAGTGGATGCCACTTGTGTGGGTATGGAGCTCCACATCTTTGTATTTTGTATGCAGTTGTGAATAAAGTAATCCCAGCCATATGAATGCATTTTAAGTGTTGATTGTAGGTGTCAGCTGATGGTCAGTTGATGGCAGGGCACACAAGGAATGAGTGTGACATTTCCACCTGTGGGGAGTTGAGATGAAGCCACTGAGCGATGAGTGCATGTTGTCTTTATGGTGGGAGCAAAGTTGGTCTGGGAGAAAAAAGGTGACTGTGACACAGGAGAAGAACCAAACCCAACACAGAGTGGTCTGAGGGCGGATTCGAACCGGCGACCTTCTGTTTACGAGGCGAAAAAGCTACCAGCTGCGCCACGGGGGCTGCAATCGACGCTTTTAGATTCTACTGTATATAAAGGAGTCACCCTTTTCCAGTAAAATACTGGCAGTGTCCAGTGGGTTTTTTCAAATTTAAAGTGGGTTTTTATGTACCTTTTCTAGGTTTAAGGCTGTTTTCAGTGTATTTATTCAAATTTAACCCAATTTTTAATTGATTTTTGCATATTTAAGGCTGCTTTTGGTGTATTTTATCTGGTTTTAAAGGGATTTTTTATTCACGTTTGTCTATTTAAGGCTGCTTTTAGTGTATTTTATCTGGTTTAAGGTGGACTGTTTTACTGGTGCACTAGTTTGCTAGTCTGGATTAGGGTTAGGGTCTGGGTCAGGGTTAAAGTTAGGGTCAAGGTCAGGTTCAGGGTCAGGTTCAGGGTCAGGTTCATGGTCAGGGTTGGGTTCACTGGTTAACTGGTGAGCTGGATAACTGGTTGACTGGTTAACTAGTTCACTGGTTAACTGGTTGACTAGTTAACTGTTTTACTGGTTGACAGTTTCACTGGTTTACTGGTTAACTAGCTCACTGGTTGACTGGTTTAACTGGTTGACTGGTTAACTGTCTCATTGTTGACTGTTTAACTGGTTGACTGTTTAACTGTCTCACTGGTTGACTGTTTAACTGGTTGACTGGTCAACTGTCTCATTGTTGACTGTTTAACTGTCTCACTGGTTGACTGTTTAACTGGTTGACTGGTTATCTGTCTCAGTGGTTGACTGGTTAACTGTGTTACTGGTTGACTGTTTCACTGTTTGACTGCTTAACTATCTTACTGGTTGACTGTTTAACTGGTTGACTGGTTCAATTGGGTGAAGTGGATGCCACTTGTGTGGGTATGGAGCTCCACATCTTTGTATTTTGTATGCAGTTGTGAATAAAGTAATCCCAGCCATATGAATGCATTTTAAGTGTTGATTGTAGGTGTCAGCTGATGGTCAGTTGATGGCAGGGCACACAAGGAATGAGTGTGACATTTCCACCTGTGGGGAGTTGAGATGAAGCCACTGAGCGATGAGTGCATCTTGTCTTTATGGTGGGAGCAAAGTTGGTCTGGGAGAAAAAAGGTGACTGTGACACAGGAGAAGAACCAAACCCAACACAGAGTGGTCTGAGGGCGGATTCGAACCGGCGACCTTCTGTTTACGAGGCGAAAAAGCTACCAGCTGCGCCACGGGGGCTGCAATCGACGCTTTTAGATTCTACTGTATATAAAGGAGTCACCCTGTTCCAGTAAAATACTGGCAGTGTCCAGTGGGTTTTTTCAAATTTAAAGTGGGTTTTTATGTACCTTTTCTAGGTTTAAGGCTGTTTTCAGTGTATTTATTCAAATTTAAGCTATTTTTTAATTGATTTTTGCATATTTAAGGCTGCTTTTGGTGTATTTTATCTGGTTTTAAAGGGATTTTTTATTCACGTTTGTCTATTTAAGGCTGCTTTTAGTGTATTTTATCTGGTTTAAGGTGGACTGTTTTACTGGTGCACTAGTTTGCTAGTCTGGATTAGGGTTAGGGTCTGGGTCAGGGTTAAAGTTAGGGTCAAGGTCAGGTTCAGGGTCAGGTTCAGGGTCAGGTTCATGGTCAGGGTTGGGTTCACTGGTTAACTGGTGAGCTGGATAACTGGTTGACTGGTTAACTAGTTCACTGGTTAACTGGTTGACTAGTTAACTGTTTTACTGGTTGACAGTTTCACTGGTTTACTGGTTAACTAGCTCACTGGTTGACTGGTTTAACTGGTTGACTGGTTAACTGTCTCATTGTTGACTGTTTAACTGGTTGACTGGTTAACTGTCTCACTGGTTGACTGTTTAACTGGTTGACTGGTCAACTGTCTCATTGTTGACTGTTTAACTGTCTCACTGGTTGACTGTTTAACTGGTTGACTGGTTATCTGTCTCAGTGGTTGACTGGTTAACTGTGTTACTGGTTGACTGTTTCACTGTTTGACTGCTTAACTATCTTACTGGTTGACTGTTTAACTGGTTGACTGGTTCAATTGGGTGAAGTGGATGCCACTTGTGTGGGTATGGAGCTTCACATGTTTGTATTTTGTATGCAGTTGTGAATAAAGTAATCCCAGCCATATGAATGCATTTTAAGTGTTGATTGTAGGTATCAGCTGATGGTCAGTTGATGGCAGGGCACACAAGGAATGAGTGTGACATTTCCACCTGTGGGGAGTTGAGATGAAGCCACTGAGCGATGAGTGCATGTTGTCTTTATGGTGGGAGCAAAGTTGGTCTGGGAGAAAAAAGGTGACTGTGACACAGGAGAAGAACCAAACCCAACACAGAGTGGTCTGAGGGCGGATTCGAACCGGCGACCTTCTGTTTACGAGGCGAAAAAGCTACCAGCTGCGCCACGGGGGCTGCAATCGACGCTTTTAGATTCTACTGTATATAAAGGAGTCACCCTTTTCCAGTAAAATACTGGCAGTGTCCAGTGGGTTTTTTCAAATTTAAAGTGGGTTTTTATGTACCTTTTCTAGGTTTAAGGCTGTTTTCAGTGTATTTATTCAAATTTAAGCTATTTTTTAATTGATTTTTGCATATTTAAGGCTGCTTTTGGTGTATTTTATCTGGTTTTAAAGGGATTTTTTATTCACGTTTGTCTATTTAAGGCTGCTTTTAGTGTATTTTATCTGGTTTAAGGTGGACTGTTTTACTGGTGCACTAGTTTGCTAGTCTGGATTAGGGTTAGGGTCTGGGTCAGGGTTAAAGTTAGGGTCAAGGTCAGGTTCAGGGTCAGGTTCAGGGTCAGGTTCATGGTCAGGGTTGGGTTCACTGGTTAACTGGTGAGCTGGATAACTGGTTGACTGGTTAACTAGTTCACTGGTTAACTGGTTGACTAGTTAACTGTTTTACTGGTTGACAGTTTCACTGGTTTACTGGTTAACTAGCTCACTGGTTGACTGGTTTAACTGGTTGACTGGTTAACTGTCTCATTGTTGACTGTTTAACTGGTTGACTGTTTAACTGTCTCACTGGTTGACTGTTTAACTGGTTGACTGGTCAACTGTCTCATTGTTGACTGTTTAACTGTCTCACTGGTTGACTGTTTAACTGGTTGACTGGTTATCTGTCTCAGTGGTTGACTGGTTAACTGTGTTACTGGTTGACTGTTTCACTGTTTGACTGCTTAACTATCTTACTGGTTGACTGTTTAACTGGTTGACTGGTTCAATTGGGTGAAGTGGATGCCACTTGTGTGGGTATGGAGCTCCACATCTTTGTATTTTGTATGCAGTTGTGAATAAAGTAATCCCAGCCATATGAATGCATTTTAAGTGTTGATTGTAGGTGTCAGCTGATGGTCAGTTGATGGCAGGGCACACAAGGAATGAGTGTGACATTTCCACCTGTGGGGAGTTGAGATGAAGCCACTGAGCGATGAGTGCATGTTGTCTTTATGGTGGGAGCAAAGTTGGTCTGGGAGAAAAAAGGTGACTGTGACACAGGAGAAGAACCAAACCCAACACAGAGTGGTCTGAGGGCGGATTCGAACCGGCGACCTTCTGTTTACGAGGCGAAAAAGCTACCAGCTGCGCCACGGGGGCTGCAATCGACGCTTTTAGATTCTACTGTATATAAAGGGGTCACCCTTTTCCAGTAAAATACTGGCAGTGTCCAGTGGGTTTTTTCAAATTTAAAGTGGGGTTTTATGTACCTTTTCTAGGTTTAAGGCTGTTTTCAGTGTATTTATTCAAATTTAAGCTATTTTTTAATTGATTTTTGCATATTTAAGGCTGCTTTTGGTGTATTTTATCTGGTTTTAAAGGGATTTTTTATTCACGTTTGTCTATTTAAGGCTGCTTTTAGTGTATTTTATCTGGTTTAAGGTGGACTGTTTTACTGGTGCACTAGTTTGCTAGTCTGGATTAGGGTTAGGGTCTGGGTCAGGGTTAAAGTTAGGGTCAAGGTCAGGTTCAGGGTCAGGTTCAGGGTCAGGTTCATGGTCAGGGTTGGGTTCACTGGTTAACTGGTGAGCTGGATAACTGGTTGACTGGTTAACTAGTTCACTGGTTAACTGGTTGACTAGTTAACTGTTTTACTGGTTGACAGTTTCACTGGTTTACTGGTTAACTAGCTCACTGGTTGACTGGTTTAACTGGTTGACTGGTTAACTGTCTCATTGTTGACTGTTTAACTGGTTGACTGTTTAACTGTCTCACTGGTTGACTGTTTAACTGGTTGACTGGTCAACTGTCTCATTGTTGAGTGTTTAACTGTCTCACTGGTTGACTGTTTAACTGGTTGACTGGTTATCTGTCTCAGTGGTTGACTGGTTAACTGTGTTACTGGTTGACTGTTTGACTGTTTGACTGCTTAACTATCTTACTGGTTGACTGTTTAAGTGGTTGACTGGTTCAATTGGGTCAAGTGGATGCCACTTGTGTGGGTATGGAGCTCCACATCTTTGTATTTTGTATGCAGTTGTGAATAAAGTAATCCCAGCCATATGAATGCATTTTAAGTGTTGATTGTAGGTGTCAGCTGATGGTCAGTTGATGGCAGGGCACACAAGGAATGAGTGTGACATTTCCACCTGTGGGGAGTTGAGATGAAGCCACTGAGCGATGAGTGCATCTTGTCTTTATGGTGGGAGCAAAGTTGGTCTGGGAGAAAAAAGGTGACTGTGACACAGGAGAAGAACCAAACCCAACACAGAGTGGTCTGAGGGCGGATTCGAACCGGCGACCTTCTGTTTACGAGGCGAAAAAGCTACCAGCTGCGCCACGGGGGCTGCAATCGACGCTTTTAGATTCTACTGTATATAAAGGAGTCACCCTGTTCCAGTAAAATACTGGCAGTGTCCAGTGGGTTTTTTCAAATTTAAAGTGGGTTTTTATGTACCTTTTCTAGGTTTAAGGCTGTTTTCAGTGTATTTATTCAAATTTAAGCTATTTTTTAATTGATTTTTGCATATTTAAGGCTGCTTTTGGTGTATTTTATCTGGTTTTAAAGGGATTTTTTATTCACGTTTGTCTATTTAAGGCTGCTTTTAGTGTATTTTATCTGGTTTAAGGTGGACTGTTTTACTGGTGCACTAGTTTGCTAGTCTGGATTAGGGTTAGGGTCTGGGTCAGGGTTAAAGTTAGGGTCAAGGTCAGGTTCAGGGTCAGGTTCAGGGTCAGGTTCATGGTCAGGGTTGGGTTCACTGGTTAACTGGTGAGCTGGATAACTGGTTGACTGGTTAACTAGTTCACTGGTTAACTGGTTGACTAGTTAACTGTTTTACTGGTTGACAGTTTCACTGGTTTACTGGTTAACTAGCTCACTGGTTGACTGGTTTAACTGGTTGACTGGTTAACTGTCTCATTGTTGACTGTTTAACTGGTTGACTGGTTAACTGTCTCACTGGTTGACTGTTTAACTGGTTGACTGGTCAACTGTCTCATTGTTGACTGTTTAACTGTCTCACTGGTTGACTGTTTAACTGGTTGACTGGTTATCTGTCTCAGTGGTTGACTGGTTAACTGTGTTACTGGTTGACTGTTTCACTGTTTGACTGCTTAACTATCTTACTGGTTGACTGTTTAACTGGTTGACTGGTTCAATTGGGTCAAGTGGATGCCACTTGTGTGGGTATGGAGCTCCACATCTTTGTATTTTGTATGCAGTTGTGAATAAAGTAATCCCAGCCATATGAATGCATTTTAAGTGTTGATTGTAGGTGTCAGCTGATGGTCAGTTGATGGCAGGGCACACAAGGAATGAGTGTGACATTTCCACCTGTGGGGAGTTGAGATGAAGCCACTGAGCGATGAGTGCATCTTGTCTTTATGGTGGGAGCAAAGTTGGTCTGGGAGAAAAAAGGTGACTGTGACACAGGAGAAGAACCAAACCCAACACAGAGTGGTCTGAGGGCGGATTCGAACCGGCGACCTTCTGTTTACGAGGCGAAAAAGCTACCAGCTGCGCCACGGGGGCTGCAATCGACGCTTTTAGATTCTACTGTATATAAAGGAGTCACCCTGTTCCAGTAAAATACTGGCAGTGTCCAGTGGGTTTTTTCAAATTTAAAGTGGGTTTTTATGTACCTTTTCTAGGTTTAAGGCTGTTTTCAGTGTATTTATTCAAATTTAAGCTCTTTTTTAATTGATTTTTGCATATTTAAGGCTGCTTTTGGTGTATTTTATCTGGTTTTAAAGGGATTTTTTATTCACGTTTGTCTATTTAAGGCTGCTTTTAGTGTATTTTATCTGGTTTAAGGTGGACTGTTTTACTGGTGCACTAGTTTGCTAGTCTGGATTAGGGTTAGGGTCTGGGTCAGGGTTAAAGTTAGGGTCAAGGTCAGGTTCAGGGTCAGGTTCAGGGTCAGGTTCATGGTCAGGGTTGGGTTCACTGGTTAACTGGTGAGCTGGATAACTGGTTGACTGGTTAACTAGTTCACTGGTTAACTGGTTGACTAGTTAACTGTTTTACTGGTTGACAGTTTCACTGGTTTACTGGTTAACTAGCTCACTGGTTGACTGGTTTAACTGGTTGACTGGTTAACTGTCTCATTGTTGACTGTTTAACTGGTTGACTGGTTAACTGTCTCACTGGTTGACTGTTTAACTGGTTGACTGGTCAACTGTCTCATTGTTGACTGTTTAACTGTCTCACTGGTTGACTGTTTAACTGGTTGACTGGTTATCTGTCTCAGTGGTTGACTGGTTAACTGTGTTACTGGTTGACTGTTTCACTGTTTGACTGCTTAACTATCTTACTGGTTGACTGTTTAACTGGTTGACTGGTTCAATTGGGTGAAGTGGATGCCACTTGTGTGGGTATGGAGCTTCACATGTTTGTATTTTGTATGCAGTTGTGAATAAAGTAATCCCAGCCATATGAATGCATTTTAAGTGTTGATTGTAGGTATCAGCTGATGGTCAGTTGATGGCAGGGCACACAAGGAATGAGTGTGACATTTCCACCTGTGGGGAGTTGAGATGAAGCCACTGAGCGATGAGTGCATCTTGTCTTTATGGTGGGAGCAAAGTTGGTCTGGGAGAAAAAAGGTGACTGTGACACAGGAGAAGAACCAAACCCAACACAGAGTGGTCTGAGGGCGGATTCGAACCGGCGACCTTCTGTTTACGAGGCGAAAAAGCTACCAGCTGCGCCACGGGGGCTGCAATCGACGCTTTTAGATTCTACTGTATATAAAGGAGTCACCCTTTTCCAGTA
Source organism: Siphamia tubifer (assembly GCA_020466265.1). NCBI lineage: Eukaryota > Metazoa > Chordata > Actinopteri > Kurtiformes > Apogonidae > Siphamia > Siphamia tubifer. Next base: position 646,251 of record CM035801.1, read on the forward strand.
AAATACTGGCAGTGTCCAGTGGGTTTTTTTCAAATTTAAAGTGGGTTTTTATGTACCTTTTCTAGGTTTAAGGCTGTTTTCAGTGTATTTATTCAAATTTAAGCTATTTTTTAATTGATTTTTGCATATTTAAGGCTGCTTTTGGTGTATTTTATCTGGTTTTAAAGGGATTTTTTATTCACGTTTGTCTATTTAAGGCTGCTTTTAGTGTATTTTATCTGGTTTAAGGTGGACTGTTTTACTGGTGCACTAGTTTGCTAGTCTGGATTAGGGTTAGGGTCTGGGTCAGGGTTAAAGTTAGGGTCAAGGTCAGGTTCAGGGTCAGGTTCAGGGTCAGGTTCATGGTCAGGGTTGGGTTCACTGGTTAACTGGTGAGCTGGATAACTGGTTGACTGGTTAACTAGTTCACTGGTTAACTGGTTGACTAGTTAACTGTTTTACTGGTTGACAGTTTCACTGGTTTACTGGTTAACTAGCTCACTGGTTGACTGGTTTAACTGGTTGACTGGTTAACTGTCTCATTGTTGACTGTTTAACTGGTTGACTGTTTAACTGTCTCACTGGTTGACTGTTTAACTGGTTGACTGGTCAACTGTCTCATTGTTGACTGTTTAACTGTCTCACTGGTTGACTGTTTAACTGGTTGACTGGTTATCTGTCTCAGTGGTTGACTGGTTAACTGTGTTACTGGTTGACTGTTTCACTGTTTGACTGCTTAACTATCTTACTGGTTGACTGTTTAACTGGTTGACTGGTTCAATTGGGTGAAGTGGATGCCACTTGTGTGGGTATGGAGCTCCACATCTTTGTATTTTGTATGCAGTTGTGAATAAAGTAATCCCAGCCATATGAATGCATTTTAAGTGTTGATTGTAGGTGTCAGCTGATGGTCAGTTGATGGCAGGGCACACAAGGAATGAGTGTGACATTTCCACCTGTGGGGAGTTGAGATGAAGCCACTGAGCGATGAGTGCATCTTGTCTTTATGGTGGGAGCAAAGTTGGTCTGGGAGAAAAAAGGTGACTGTGACACAGGAGAAGAACCAAACCCAACACAGAGTGGTCTGAGGGCGGATTCGAACCGGCGACCTTCTGTTTACGAGGCGAAAAAGCTACCAGCTGCGCCACGGGGGCTGCAATCGACGCTTTTAGATTCTACTGTATATAAAGGGGTCACCCTTTTCCAGTAAAATACTGGCAGTGTCCAGTGGGTTTTTTCAAATTTAAAGTGGGGTTTTATGTACCTTTTCTAGGTTTAAGGCTGTTTTCAGTGTATTTATTCAAATTTAAGCTATTTTTTTAATTGATTTTAGCATATTTAAGGCTGCTTTTGGTGTAGTTTTATCTGGTTTTAAAGGGATTTTTTATTCACGTTTGTCTATTAAGGCTGCTTTTAGTGTATTTTATCTGGTTTAAGGTGGACTGTTTTACTGGTGCACTAGTTTGCTAGTCTGATTAGGGTTAGGGTCTGGGTCAGGGTTAAAGTTAGGGTCAAGGTCAGGTTCAGGGTCAGGTTCAGGGTCAGGTTCATGGTCAGGGTTGGGTTCACTGGTTAACTGGTGAGCTGGATAACTGGTTGACTGGTTAACTAGTTCACTGGTTAACTGGTTGACTAGTTAACTGTTTTACTGGTTGACAGTTTCACTGGTTTACTGGTTAACTAGCTCACTGGTTGACTGGTTTAACTGGTTGACTGGTTAACTGTCTCATTGTTGACTGTTTAACTGGTTGACTGGTTAACTGTCTCACTGTTGACTGTTTAACTGGTTGACTGGTCAACTGTCTCATTGTTGACTGTTTAACTGTCTCACTGGTTGACTGTTAACTGGTTGACTGGTTATCTGTCTCAGTGGTTGACTGGTTAACTGTGTTACTGGTTGACTGTTTCACTGTTTGACTGCTTAACTATCTTACTGGTTGACTGTTTAACTGGTTGACTGGTTCAATTGGGTCAAGTGGATGCCACTTGTGTGGGTATGGAGCTCCACATCTTTGTATTTTGTATGCAGTTGTGAATAAAGTAATCCAGCCATATGAATGCATTTTAGTGTTGATTGTAGGTGTCAGCTGATGGTCAGTTGATGGCAGGGCACACAAGGAATGAGTGTGACATTTCCACCTGTGGGGAGTTGAGATGAAGCCACTGAGCGATGAGTGCATCTTGTCTTTATGGTGGGAGCAAAGTTGGTCTGGGAGAAAAAAGGTGACTGTGACACAGGAGAAGAACCAAAACCCAACACAGAGTGGTCTGAGGGCGGATTCGAACCGGCGACCTTCTGTTTACGAGGCGAAAAAGCTACCAGCTGCGCCACGGGGCTGCAATCGACGCTTTTAGATTCTACTGTATATAAAGGAGTCACCCTGTTCCAGTAAAATACTGGCAGTGTCCAGTGGGTTTTTTCAAATTTAAAGTGGGTTTTTATGTACCTTTTCTAGGTTTAAGGCTGTTTTCAGTGTATTTATTTCAAATTTAAGCTATTTTTTAATTGATTTTTGCATATTTAAGGCTGCTTTTGGTGTATTTTATCTGGTTTTTAAAGGGATTTTTTATTCACGTTTGTCTATTTAAGGCTGCTTTTAGTGTATTTTATCTGGTTTAAGGTGGACTGTTTTACTGGTGCACTAGTTTGCTAGTCTGGATTAGGGTTAGGGTCTGGGTCAGGGTTAAAGTTAGGGTCAAGGTCAGGTTCAGGGTCAGGTTCAGGGTCAGGTTCATGGTCAGGGTTGGGTTCACTGGTTAACTGGTGAGCTGGATAACTGGTTGACTGGTTAACTAGTTCACTGGTTAACTGGTTGACTAGTTAACTGTTTTACTGGTTGACAGTTTCACTGGTTTACTGGTTAACTAGCTCACAGGTTGACTGGTTTAACTGGTTGACTGGTTAACTGTCTCATTGTTGACTGTTTAACTGGTTGACTGGTTAACTGTCTCACTGGTTGACTGTTTAACTGGTTGACTGGTCAACTGTCTCATTGTTGACTGTTTAACTGTCTCACTGGTTGACTGTTTAACTGGTTGACTGGTTATCTGTCTCAGTGGTTGACTGGTTAACTGTGTTACTGGTTGACTGTTTCACTGTTGACTGCTTAACTATCTTACTGGTTGACTGTTTAAACTGGTTGACTGGTTCAATTGGGTGAAGTGGATGCCACTTGTGTGGGTATGGAGCTTCACATGTTTGTATTTTGTATGCAGTTGTGAATAAAGTAATCCCAGCCATATGAATGCATTTTAAGTGTTGATTGTAGGTATCAGCTGATGGTCAGTTGATGGCAGGGCACACAAGGAATGAGTGTGACATTTCCACCTGTGGGAGTTGAGATGAAGCCACTGAGCGATGAGTGCATGTTGTCTTTATGGTGGGAGCAAAGTTGGTCTGGGAGAAAAAAGGTGACTGTGACACAGGAGAAGAACCAAACCCAACACAGAGTGGTCTGAGGGCGGATTCGAACCGGCGACCTTCTGTTTACGAGGCGAAAAAGCTACCAGCTGCGCCACGGGGGCTGCAATCGACTGCTTTTAGATTCTACTGTATATAAAGGAGTCACCCTTTTCCAGTAAAATACTGGCAGTGTCCAGTGGGTTTTTTCAAATTGAAAGTGGGTTTTTATGTACCTTTTCTAGGTTTAAGGCTGTTTTCAGTGTATTTATTCAAATTTAAGCTATTTTTTAATTGATTTTTGCATATTTAAGGCTGCTTTTGGTGTATTTTATCTGGTTTTAAAGGGATTTTTATTCACGTTTGTCTATTTAAGGCTGCTTTTAGTGTATTTTATCTGGTTTAAGGTGGACTGTTTTACTGGTGCACTAGTTTGCTAGTCTGGATTAGGGTTAGGGTCTGGGTCAGGGTTAAAGTTAGGGTCAAGGTCAGGTTCAGGGTCAGGTTCAGGGTCAGGTTCATGGTCAGGGTTGGGTTCACTGGTTAACTGGTGAGCTGGATAACTGGTTGACTGGTTAACTAGTTCACTGGTTAACTGGTTGACTAGTTAACTGTTTTACTGGTTGACAGTTTCACTGGTTTACTGGTTAACTAGCTCACTGGTTGACTGGTTTAACTGGTTGACTGGTTAACTGTCTCATTGTTGACTGTTTAACTGGTTGACTGTTTAACTGTCTCACTGGTTGACTGTTTAACTGGTTGACTGGTCAACTGTCTCATTGTTGACTGTTTAACTGTCTCACTGGTTGACTGTTTAACTGGTTGACTGGTTATCTGTCTCAGTGGTTGACTGGTTAACTGTGTTACTGGTTGACTGTTTCACTGTTTGACTGCTTAACTATCTTACTGGTTGACTGTTTAACTGGTTGACTGGTTCAATTGGGTGAAGTGGATGCCACTTGTGTGGGTATGGAGCTCCACATCTTTGTATTTTGTATGCAGTTGTGAATAAAGTAATCCCAGCCATATGAATGCATTTTAAGTGTTGATTGTAGGTGTCAGCTGATGGTCAGTTGATGGCAGGGCACACAAGGAATGAGTGTGACATTTCCACCTGTGGGGAGTTGAGATGAAGCCACTGAGCGATGAGTGCATCTTGTCTTTATGGTGGGAGCAAAGTTGGTCTGGGAGAAAAAAGGTGACTGTGACACAGGAGAAGAACCAAACCCAACACAGAGTGGTCTGAGGGCGGATTCGAACCGGCGACCTTCTGTTTACGAGGCGAAAAAGCTACCAGCTGCGCCACGGGGGCTGCAATCGACGCTTTTAGATTCTACTGTATATAAAGGGGTCAC